>JAHHUM010002029.1:0-450000 GCA_036173005.1 Crenichthys baileyi | reverse complement strand
CGGCGGGGCCTGAGGCTTCTGCACTGTGGCTACTGGGTGGTTCCCCTGGGGCCTCTCCTCTGCTCTTCTTTGGGGCGGTTGCACTAATCCTGGCGGTGCTCCTCCCAGGAGTTCACGTGCTCTGGGGGCCCTTTGGATGTCTGTGGGTCAGATCTCCTCCATGTCTGTCTTGGGTCCGGGGGGGGGGGGGGGGGCAGGTCTGTGGCTCCTCACACCTCCTTTTGCATATTTTTATGGAGAAACCTTGTATACACAAGCACGCTCACACTTACACCCACAGATGTTAGGAGTTCTGAGATGGAGCACAGGGGGAGGAGGGATTAAAGGAATTACTGTAAACAATATCAATTCATTGTGACTGAGTCTGACCTATTTTGAAAAGAACTGGTGAAACTTTTGACCACAGGATATGCAAAAATAGTAAAATCATACCCTAAAAGACTTGCAGCTCTATCTGTTGGCAAATGTATAGAAATACATGACACAGTTTTCAGATTTTTTTATCATATCTATTTTCTTCAACTTTATTTTATGGACTTTTTTGTGGTGGTATCAAATGATTTCCCAATAAAACATATGAAGGTTTGTGTATGCAGCATGAATAATTGTGGAAAAATTTGATGGCATATAAATGCTTTAATAGATACGTTTCAGAAAGGAATGTCAAACATTAAAGGATCCTGTTCTAATCTCTATATTCTATCCATCCATTGTCTATATCCACTTGTCCTTGCAGGGTTACTAGTCACAGCAGTCGCTGGGTGAGAGGACAGGTTGGCAATCTATCACAGGGCAAGACAGAAACCATGCACACACATTCATACCTAAGGACAATTTAGAGAGACCAGTTAACCTTACAGTCATGTTTTGGGACTGTAGGACGAAGGCCGGAGTGCTCTGGGAGAAACTGTGTATGCAATAGAACATGCAAACCCATGCAGAAGAAGCACAGGCTGGGATTCTTGCTGCAAGTGAGCAACAAATTCTATATTACCATTTGATTTTCCTTTGGTTTCTTTACCACGTTCCACCGATAAAAAATTTCTGTTCAATAAAAGGACAGTGTTATATTTTCCAACAAATTTATTTATTTGTGTTATGGAGTTTAAACGAAAATTCTACATGGAAGACTCAACATCACCTCCAGCTTTGTCTAATTACTCCTCAATGCAACTCTGCTCCACCAATCAGCGTCAAGTCTGCATTTCTCCCCAGCCAATCATGCTTCAAGGCTCCGCTTTAAAAGATCTTCATCCACGGAACCCTCCACTCTGCAACTGAACTTTGACGTTCAGTCAAGTCATGTTCGACTTCAGTCTGACAATCTGGTCGTTCCTCACGTTGTTCGCAGCGGATGTTTGCCCTCCTTCCTCTTTACTTGCTCACAGAACCATTCGCCTGGCATCCCACTTTGGAGTCCATTATCCCAGTCCAGACCGTGCTGCATGTCTCCTGACTCTGAACTGGATTTATCCCATCTCGCTCAGCTCTCCGCGCTCCTGCCGCTGCATAATTCTCTCCTTCCACCTCCTCCACCTTCCACCTCCTCCGGAAGTGCCTTAAAATCCTCTTGCCAAGCGACGCCGAGGTTGACCTCTTCCACCCTGGCTCCCCCTGCACATTCCTGCCTGTCTTCTGCATGCAGCTTCTCCTCTGATCCTCGTCTCTCAAACCGATCCTCCCACACCTCAAGCTTCGACCTCTTCTACTACTCCACTCATCCCTCAATCTTCTCTGGTTCATGCATATCGTCCACGAATTCTCTCCAGCGCTCCATTCATCTCACTCAACATCTCCGGAGTTCGTCTCCAATTTGGCTACGTCAGCTTCTTCTCCGCTCTACCAGCGCCCAGCGCGCTCCTCGGCCCCTCCCACCGACGTTCACCTCGCTAACGTCCAGTCTTGCTTGTCTCTAGGTGAGAGGCATCACCCCATTTTTTTTTTCCATTCCTTTTTTCAACCTTCAGCTACATTCCAGGCTCCATTCCTAGATTCTGCAGAAGAGGCGCATTAATCCATTCTTCAGAATAAGAATCACCGTTCACCGTCAACAAAGCTGATTCATCTTTAACACTCATTGCAGTTTGCTGCTCTCTCAGTAGTTTAAAGAAGGGCTTCATGTTTATATTTTTGTAGTTCTACTCCAACAAAGTCGGAGATATTTCAAGTTGTCGGACCGCTTGGACAGTCAGTTTTCTCAGTTAAAATCTAAAGAACTAGTCAAGAGAGTGTCTAATTTAAGGGTCCTCTCATCAATGGCCCACACAGCAACCCAGTTTGGACTTTGGCTCATACAGCTTTCAGAATTCCTCTAGGTTCGATCTCCGCACAAACCTCTTAGTGTGACTGAAGAGTCACATATAATGCAAAGCTTTAGTAGCGTGAAGATATAACCATCATTTTTTTCAAATATTATTTTCTCCACTCAGTATGCATAAGACAAACTGATTTGAGATCGATTAGTTATTTTCTCTGGCTGAATTCCTCATTCATATTCATAACATTGGCAGGTTTTAACTTTAACAACTCATTTATATTGGGAATCTGCAAGAGTGTAGGAAGCAATTTTGCTCAGTAAAGCAGATCTATCTTTGTGTCTTTTAGAAATGGTGGCACTTGCAAGATTAGGTCTGCACATTTAGCAGCTGCTAACAGTGTTTTCCATCTTCCCCTCAGTGAGCCCCTCAGACAGTCAGCGGTATGGAAGAAACAATAACTTTACATGAAATTCATATAAAGGTAAGAGAAACCAGTACAACTTAGAACCTTCACTTAAAATCTTTCAAGTGTGTGTCAGGCGCAGCTATTTCTTTTCCCTCTTGCCCTCCTTCATACAAGCCGATCCCTCACTCGTTACCTTGTCAGTTACAGTCAGGCCTCCACGCCTTATCAGGATTACATCATTTCCCCTCCACGCCTTGTCAGGCACGTCCAAGTCTCATCTTCTGCTCGCCTCATCAGGTTCTGCAAGTTATCATCCTCTTGCCTAGTCAGGCTTTCATTATTTTCCCTCTACTCCGTGTCAGGCTCGCTCAGGTCCACACCCTCTTACCTAGTCAGGTTTGTCTCATATCCCCTCCACACCTCGCCAGGCTCGACAGGTCTCACTCTCTCTTCTCCTCTTCAGGCTCAACTGATTCTACATCCTCCACGCCAATCAAGTTGTACCATTCCCTCTCCAAGCTCAGTCAGCTTCATCCTTTCTCCTCCACTCTTTAGACTCTGCTTAGCTCTTACACTCATCTTCTTGTTATGTTTCCTTTTCCCTTGTCCCTTAGCCAGTTTCTCATCCTTCCTCTTCTACGTCTGTCAGGATCACTTCTTCCACTCTTCTCTTCTTCCTTCTTCCCCTTCATTCCTAAATCTTTCAGCTCGGTCTTGCTCGGCATTTTTTGGGGAAGACATATCTAATCTTAACCCTGTAATGTTCAAGCCTTCTACGGGCTACTCAGGTTTGGTGAATTTACTGCCCTATCAATTTGATAGTTCCTTCTAGAAATTTAGCCTTCTCAGACCTCAAGTTCTATCCTGATCATTTCAAACTCAACCTTAACATACCAAAGGGAAAGGCCAATGTTTCATCTCTATTGTTCGCCTCGATAGCCCGTTCTGCCCAGCTCAAGTATGCTTAAATCCACTCTTAAAACATTACAAACTTAGCTCGCTCACCATGCCCTTCTTTCTCACTCTAGAAGGAGCCCCATTTCTGCCTCTTGGTTCTTTAAGTTTTGAGGCATCTTTGGACTAGTACAACCCGGCTCCTAGTCAGGTCTCAAGTGACTTACTTAGAATTGGAGCTGCCTCTACAGCAGCAACCCTAGCGTTTACACAGCTTCCCTCCATCAACTCGGCTATTGGCCTTCTTCAGCCACGGTCGCCAGACTTCCACTCTGTGCTAGCTGTTTAATCATCTCCCAGCTCTTAGGTATGAGCTTTACATGTATTTACCACCTACATTTGGTGGTGGTTGGCCTTTATCCATCATTGGGTTTGTTCAGTCTTCATTTTTCCATTTTGCAGGACTCTTCCTTCGGCACTTGCCAGTCGTGTCCAATTATTCTCCCTCACTGTAGCTCACTTATGTTCTTTTCTGCCTTCAAGACCGATTTATCTTCTAACTCCTTATTAATAGATCTGTTTTATTGCTTTATTTCATATCTTCATCTGCATTTCCTTCATGGCATGCAGCTCTCCATAGCTGTTCTGAAATTTCTTCATTTCACTTTATTTCCCCTTCTTTTCTTCATGCGGACTAATTTCCCGTTTCATTTATGCTTCTTCTTCCCTTTAATTACCCCTTTCATTTCCTGCCTGTCTTTCTTTATCACCCTATATATCTATTTCTTTTTCTCGACGGATCTGTTTTATAGCTTTATTCCATATCTTTATCTGTATAACCTCTGCGGTATATATACATCATCTCGCATTGCCTTCCAGGCATATCTATCATCGTGCATCGCCCTCTAGGCATATCCATCATCATCGTGCATTGCCTTCCAGGCATATCTATCATCTGCTTTTCATCCCTATTATTTTCCTTGCTTTTATAGCCTGTTTACAAACTATTACTTTATTTCATGTTTTCATCTGCATTTCCTTCATGGCATTTCCAGCACTCCATAGTTCTGTTTTTATAGCTTTATTCCATATCTTTATCTGCATAGCCTTTTAGGCATTTCTATCATCTGCTTTGCATCCCTATTATTTTCCTTCCTTTCATAGCCTATTTACAAACTACATTTCTCTGCATTATTTATCCTTTCCCTGCCTTGCGCTTCTTTCTTCCCTTTTATTTCATTCTATTTTCCTGATAGATTTCCCTTTTAGTACTCAATTAGGTCTGTCTTCTCAGTCTCTGCCTCATTTTTCTCCTCTTCAGGCACCATCGTTAATTAATTATTTTCTTCTCTTAGATCTTCAGCCCCATCTACGCCTTGTCAGGCACAGCCCCATCGATGCCTGGTCACGCACACTGATCTATTCCTTCTCTCTAGGCTCAAATCATCCCTTCTTCACGCACGTTATTCAAATCTTTATAAACCTTAATAACTTCCCTTCCTTTCTCATTTCCGGCCTCGGCCCCAGCCTCGGCCCCCCTTTTTTGGGGGGGAAGACATCTCTAAATCTAACCTTAAGATGTTCATTCAAGCGCATTTCATTCTCAGCATTCACGTCTTCCACTGGGGTCTGAGCGCCAAAGAAATAAACATTCACTAATAAACTTTTCTAATTGCATCCCTGTCTTCTCTTTGTGAGTCTGTCCAGGTTGAATTGACCTTAAGCAGTTGAAATTTTTGTTCCACAAGGGAACAAAGCTCCCAAATTTTCAACATGTTTTTGGCAAATTGACTTTTCCTACCTTTGCATTTTTCAATTTTTTTTCCTCAAACAGCAGTTCATCATTTGCTCCTTTTTTGCTCTCCATCATCTCATCAGAATCTCTGAAGCCCTTACAACAGATTAAATCCCCAAAGAAGCAGCTCCTGGGGTGCAAGATACCAAGTGCATTACACTTTAACTGCGCCCTCAGCAGGGGCAACTGCAACTCTCCAAGTTCAGAGTTCTGCACAAGAATGGATCAAATATCTTTAGTCATCTCATAGATTAACATATTTTCTTGGCAAAACATGGCATTGGCAAAAAAACACAATTCATGCCTCAAGGCTAAAATATCTTTTTATTAGTACCGTATATCGCTGGACACAAAACTAACTGTATATGGGAAATCCTAGTTGGTAAGTGTGGGGTGGGCAAGAAAACTAATCATGATTGCTTTAACCATGATATCTGATTAAAGCTGTCGAGCTACTAGCAGCAGTACAGAGGGAAAAAGAAAACAGCTAAAGAGCTAAAGTCGGTCCAAAATTATTACCTGCCAAAAGCCAACTGAGAGCAGACTTCAGTATCTGAAGGGTAAATGTAAAAAAACAGTTTGCAACACTGCAAGTTCAACAGTAATGAGATAAAAATGGCTCTGCAGTGCAACCTTTGGGTGAGATGTTTCTCTCCTTTCTGTGCCAGAGTGAATCCTATTTTTCCTGTTGGCAGAGTCCCTCAAAATAGGCCCTCTAGTTTGCTCTGGTTCAGCTCGAACATTGACGCACATTTCCATTTTCTTCTCATCCTCTCATCAGTTTTCTAAAAGTTATTCTTTTGTGAAGTTCAGCAAAATAAATAAAGACACCAGATAATGTCAACATCTCAACCATGTAGCTTAAGCCAGAATGTCTGATGTCACAGATGGAGAATAAAGCAAGAGGAAGACCCAATGAAAACTGCTGACACTTAAGGAAACAGTCAAAAATGCAAAGCATCTTTTTTTTCTGCCCCATCGTTTTTAGGAATAAATTAACTGTTTATGTGGAAGTCCAGACTTTACCTAGGTCATTCCAAAACGTTTTGTTTTATTCATTTATTTATTTATTGTAGCCGTTCAGAAGTAGACTTGCTGATACTCTTCAGATCATTGTGTTGCTGGATAACTCAAATGTTAAAAGATGTCAAAGACTGAACTTAAACAGAGCTTTTAGACATACCAAACGCTTAAAGCATTTTTACAGCAGAGCTACATTCACCCGGCTTCACTCACAAACACACACAGGTTCATATGCTGACATGCAGCTCAGAAGGAAACCTGGGGCCAAGTGCCTTGCTCAGGGGGCACATCGACATGTGGCAGGAGAAAAAGCTGGAATCAAACACACAACTCTCTGTTTGCAAGGCAACTTGACCAATTCTTGCAAACTCTTTGGATCCTGAAGTAGCCAAGCAACCCCAGACCATCACGCTACCAACCCCCATGTTTTACTGCCAGTGTGTTAATGTCAAATAACATTTAACAAAAAAGCTTAATGTTGACCAAAGTGTTCTCATATAAAGGTAAATACATACAAAATACTACAGAAGACAGACAAAAAAAAAACAAAAAAAATCTGACATATAAAATAAAAATAGAATAAAAAGGTAAAATATAGAAAGATCACAACATAACTGCGCTGATGAAACTCAAACTGAACTTGAGTTCACAGCCGATATGAAAACGCGAGTTTTCAGGAGGGATTTAAAAGACTTTACAGACTCAGCATTATGAATCTCAAGGGACAGTATGTTCCTGAGACTGAGAGCTGCGACAGCAATAGCCCGATCACCTAAGCACCTTAATTTGGCCATACATGCTTGTTTTTTTAAAAAGCTTGTGTATTTTTATATACATTGACACACATCTTCTAAAAAGTTAGACTTTTGCCTGGTAAGTCATCAGAATATTTTCACAAAAGTCTTGGGGATCATTAAGAAGATTTTTAGCAAATGTGAGTCAGGCCTTTGTTTTCCTTTTGGTCATCAGGAGTTTTAGCTCACTGTTGTGCCATTTTTGCCCAGTCTCCTTCTGATTGTTAAATCATGAACACTGGCCTCAGCTTTGGCGAATAAGGTCTTAAGTGCCTTAGATTTTGTTATGGGCACTTTTGGAATAATTTTGGTTGGCCCATCACTAAAGAACCCTTTTCTTTTGAACCATATATAGTCTTAGTCAAACACGTAAATTGCCTCAGCTATCTGTAAAGTTACCTCACTTTGTTCATTTAATTATCTTGTAAAATCTTCCTTTTCCAGGAGCTCCCCGGCTTGACACACATGGTACAGGAGTTTTCACAAGCCGACTCATTAGATTTGCAGCTGCATACGTCAATGAGCAACATTTCTCAATCATCTTGGAAACCACAACCGATGTAAGCTGTGATCTAAGCAGAGGTCAGGTCTGTGTGACTTATCAGGGGAAGCTATAAGAGTAACAGTTTAAAACAGTTTCTTCATCAGATGATCAAAGAGGTGATAGGAGTGAATAATAGTGTGCCGTGAAAAGTCATGACGTGTCCGTGAGTGGGTTTTTTTTATTAAAAGAAACCTGGATTAAAAGTCAGCCCATGCTATGTTTAACCGGGAAATTTCCCAGATTTTTGTTTATAAACCTTTGTAATAATACCTATGTTGTACATCCATCTTAATGTGGATTATCCTGCAATACTCTACTTGTTTCTTTAGAAAAATTAGACATTAATGTTATTGTTATTCAAATAGTGTTTGAGTGTTATCATTTCTCTGGAAGGTGATAGTATAGCATGTAGAGGAAACCGCATCACAAACTCAACAGACAGCATGTTTTCCACAAACGCTAAATCTCCCAACTCCCCGACACGCAAAGGTCATGAGTGGATATGATCACAGCACAAGTTATTTCTGGTAACGTCCATGACCAAGTCTGCTAATAATAAGCCCAGCCCAAGGGAAGTGATGTCTCTCTGTTTTAGGCTCCAACATCAGTATAAGAGAACTTCACCCAGGAAGAGAGACGGATGTCACACCAATCGCTGGCCGGGTAACATATTTTACCTTCTGATGAAATCCTTGCCTGGATCTTTCTCCAAAAACCCATTAAAAAATTTAAAAACTGTCTAATTGAGCAGTTATTTACAGGAGGGCTTTAATAAATCTGGAATATTCTCTAAGTATGGATGTAAATAAAAATGACTTCTGTCATTTTCTGTGGCAGATATAAACAGCATCCAAATGTCAGTGATTATATTTGTGCAGCTGCCCACTCACCCATCAGGCAGGAAATCTCTGAGTTCCAGCCAGTCAGGCTTAATTAGACAGACAAAGCTTGAACTCCTTTAGCGATCGTGAATGACAAATTTACATTAAAATAGTTGTACCGACATTAGGAACTGGTGTTATGCATTGGTAATTTTTTGTTCACCATTTTTTCAGTTTTGTTTTAAGTAATGGGTTCCTGGTGCTTATTGCTTTCTGTTTTTATTCCCTTTTCATTATTTGTTATGCAATGTATTTCCTTATTTTTGTTGTAACAGAAACTTTTGTCATTATACTGTTAAAAGGTGAATCTTCAACCCAGCCTCAGGTCTTTTGCAGCTTCTAATGGGTTTTGTTCCAGGAATACCCTGTATTTGGCTCTATGTATCTTCCCAGCTATGACCACCTTCCATGTCTCCCCACACCATGATGCTGCCACCACGATGTCTCACCATAGACTGGTGTTATTGAATCATGTACAGCATTTGTTTTTTCTCTGCACATAGCGCATTGAATGTAGCCTAAAAAGTTAAATGTTTGTTCTCACCAGAGCACCTTCTTTCACATAGTTGCTGTCTCCTCTAGCTCAGAGCAAACTGCAAAATTCATTTTTTATGGTTTTCTCTCAAAAATTCTTCTTGCAATTCTTCCATAAATCTGAGATGTGTGGACTTCTTCACTAAAGGATGTTATTTCTTTCATGACCATCGTGTGTTAGATTTTGAGTTTAAATTTCTTGTTGGTTTCTCTGCACTTTCCTGTTTATGTTCTTCAGTTGCTGTTTTTTTTAGTTCATTCATATTAGACCAGGTTTATGATTTACTCTTGTGTTTAGTTATTATGTTATTTATCTCATTGTTCACTTCTTATTCCTGTATATTGAGTTCTGTTAAATTCCCTGTTCATCTGTGTTAATCAGCTTCCCTCCTTCAGTTTCCCTGTATTCCTTGTCTTTCACCAGCTGTTGCGGATTTCTACTGATTAGCTTTCTTGTTCATTGGTCCACTCTTCTTCTTTACCTTAGTATTTATTCTTTCTAGTTTTCACTTCTCGCAAGCAGATCACCCTGCTCCATGTCACTGTTTGCTACCTGCTTACATGTCAGATGTCCTGCCTGTAAGTTTTCAGTTTATCTTAGGACTCTTCTACTCACCATGTAGCTCCCGTCATCCTGCTTGCACTTTGGTCTTGCACCACCTCAGCCAAATATGCTAATTTCGACAATTACTCCCACCTGAGCTGTGGACAACTGCAGCTCCGCCAGAGTTACCATGGGCCTCTTGACTGATATTTCTGATAAATGCTTTCTTTGTCATAGCGTGGTGTTCTGAGTGGGTCCCAGAATGCAGACAGGCAGGAAGCAGCGTGGCGTGGTGAGTAACCAGATTTTTAATAAAACAAATGGAAATTCACAGCAGGCTGAAGGTGGCAGATGCAGGCATGGAGAAGCTTGGCAAAACAGGCTTGGTTAAACAGACTTGCCATGAACAGATGAAATGATTCCATGAGGAGTAAACAGTACAGAGGAGGATATATGGAGCATGGTGCAGGTGATACCAACAGATTGCATGGTGCAGGTGGACCGAATAAAGCTGATAACAAGCTGAGGAAGGAGTAAAAACAAAACATGGCTGGAACTAAATATTAAAAGGACATAATCAAAACTAAGAAACATAGCTACAACATAAATGCGCTTCAAACAAACTACAAGAATAATGAGAAAGTAAACCTAAGCAAATAACTAAAGCACCACCTGCAAAACAATAAACAGAAGCAGGATCCAAACCTCAACTGTGAGAACAAAAAATAAGAGAAAAACCCTAAAACTAAAAACCAAACACCCCCAAATCATAACACTCTTTGCGCGGCACATTATCTTAGTCGGGGAACAGTGTCCTGATAGGTTTACATAAGTCCATGAGATGTTCTATTTTAGAGTATAATTTTATACTTTGTCTCCCTGTCTGCTGTTTTCCTTAGTCTTCATGATGCTGTTTGTTCACTAATGTTCTCTAACTAACCTCTAAGGCCCTCATAGAGCAGCTGGATTTACACAGGTGGACTATTTACTAATTTGGTAACTTTTAAAGGGAATGGGTTGCCTTGGGCTTTATTTAGGGTATCAGATGGAGACTAAATACAAATACGCAGCACATCTTTTAGATTTTTATTTGTAACAATGCATTTTTTTAAACGAATATCATTTTTATTCTGCTTTATAATCATGCACAATTTCTTGAGGGCCTGTCACATATAATTCTAATAAAATACATTGAAGTTTGTGTTTGTGACATGATAAAATGTCCAAGACTTCAAGGGTTCTTAATACTTTTGCGTGAGAACTGTGAGGAATGTTTCATGTTTTCACTAACCACAATTGTCTGAAGGATTTTATTTCAAAACTAATACACTCAGCATTTGCCTAAATCTTTAGAGAAATGTCGCAATGAGAAACCAGCTCTATCTAAGCACTGAAATAAATAATGTTATGAAAACAAATTCATTTAAGAACAGAGAGGGCTGTTGTGGCCTTTGTGGTTTCAGCTTGCATCTCAGTTGAGCAATTTCATTTCTCTTTTTATCTTACACATTTAGATTTTTTTACCAGAATATGAAGTGTTGAGTGTGCAACTAATTTCACTGGAAAAGGCATAGTGTGTTGAGTCTTGTCTTGTCTCAGAGTCCTATCTCAGATTGAAATCATCTTTTAGTATTCTAACCAGTTGCCTACAAATCTCTGTTTTTAGTTGCAGAGATCTGCTGGTTTCAGTTTATGCCAACAACATTTATGCAAATCCTCTTGCACAGCCTTTAAACTTGTAGTATGATGGTTTGCAGGTATATTACATTGTTTTCTAATGAAACACTGTGCAACCTTATGAGGATGTAAACATGGAGGTTAGGGATGAAGCAGTACTGTGGAAGTGTTGCATCATCCAGTGTTAGCCAATAACTTCATCAGAGGTCCATCACACATAATAATGCACACATCCACACTCGCATACTCGCATTACCAACTGCTTTTAGTAATCACCTGGTTAGGAAATAGAGCCCAGCTGTTTTTGAAGCCCTCAGATGTTTGTTGGATAACATTAGTGAACAAACAACAGCATGAAGACCAAGAAAAACAGCAGACAGGTCAGGGAGAAAGTTGTAGTCTAATGCAGGATTTAGTTATTAAAAATATATCTTAAGCTTTGAAGATTCATTTTCCAAAAATGGAAAGTGAATAGCATACCAAGACATGGTCGTCCTAAGCTGGGAGCCCCTGGCAAGGATAATATTAATCAGAAAAGTATTCATATGGCCTGTGGTGACTCTGGAGGACCTGCAGAGATCCAAAGCCCAGGTTGGATCATTTGATGACAGGGCAGCAATTAGAAGTGCTCTCCAAAATCTGTATTCTGGAAAAAACAATGTTTAAAGAAAGCCAGAAAAATGTAATATCCGCAATTTCCCACAGACTATGTTTGGACACAGTTAACATTTGGTAGAAGGTGCTCTGGTCAGATGAAACCAAAACTGAATTTTCTGCAACCACTGGTGGTAACTTATACAGGGCATTGCTGAAAGAAAACCTGTTAGAGGCTGCAAAAGACTGGAGACCTGGACGAAATTCACTTTCCAGCAGAATGACCCTAAACAATGCAGTCAAAGCTACATTGGAATGGTCTAGTTTCATGTGTTAGAATGGCCCGGTCAAAGTGCAGACCTTAATCCAGTTTAAAATTCTAAAAGACTTGAAACTTCCTGTTCACAGATGTTCTCCATCCAATCTGGCCCAGCTTTCGCTATCTTGCAATGAAGACTTGTCTAAACGTTTGGTCTCTAGATGTTCATTGTAGACATGTTACAACTGTTGATGTAACTACAGTGGAAGGGGACGTTACAAAGTTTTGACCTCTGGGGGACTGAAAATACATTCACAGATTTTTATTTGTAAAGCAAAATTGTTTTCTTTTCCTGAAGCTTTGCAATTATGCTGTACATTGTATTGTGCTTTGTGGATGTACCATGTTAAAAGGTAAGATTAAGTTTGAGTGTGTGAAAATGAGCTTTTTAGTCACCTGTTAACCTAATATGCATGTTATGTGATTGCTGGAGTAAACCAGAGTATCTGGAGAACACTCACAATTGAACTGCTTACAAAAAGACCCCAGGAAAAGATTTGAACCAGCAACTTTCTAGCGGTCAGTTTTTTAATTAATTTGCCAATTTATTTAAGGTCAGATTTGTAATATTATATTTCCCTCTATAAAAGCTTTCACAAAGATGAATCAGTGTTGCTCTTGGTGCTTGTTACAAGTGTGAGCCCCCTCGTAGATCTTTGTAAGGCTTACGCAACCGTTTAAGTGAAGAAAATACATCTAACCACAATAAGGAGAGGCACGCTTTTATACATCTACACTCCCTCTGAAAAATTAAAAATGTAAAAAAGTGGCTCGGAAGCAACTGTGATTAGGCACACTAGTTATTTATTCACTCTGGTGTGAAAGTTATGACTCACACTGTACCCTTGGTTTCCAGTGTTTAACTGTTTAACTGTTATCCTTTCTTCAAAATTCAACTGACACAAAACTGTTTGTTTACTTTACTTCCTGTCCTTCTGAAGACAGAGGTTTCATCAAATACATCTTTTAGGTGTTTATTTGCCAGCTAAATGGTTTGTTATAGTATTTAATGTTTAGACACAAAAGCCATTCTGTTAAATCAAGGTCAGTTCCATTCAGCGTATTTATTCCAATATAAATTTTAGGTCATTTACAAGAAAAACAGATCTTATTTATGTTCAGTTGTTTAAAAATATTTTAATCAATCTAGTGCAATCCAGCTAGATGCACAGATTCAAATTCAATTACAAACAGTCCATATTATCCCTAATTACTTAAATTCAGTTAAAAATGCCAACTTATCAAGAAGAAGCCCAGCTGATTGCATCCGGTCACTGACTTTGCAGCAATGCTAAGCAAAAATGTAAAGACAATAGAAAGCAACTACTCTCCTTCAGCAGGAATAATCCTCCAGCAGGTCCCTCTTTAGCGTGCATCACCATCTGCTGTAATCGAATGGGGGTTAATGCAAAAAAGTCCAAGGGACAAAAGCTGCCAACAGATCATCATTTAGGAATAAACATGCAGCCACGAGCCCTGCATTAAATACCATTCCTTTCACATCATGCAAGTCGATACGCTGAGATCACAGGCCACGTGTGCTTGTAGAGCACAGAGTTGGGATTGCTGAAACAAAGAGGTGTGTCTTACAACTTATTGCATTTACCAGAGCAGTATGTATATGACATGTAAGGGGAATGTCCCCCATATTTGAAAAGAATTATGAACTCCAGAAGTGATCAGGGGTGTAATATTGGTGAGTCGACTTCAACCCCCCTTATTCTGAGTGGGACCTTTAAGTGGATTACGAAGCATAAAAAACATGCAATCACAAAAAAAAAAGGAGCTGAAGTTTAACAAAGTCAGCTGTGCCATCTGGATCTCATTACTGGTGTCCTGAAGTTTGCAATGCTTGCTACTGAGGTCATGGCTGGAGTGATGCCAGTGTCTCTCTCAACATCATTGGCAGGATTCGTCTCCTGCTTTGAGTGTCCCTATTTGAGAGCACATTGGTAATCCGTGGTGATGCAGCACAGAGATTGATCATCATCAACCCATCCGTCCCAGTTACAGCACAACGTCATATAAAGCCATCTCGGCTCTGTTGTCAATGACAACTCAAACATGGGCCAGTGAGGCCATAGTCCAGCTGATGCCCATCATTGAGACAGTTTTGTTGTCCGTATTATATGCGTGTTAAAGGTGCTAGGTGTCAATTGATCCAACGCACCCCAGCACTTTCAAAGTGCTGGGGTGCGTTGTCAGCCGAGCACAGCTGAAATGCGGGAAGCTGCACTAATTCTGATTAATGATTTCACCTTGGATGACAGAATGGATTATTTACAGCTAAAGTACACACACAGTTTGGAGAAAGCTGTGTTTTTGTTTATGGTCATCTTCACAAGAAGCCGACTCTGGTAATTGGCAACTCCATAGTCAGAAACGTGGCACTAGTGACACCAACGACCATAGTGAAATGTTTGCCAGGGGCCACAACAGGCGGCATCAAATCCCACCTGAAACTGCTGGCTAGGATAAGCGTTCATACAGTGTGAGCATAAATAAACCCCTATCTCTTCCTAGAAGCTACATCTGGCTTGACTCTGTGTTTAGCTGTGGCACCTTCCTGGAGGGGATCATTGGCTGAGCTGCTGCTGCCAGCAACACTATATTCTACTTGTACAGATGATAAACTTGGTCCTATCTTCAGTGTTTTACACTGTCTCTCTCCTAGACGTAGCTACTGGCTGAGCTTTTACTGTGACTAACGATATGTAATCTCTTTCATACTCTAGACTTGTAAACTGCTTAGCTGTCTTTCTCTCTTCGATGAAGCCACTAAAGGAGCTACAACCATTCATGTTTTACTTTTCCTTCCCATAGAAAGTACTCCTGGATCAGTGCTTCTTTGTTCTCTTTGTGTCTCTGCTCTGTTCTCTCAAACCCCCAGTCGGTCGTGGCAGATGGCCGCTCACACTGAGCCTGGTTCTGCTGCAGCTTTCTTCCTGTTAAAAGGGAGTTTTTCCTCTCCACTGTTGCTACATGCATGCTCAGTGTGAGGGATTGCTGCAAAGTCAACGCTAGTGACTGTCTCTACATGCTCATCCGGGAGGAGGGAATGCTACAAGTCTCTGACTCGATGCAATCTGCTGGGTTTCCTGAGTTAGAAAAACCTTTTAACCAATTTATGTATTAAATAAATAGAATAATAAACTGAATTTGACTGCACTCTGATAGTTAGAATTAACCACTTGAAATCTGTATGATTGGACTGAACTGACTTTGTAAAGTGCCTCGAGACGACATGTGTTGTGAATAATACTTTATAAATAAAACTGAATTGAAATGAATTGAATTAAATTTAATTTATTTGAATTTAATTGAGCAGCCAGATTCTTTAGCAAAGACCTTTTGTGCCATACCCTCCAATCTGCTGGACAATTGTAAAGTAAGCATTTTTTCCCATGATTGTGTAGCCCGTAATATAACATTTCTGTGTAAAAAGAAATATATATACTTTTTTTATTGGTCTGATGTTATATTCTAAATTTCTAGGAAAGTGAATTTTGCATTTTTATTAGCTGTAAAACAACAATAACATTTTAATATATCTCTTTCTGTATTTAATGGATCTATTTTATAAATCATTAACAATTTCTGAACTGAATAACTGTAATAAAATAAAATTAAATGATATTCTAATTTACTGAGATACACCTGAAAAGACAATAAATTATTTATAGTGGTAGAATACTGTAAGCAACGAATTTCTATCAGTCACTCAAACACGTTGCAGACTTATTACCATTGTAGATATTAACTTATTTTCAATCTGTGTGTGGCCTTACAAGCATTTGAGTTTCTCTTGGCCAGCATAGGAATGACTCCCTCTTTCTCCCAGAGCTTGTTGACCAAGTCAGTGTCTGTGTTGTTCATTATTGTCCCAGAAAACCACACAGTTGTCAGGCCACCACAGTGATAACGTCAGACCACCAAAGAACCTAAAGGGAGTCAGGAATAAAACTAGTGAAAGCAAATGAAAACCAGCCATGCAGAAGGTGGTGTAGCAGAACATATATCAAATCTAGATAGAGTCAAAGGGAAAAACCCAACTTGAATGAAGTGGTTTACCAAGGTTATGTAATAGAGTAGTCTCAGGATAGATGTGAATTATATAGCACCGTTGCATCAGAGAAAGTTACTATTTATAAAAATACTTATTACTTATCTATGTGTGAATTACATATCAGTGGACATGAATTATAGTTTTCTGTATCTTTGTAGTCAATGTAGTCCAATGAAAATGAAATCTCAGGAGTTTCAGTGGAAATAATTAATATTAAATAGTCACCCTCTTTCCATTAACACTTCTATATTCCAAAACAATGTATGTAAATATTCAGTACACAGATGCTCTACATTCTTCCTATGTTTGATTCACATAACGATACACACACTATATGGATCTATGATAATGTGTATTTGATGAGCTGATGAGCTGTGAGGTGCCGCTATGTGAGTCGCTTAGATGAGTCACAGATAAAAAGCTAGACTTTCGTGGTCCTTGTCTTGAACATGGGGCCTCTGTGTGGGCCTTCCAAACAGGATACAGGAGAGTCGGAGTAGCTCCTGTGGAATCTGTTTGGTTCCATTATGGAAAAAAACACTATCTTATTTGAGCAATGACTAGGCACCTGACTCACATGGAAGCTCCAGACATTTGATCAAGCTTATAGTAAGATTTTGATGATTGTAATAACTGCATGTGCCACTAGATTGCAGATCTATGTTATGTTAAATCATTGATTTAAATTGATCTTAATTGTTAATCACAAATCACTGTAATCTGAGTAGCTAATCTAAGTTAGTTAAGTTTTTTTTCTAAGTGTTGAAATTTGCTAGATATGCAAATGCAGGTCAAACAAATGTTCTAGTATAAATATCATTTATTTGTCCCTTTTCCAGTCTAATAACACTCTTCTGGGACAGGATGCACACCTTCCAGAAAGTTCCCTCTTTTGTCTCTACAGCCCACAGAGTATTTCTCCAAAGTCTGTGTGATCATCAAGATGTTATTTGGCAAATATAAGACGAGTCTTTATGTGCTTTCATTCAGCAGTTGTTGGAAATCTCCCATGGATGCCTGTTTGCCCGGTCTCTTTCTTATTGTTAAACACTGGCCTTAACTTACCAAGTGGGGCCTGAAGTGCTTTTGGTGTTTTTCTTGGTTATGTTGTGACTTCCTGGATGAATTGTTGATGCACTCTGGTTAGGCAGGCCACAGTTCCATGTTTTCTCCATTTGTGGTTAATGGCTCTCACCGTGCTTTGCTGGAGTCCCAATAACTTAGAAATGGCTTTGTTACCCTTTCAAGACTGATTAATCTCTGTGACTTTGTTTCTCATCTGTTCTTGAATTAGATTTTCTTTATAAAAATGTGTTGCATTTGAGATGGTTTAGCCTACTTCATGTTGTCAGACAGGTTCTATTTAAGGGATTTCTGGATTCTATAGGTCTGACAGTATTCAGGTCTGGGTGCAGCAGCTAAAGTTAAACGACAAAACTGTGTAACAAGAAATTGTATTTTCAAATAGGGCCAGGTTGTGAAGGATCAAAGTGCAAGTACGAGCATCGGAGCAGCATGGTGAGTAGTTTATTAAAGGAACTGATAACTTACTGAACAGTGAAAACAGAACACACAACAAAACAATGAGAGGGGGATTGAATAGGCAGGCAAACAGTCATGGGCAGGCTTGGAATGATAAACAATAGATCCAGTGCCAAGGAAAGTAAACCAGAGAGTAAAAAATACAGAGGCAGGGTAGGGAAATGACCAAAGACCTAGCAAAGCTAATCAGATGAAATGTGGAGCAGCTGGTAGCAGGGAGAATGCAGAGCATCTGAAGGAGGGAGGCTAATTAACAGAGATGAGCAGATAGGTCTAGGGAAGTAAAAGGCATATCTACACAAAAAAAGAGCCAAGAACCCAAATCTACAATGAATGAACTAAAATAACAGCAACTACAGAATACAAACAGGGAGAAAACATATTCATAAACAAACTGAAACACTTAATATAGGCAAATCATGGCAGGTTAGTTTGATAGCATTTTTCCCTTAATAAATGAAATCATCATTTGTATTTACTGAGGTTAACATTTTCTGAGAGAGACCAAAAACCTAAAACAGGAAAATACTTTAAGGGGGCAAATATTTTTCATGGCACGGCATGACAATTTCTCATCCATTACACGATCAGACTGCTAACAGTTGCCTAAAACAACCAGTTCAATACACAATTACATTTATTACAGGATGTTATTTTTGTAAGCTAATATAAAAGTATGTTTTAATGTCTGTCTTCTTCTTCAGGGGATCTGTGTTTGTGCGTATAAGGGGTTGGTGGATGGTTGCGCAAACTCAACCAGACAGGAAGGATGTAATAAAATAGGATAGCTGATTGGGGAGATGGATGAACAACCAGATAAGATGTTATAACCCCCCAGAGGAAACACAGGCAGTCTGAGTTCTAGCGAGGAACAAAATCTTTTGTAAATATTTTTTAGCATACTTTGTCTTCCCTGCTGTTAAATCACAAGGTTCTGCATTAATGACCTTAGCATGCACAGATATTAAAATCATTATAGCAACCATGTGGCTAACCCTCCTCTTTTTCCTCTTTTCTGAAATCATCTGAATCAGCCACTCAAGGCTGCAGCTGCCAGTCGTTTAATGACTTCCAGATCTCCACATCTCTTCCTCCGATCATTTACCCGCTTTCCCCTTCTCTATGCTTCTCCGCTGCCTCTCAGATGAACGGGCCAAAGCAGAAGTGGAAATCCGCCAGGCTCCAGCCAGTGAGTCAACTCACAAGGCACCCATTTGAAATCAAAACAACCAACAAGGTTTTGGAGGAGCAATAGAAGTTGTTTTTCATAAATCACTGTAAGGGTTGCTGGGGGAATTTCAAACGGAAGGCTTTTGATGAGTGAATTAGTGAAATATGTGTGTATTGCACAGAATGGAAACATTCAGAGAACTGCTGTTGAAGGTATTTACATTTACTGGAAGACTGTTATTGAGGATGGACAGGATTTATGGTTAAGGTCTAATGAAATGTGTGTACAAGTGTGTTGAATGGGAAAATTGGAAATTTATCTTAAATAAAATAAACATATAATTTCCATTTATGATGGAAATTGTCCCATATTTGAAGTGACTTGTTTGAATACATAATCTTTATTTTGATCCTCCCCCCTTTTCAACACTTTACTATTGTGATCACATATTTTTAAAGTGATAGTTTGAATATTTTTTTGTGGTCTTGTGTGAGGTCGTTATCAGTAATCAACAGGGGTGTAACAACATCTTGAGGCACAAGATTTAGCAATAATTTAAAAATATAATATTACAATACATTTAATCAATATATTTAATCAAACTAAAGTCAAAATAAAGTCTGTCTCACGAAGCGCTATCTACTGTTAGCATGTGATTTTGTCTGGTGATATAAGTAAGCTATTATGAGAATGTGTACCCTAAACTTTGCACTCTATTTTATTTATGTTTGGGACTCTTTATGTAATTTGGGGAATACTAATCTGAGCAAAAAAGGCCAAATGTAGAATTCCTCAAGGCTACATTCTCAGTTTACTGTTTATTTAATATCCATATGCCCCCCGATGCTAAGATTATGAAGTGCAACATCATCTCTTACTACTCTATGTTTATGCTGATGAAACAGAACTTTGCATTTCTGTGTGACTGCATGACCACTGTCCGTTATAGTCACTGAGTCAGCGTATCAATAATAATGAAGAGTGGATGGATCACAGTTTTTTGGCTACAGAAATGCAAGGTTAGAGATCAGCACTCAAATAGACTCAATAAAGCTACCGACCAAAGAGCGTGCAAGAAACCGAGGTGTCATCATGGACTCAGGCTTAAATTGGACTCAGACTTAACCTGGTTTTCATTAGAAATTGAAATTGTTTTTGTCTTAATTTGAGAATTTAACAAAAAGGTTAGATTTCAAAATACAGTAAGCAGAAAGCATTTGATTCAAGACACTATTCTCTTTGCTGCTTTAACAGTAAACAAATCATATTCTGGAGTAGCGAACTGAAACTGTTGGTAGAACGAAATTTTAGGGACTGCTACAATTAACTAAACCATTTTTTCAATAAACAACAGAACATTCAAGGATTTTTAATTGAATGTTTACAATATAATCCTACATAATTAATTTTTTGTCATTTCAGTTGATACCTGTTAACAGGTTGTAATGTGATTTAAGAAACATATATTCCCTTATTCAGCTTAAAGGCTTTAGATTTCAAATTTTTACCTACATACAACATATTGATATCACTTGCAAACATACTTGCTGGAAGAAGCCACACTGTTTATGAAACAGGCTGCAGATTGCTGTTGCTGAGAAATTTTTATTCATAATTAAAACAAAAATTTAAACAAATATATATTTATATATTTAAAAATGCTGCAAGGCATTTTCTAATTATTTTCTTTATGCTGCTTTCTAAGTAGCATTTTTAGAAGAGTAGGTAAGAGTAAATATCTAATTCTCCAGGGAAATAGGTAAGAAACTATGATTTCTCAGACTTTGGAAACATCACATTGCATTTAATGCATTTTAACTGTATATGAAGCCTAATTTATTTATTTATCAGTCTGATGCAATGGATCAAGGTGACCAACTAAAGCAGGGAGTTTATTTAGACAGTTGAAATAAATTCAATGTGTTTTGGACTCATGATGAACAAACACTTCATGTCAACAAGAGGCGCATCAACAAACAGAGCTTGAACAGAGAGTATTAGGAGCAAATGCGGCCTTTTTGACACATCCAAAGTAAGATCTTGAACAGGCATGTCTACTGTGTTTTGATTATGTTCATGTACTGACACAACATAAACTGATTATATCCCACAGCTGCTGAAGTTACCAGTGCAGGCACTGCCTCATGTCAAGTTGTTAAATGACATTTTAATGGCAACAAGCATCATTGTGAAGCCAGCTAGTTTCTACGACTGTTTTGATTACTCACTGTTAGTCACCAGCGGCAGAGGCAGCAGCATTAAGGCCTCATGTGCCAAATATCCACGCTGGCACAAAGAGACCAGTAAGACTGAGATCAATCAATCACTTGAGGTCACTGCGGTAAAGCTGAGACGAGAGTGGACTGGCTGCCCTAATGTCGGACCTTGTTATGCTGTGGTAGGTGACATCATCCTTTGTGGAGTCTGTAATTAAAGAGTGATAAATATCCTAAGTGTGTGTTTGAGAGGGACAGATGAAGCAGTGGGGAGGAGTTAAGTTCAGTCCCCGCAGCTAAGAGGCCCCTAAGAGAAGGTCTCAGAGTGTTATTGTGTGGTGTTCAGGGGGCCCGTTAGGGAAAACACTTGACCACAAATCAGTCAGTGGAGCAGAGTATTATGTGGTCACACAAAAGAGCTGGCATGAAAATAGGAGAAAAAAATCAAACTTTATAGTTACAGGTTTTTTCAATAAGAACTTAAGCACTTTCCATTATGGGTTGCTCCCATAAACTGCTGTAAAAGCTCCTACTTTTAAGCCCTGTCATCATTTTACAAGCATTCATCAGCATGTTGCTGTCGCGCAAGATGAAGCTGGCAAGTGCTGAACTCCTCACACACATCCACTGACTCACCGCACCCGCTCCCGTTCGACCCAATCACTGAAACACTGTTTAACGCAGTCACACCTGCAAGAACGAACCGGAGTGGTGAAGCAAGGGTGTGAGCAAGCAGAGATTCAAGTTGTTGCATGCTTTTTTTTTTTTTGCTTTGCTTTTAAGGTCTTGTTATCTGCTCATGTTTCACAGCGGGGCATCTGTCAGCAGCGAGGGCGGTTTGTCGGCTAACATCCCCGCAGACAGCTGTGCCCCTGCCTGCAACCATCAGTCAGGGGACCCTCGTCAAATGGGCCATTGAGATCCACCGTGGCGGTATTCAAGCACCAGCATCTGATGCTGTATGTGGGAGAGCTAGTAGAAGAGAAAAAGTGATGAGTCACCAAACTTCCCAAAATCCCCCTCCCTCCCCCACCTTCCTGGTTTACTGGAAATGGAATGCTGTTTTTCCCCCTCCTGTTGTAGACGTTCATCTTCTTGACAGGCTGCAGGGTCAATTCCTGGGTTAATATTTGTCTGAGGGATTATTTCATCCCTCTGCGTGGAGGCCAATCTGCCGAACTGGACTAATTATGTCTAGCAGACAGTTGACCGTTTGCTAGCATTGTGATGGTAGAGTGTGAATTAATAGACTATTGCTTGTGCAACAGATGAGCATTTGTTCTGCATCATAACTAAGACTGTTAAGATACCAGTGATTTATACTAATCAGGCTGGGATTTGCCAAGAGCCACAATAGCTTATTGTCGATCTAAATAAGATTAGGAGATCAATCGAAATTAGCTCTTCACCATTACTTTACGTAAAGGAAATTTATTTACAAAACTATTACAGTAACTTGCAAAAGTATTGAACTTTTTTACGTTTTGGTACAACCACAAATGTGGATTTTAAATGGAACCCATCTGATAGGCCAACACAAAGTGGTGCATACCTTTAAAGTGGAAAATTGTTTCACAAATAAAATATGAAGTGTGGTATTGAAATTTTTTGGGTCCCCTCTTTGCTCCGATACCCCCCAAATAAAAGTGCAACCCACTGCCTTCGGAGGTCACCTGATCAGTAAAGAGTCACCCTGTGTGTAATTTAATCTCACTATAATCTAACTGTTCTGTGACGGCCTCAGTGGTTTGTCAGAGAACATTAGTGAACGAACAACATCATGAAGACCAAGGAACACAGCAGACAGGTCAGAGATGAAGTTGAGAAAAAGTTTAATGCAGGAAAAGGTTATAGCTTTGAACATCTTATTTGCATATTCAATCCATAAAAACTGTAAATAGTATGACACAACTGTACACCTACCAGGACATGGGCTACCACCTAAACTGAAAGGCTTGGCAAGGAGATCATTTATCGGTGATGCACCTAAGAGACCCATTGTAAATCTGGAGGAGCCATGCACTCCAAAAATCTGGCCTTTATAGAAGAGTGACAAAAGGAGAGTTACTGTTTGAAGAGAGTAAAAAGAAGTCCTGTAAAATTTGCCATAAGCTATCAGGAGGATGCAGCAAAAATTTGAAAGATGCTCTTGCCAGATGACACCAATCTTTTTGGCCTACATGCAAAACACCATGTGTGATGGAAAACTAACACTGGACTTTCCCACATGGTGGTGGCAACATCATGCTGTGGGGATGCTTTCCTTTCTGGATGTCAAAGTTGATGGGAAGATGGATGGACCTAAATACAGGACAAAAGTCTTGAGACTGGGGTGGAAGTTCAACTTCCAACAGAATAACAACCCTAAAAACTGTATGTTGAAACAGAAAAAAAACAGAGGCACACTGTATGTCCCTGTTGTGATTATAATTATGAATATATTATTTAATATTTAATTTTAATATGTTATTAAATAATAATTTCGTCTGTTAAGTGTTGTCTGGTGAAAAGAAAGGGATGGGCCAAGCTCTGACTGAACGTGCAAAACTCTGCACACACATGAAATAAATGCACACAATTTCTTTAAATACAAGAACTTATTAACAAAAATAAGTCAACTCAAAGTCAAACAAATTTCAGTCAACAAACTCTTTACTATCCTAAACAATCCAACTAAACTACCAAGCAAAATGAAAGAATAAGGAAGACCAACTATATAAAATATGAGCAAGTGAATCAAAGATGGTTAAAAACCATGACCAATAAAGTGATTCAACATTACCATTCTATGTTATTTATGTCTGAGAACCAAGGATATATTGAGGAATCTGGAAATTAGGTTAAGTTAGTCTTGGAACTAACATAGGCAATAATTTGTACACCTTCAAACCACCATTCACCATTCAAGATCAGAAAAAAGATTATTTTGATAAAATTATATTTTAAAGAATGATTTGCTGAATAAAATCAACCTTCTGGATGTGTTCAATTAGCTGCATTTATCTAGTAAAATAATATTTAAGGAAATGTTATTTTTAATAAGAACCAAACCTTCTGGATAAATGAGTCTTAATGGTGTTTAATAAGCTATCACATTTAGTAAAATAATATTTAGGGAAATATTATTTTCCTAGATTGGAAACTAACAACCTTTCAGGGTAAATGATTCTTAATGGATTCATAAGATGGCGACAGGTCACACAGCTAACAAAAAGGGAAGCCTATAGTTTGTTACTGCTCCTTTAAAATCAAACATTAACTTTAAAATCCCATTAATAAAAGGATCAAAATGCATAAGCATTGACACATTATGGCTAATCTGTGTTTAAAAACCACCCTTTAAATAAGGTTTGTCTTAACTTAAAAAAACACAACACAGAACACATCATTAGCTAAACAGCTAGTCTACTAACCTTAGCTGAGTTTTCTCAACACAAACAAAAACCAAATGTCATGAAACTAACATTATTTAGATTTTCCCCTTCTTGAACCGCCACCTTAACGTGGTGTAGGAGTTTGAGTGCTCGAATGATCCTCAAGGCTATGTTGTCTGGGGCTTAAATGCCCCTGGTATGGGTCTCCCATTGCAAACAGGTTCTAGATGGCTTTTAACTTAACTGTTCTTACAATCAAAGTTGAAGAGTTATGTCTGCTCCCCGGCAAGGAGATATTCACACATTGTGTCCCTCCGTCCGGTTCTCCTGCTGGAAATCCATGTGGAAGAGGCCACCATGTTGGAACACGACGTTTTGTTCAAATAGTGACGTCACGGGGAGTGAGCTATGACTCCTCCTCTTCCTAGGCTGGGTTAGGCGCAAGTTAGTGTGACACTGTAAGGTGTAGAAAAGTTCATACTGGCCTCTGTTTATGTGCAGTTCAGAGTCCATATTCATCTATGTTGTAATCCATGGCTGGGGTCCCGACACCCCTTTAACAATTTTCTAAGCTGTTTTGTTTGTCCAATGAACTATTAAAATACATTTATAAGGTCTTTCATGATCGTAATACCTTCTACTTTACTAAACTACTATCAGCAATGTTATGTGAGGCCCCAATTTATGATTACTGGAAACACATGTTTGTAAGGAACTTGATCTACTTCTCTGTGTGCAAACCACTGGGACATTACTAAAAAATGACGCGTCTATCTTCTATCTATTTGGTGGAGAATTGGGCAATATGGTTAGTGATGGTTTCGCTCTTCAACCCTGAAAAAATGAACTGGAACCCTATGACATTATGTTCGGGATGCCAAAGCTGCCATAAATGGTTGGGCATTGTGTTGGGGGATGGACCTACCGCAAAATGCTCTGAGATAGAGACAACCCTGAAGTCATAATGGAAGTGCCATTTCTTTAAAAAATAAAATAAAAACAAAACAAGATGTCCCCACCTCTGCATCATGTCAAAGCGGTCGGTCACCCACAGAACATGCAATGTTACAGTTTAAGTTTATCGACAAAATTAAGTTATCATTATATTCCTTTATTAAATCAGGTAATGTTTCTTTGTTCATTCCTAGCCAGTTTATAGTAACTTCTCATAATCTCCTGATCTATCACAGTAGAGACAACAGAGAAAAATTATATAATTTAATTTGTTTGCTAAGATTACAAGGTGATCAAAATTAAATGATTTTCAGAAGGTAAAACATGCGGGCTGAAAACTGCAATAGTGAGTCAACAACTTCTAACTTCCATTCGATATTTAAAAGTATGCAAATAATCATGAGTCAAAGCTAATAAAGCGACTAACATTTGAGGATTTCTGCTCAGTAATTTAACAATAGAGCCAGGAAGGTCTCAGGTTGTGACTCAAAAGTAAAAAAGATTTCGGATGAATTTTAAATCAGATCGTTTGCTCTGCAGGGCTGCACGGTGGTGCAGTTGGTAGCACTGTTGCCTTGCAGCTGCCTTGTGTCCTGGGTTCGATTCCCGGCCGGGGGTCTTTTCTGCATAGAGTTTGCATGTTCTCCCCGTGCATGCATGGGTTCTCACCGGGTACTCCGGCTTCTTCCCACAGTCCAAAGAGATGCCTGTTAGGTTAACTGGTCACTCTAAAATTGGGTGTATGAATGAGAGTGTGCATGGTTGTTTGTGTGTTGCCCTGCGATGGGCTGGCGACCTGTCCAGGGTGTACCCCGCCTCTCGCCCGTAGACTGCTGGAGATAGGCACCAGCTTCCCCACGACCCACTATGGAAGAAGCTTCTTCTATGGAAGAAGCGGTATAGAAAATGACTGACTGGTTTGCTCTGCAATCTGCTAACCTAGCAATAATAAAGTATATGGTAAAATTACATTAGTACAGTATTTGTGGTGTGCTAAGTAATGATTTGGTCCCACCTCTTCTAACTTGTATTGCTGTTTGTATTCTGTCCAGTTGCTAAGCACAAAATTCAGCAGCTCTTACTGGTTTCCTGACTTGCAACTGGAACACGGATATAATAGGTTGACAGGGGTGCCCCCATGCACCCCACCCAGTCGGACTTTTTTTTTTATGTTTACGTGTTTAAATCTTATTTATTCATGGACTTAGAATATACAAGACTATTATTATTATTATTATTAGACTTTTATGTTACATATTACAGCAGATGATCAACTCAGTCAAAAACAATACATAATGTATAGCAATATAACTAAACTACATGCCTTTTGCAGTCACCCATATCTGTGACTGTGACACACTGTTTTCAATAGAGATCAGTGCTAACTAGCTCAAGCGATCATTGCTCATACTAGAATGATGGTATGTTTTGATAGGCTTTAGCTTATTAAAGGATCTCTTGGCAGATTCAACCGTTAGAGGCATGGTAGGAATACTTCACCCCTCACCTTTGTTCTTTTATGCTAAGTCATGTGGTCAAACAAGCATTATTTCATATGAAATAAATAACACATTTTGCCAATGCACTTTTTACTAAAGAAATAATATTGAAAGATAAATCACATGGTATGAAGTAGCTGTTCCTACATTTCACCTAATATTAGACCAACCGGTCGCATTCCCCTGTCGTGATTCTTTCTCTTAATCTTCTTTTCTTTCTTTCCATTCTCACAGCTGGATGACATGAACTTTGCGTTAAGGAGGTTTCAAAAATGCTGCAGCCAAGCCACATAAAAAAACTGGAAATTTTCATTTTAATCCTTGTTGGATATCAGGTACTGATTGGATGCTGCATTTAAACAGACTTATCAGATACATCACAACAGCTCTGTGGTGAAGACATTTAAACTCAAGTGTATCACTCCCAAGTTCTATCATCTAGTTAAACAAAGGTTTGCTTTCTGAACAACAAAATAACCACAAGCTAGTTCCTTTATTTTTCTTGTCATGATCTGTTAAATACTGTGTAAATACTGATCAGTACATAGTTGCAAGACAACAGTAAGCTGTCAGTGCAGTATTTCTGTCCTTGTTGTATCTAAGGGATAAATCGTCTCATTGTGAAACGGCAAAGGTCCTCACACAAGATTTTAAACAATAGTTCTCATTCTTTTTCTTGTTATGCTCATGGAATCCATGTTTTCTTTGTCTGATCTGCATTTATCGCCACCTTGAAAGTTTTATTTTCGCTGATGTTGACAGTCACAAAACTCTTACACAAGGTCATCAGCGAAGCAATCAAATCTTGCGAATCCTTGTGAGCAGGTACAGATATCAAAATGCCCAGCAACACGATTTGTAGTCTAGCTGACTGCCTTGCAAACTAAGAAGTATGAATCCTGTCTAATGTAAATTTAAAAAATTGAATCAGTCCAACTGTATAAGGCAAAGGTTTGTGTGGCGCCAATCACACAACAGACAAAGGAGAAACGTGCAGGAGCATTGTGTCACATATAAAACAGTTTGTTCTGGAAACGTTCTCCTGTCGAGCAGTTTATTGTGTGACACCAGGTATGCGGCCGTAAAAATTGAGTTTTGCAAAGACGTGTCTGGCAGACGTTCCCTTTGAGTCCACGGGGACTCTGCACGTACGTCAAGTACATCTGTGTCTGCCCTTGAGATTGAGACAAAAGCACAACATTGGCCTATCGTCAGCATGTTGTTCGAAGGATTATGAATCCTTTAAACACAGTGTGTGATTTGTTAAATCTCTATTTAAAAAAAAATTATTTCATAGTTTACTCAAAAATATTGTTAAAATCCACCCATTCATCTAGATCTGTCAAAAAGCTGGTGGCTTTCATAATAGGACCCAAATGCAGACTGGCAGACAAAGGCAGCAAGGTAAGTGAAAAAATTTTAATTCCCATACGTAAAACTCACAACAGGCATGAACATGGGCAGGCTTGGCGTGGCAACGGTATGAACCAGCAATGAGAAAATAGAACAGCAGAGTATAAATAGTAGATGGCACAGGTGAAAACATGGAGACTGATTGGCATGAAATAGGTGTACTGAATGAGGCTGATAATGGTGGCAGTGGCTGAGACTGGAAACGCAACTTGACTGGAACTGAACAGACAAACAATGACAATGAAACCAAAGGATAAATGCACCATAACCAGAACAAGTAATAAACTAAACCTGAAGGAATAAACTAAAGCACCACCTGGAAAACATAAACAATCATGATAAGAGGCAAGATCCAGAATAAAACTCAAACACCTTCAAATCATGACAAGATCAGGTACTATCTCAATAATATATTTTGATTCTTTGTGTTTCCGATAAGCTACGTCACAAAAAGAGTTTTTGCACAATGGCCTTTTTTGGGTTAATGGGCATGTGATTGGCTCTGTGTTTAGCAACAGAAAGAGAGGCTTGGCTATTTTTATTGGCTTCATTTAAGAACCGCCACTGGACATGTGTATCATCACCCGCTGACAGAATCTAGTGTAAACAGAGACCCTTGAGTCAAATCCTGTGGTCAAGCTGGTCAAAAAGTAGTACTAATGTGAGGGTGGATTCTAAAAACATGTTAAATTAAACATTGTAAATCATGTGAATCTTTTCCATTATATTTATCTTGTGATGCCTTTTTGACCTATCATTCATGTGGTCAGTTGTTTGTGATGTTTTATCTCCTGCAGTTTTTTCATGTGATGTTGTCATGTAATAAAGCACCCTGTCAGCCTTTCAGACATCTTGCTCAGTAGTTGAATCTGAGGGCACACAGATTTCTGCCTTGCAAAAGTATATTCATATCCTATCCTTTTTTACATTTTGTGATTTTATAACCACCAATTCATTGTATTTTATTGGGATTGTAAGTGATAAACCAACACAAAATAGACTATTAGCATAATTGTGAAGTAGAATGACAATAATTAATGGTTTTTTTTAATAAATAGAAATCTTAAAAGTGGTTGGTGTGGGTTTGTGTCCAGCTACCCCAAAACAATACTATGTAGAACCATCTTTAATTGCAATAACAGACTGAAATCGTTTAAAAATATTTAAGATGGATGGACGGATATAAAATTCTGAAATGCAGTTTGCATTTAACTATTTATGGAATAAATATTTGGACTTTATTTTATAGTTTGGTATGCCTAAAGCCAACCCTGGTGAAATCGGGATGCTAGCTAACCTTTCCCACAGATAACTCTGGAAAAATATTGTAACTGGGAGCAGGAGTGAGATCATATGGCTCTTTGTGGTTAAGGAGAGCTACAGCAAGCACTATGCTGGGAGGGATCCAAGCTGACCCTGCACAGACAGAGTTGAAGGTTCATGAGAGTTACCGTTTCAACAAGGCTCTAATCTCGCTTGACAACACCGTTTTCAAGCACCTCTCAAACATAACCTTTATTCACTCTCCTGTAATTATTTCCCAGACCACAGCTGCTATCGCTTGTTTTGCACACATATCTCTTTGTAGCAGCAATGTGTGACAGCTACATACCTTTTTACTGTGTTTACCTTGTGATAGCATCACCACTTCAAAAGACTTCTCAGAGAACTCCTTTTAGCTTCTCTATCAGCAATCTGTCCTGCCTGCAGAGATCAGAGACACCGAGGACTCAACAACCTTAAGTTCACATTGGATGATGGATCTTTAAGAAATGAGACAACGTGTGGGGTCAGCAGCTTTCTCTTATTGAAGTCATTGGCCCTCAATGTCGTTGTGTTTGATTGTTTGGAGGCAGTTGTTCCATCCGCATCCGCCTCACTCTCTTTGAGTGGTTGTCTGAATGGATAAGCCTCAACTGAAGGGTCCTCTCAAACTTTATGCTGATTGTGCGGAAGACAGATGGGGGAGCAGTAAATTAAGAGTGAGATGCATGCAGCCAAACATTATGTGGTCACTTTTATTCCATGCAAAATGCAATGCAGCTTACACATGCACATATTTTCCTAACAAAATCTATAATGCATAACAAGAAATGTGCATTCAGATGCACAGTTTGGTCTTTAAATCATCCTGGATAGTCAACAAGCTGTATTAAAATGTGTTACTAATACAAATAAATATTTCAAATTTAACATAACAGCAGATTGACCAACTTCATGTACAAGAGTGGCTTAATTTCCACATCTTTTGCAGTGAAAATACAGTACAACTACTGTAGCCAGAGGATCACTAAAGTAAGACATGTTCACAGCACTGAAAAAACACCTTTTTAAAATTAAAAAATAAGTATAACAAAAATTTTACATATTTTCAAAGTTTTAAAAAAATAATCACCTGAAAAGTGTGGCACATATTTGCAATAAGCCCGTTTGAGTCAACTATTTCAAGAAGCACCTTCCATCATTATTAAAGTTGCAGTTCTTTAAGGGTATGTCTCTATCAGCCTTGCAGTTTTAGATACTGATTTTGTTTTTCCATTCTTCTTTTGAGAACAACTCAAGCTCAGTCAGATTAGACGGAGAGCATCTATAAACATCAATTTTCAGGTCTTGCAACTGATTCTCAATTGAATTTATGTTTAAGCACCTTCTTCCACACGTTTGTTGTGTCCTCAATGTGGCTTGTTGAAAACTACACACTGTAGTCATGTACTCCACTAGCTTTCTGAAGAAATTCATATACACAATGCCTTTCAATTCAACAACATACTCTATCTTGTGTTGGATCACACAAAATCCCAATGAAATATATGAAGGCTTATGATTGTAACATTACAAAATGTAGTTCCAGAGTTATAAATACCTCTCTATGTACTGTATGTGTCTGTTCTGCTGAGCTTGTCTAATGAACAAATTCTGAAGTGGATGAGGACAGACAAAAGCCTCCCTTTGCCTCTGTTTCCCATTACCCAGTCCACCCCCACTCTGCCCTCTTAGCAGCGATGAGGTTAACAGTGGACTGCTAACAGTAAGACCAGATGTAGGAGTGTTGATTGCGGCGGACAGGTCCAGTAAACAGTGCCCTCATGATGCTGAGTCAAGTGAACTGTCACTTGACATAAAGGGTCAGGGCTTCACTCAAGCCACACTTGTTGACAGCCCATTCTGTGCCCTGAAAAGCTTGGCTATGTAATTAAGGCCGTTAGGGATGGGCATCAAATAAACTGGGTTGGCTGTAGAGCACTGAGTGAATGAAATGCTTGGCAATGTTTGCAGAGTGTGTGCACACTGAAAGGATAAGGAAGTTGTGCAAGGCTGTAGGTGTGGTTTTTATTTGTGGCACGTGTTCCCTAGGACATGGACTCACACCCATCAAACGGTCAAGAACTGTGGCTTTTAAGCTTACTACCAGCGTTGAAGGGTAGGCAATGCAGTATTGGCATGCTGACTAAAATGTTTTTTTCTTCTCCACAGCCTAAACCATGTTTTTAGGAAGGTCTTGTAAATATTGTAATATAACAAGCAATGGGAATCTTTCCTGATTCCAATTTGATTAGTTTGTTTAAAACCTACCACTCAAATTTTCGCTTACTGACATTAAATGTGACATTTCCTGCTTTGGGCCAGTTAGAATTATCAAAATTACTTGCTAAATGCCAGAATATTGGGAGAGATTTTTTTTGAGAATTTTTATGTTTACATAAATCCATCCATTTTCTATACCCGCTTCTTCCATACTGGGTCGTAGTGGAGCTGAAGCCTCTCTCCAGCGTTCTACGGGCGAAAGGCAGGGTACACCTTGAAAGAAAGACCCCCTGGCCAGGAGTCGAACCGAGGACCTTCTTTAAGTTACACATTGGTTCTTCAAACATTCAAATTAACACAGAACTGTGATATCACTACATCTTTTATCGGTTTTAGTTTGATTCTCATTTGTTTCTTTTTACCTTTTTCTGTTTCATAGTTTAGTTTTCCTGATTCTTTTCGTCTTTGCTTTGTAGATTAGTTGAAAGTTACTAGCCTAGTTAAAGAGTTTGTTGATTAAAGTATTTGAACTGGAAGTTGAAGTATTTTGGTATAGTATTTGGTATAGTACAGTATTTGGTATTCTTATATTTGGAGAGAATTTGTTTGTGTGCAGGGCTTGCTGTTTGAGAACACCAGTGTGTGAATTCACTCCTTCATCTACTGTTCTATAATACCACACCTCACCAGGCAGGTACTCATAAAATAGAAACTGACAGAAACTGAGAGCTGTTTGGCTATTAATTCCTGATAATCTAGTGCTGCCCCAACTTGGTAGTTTTGACCCAAATTACTAACTTTGTTAATAATTGCCTTTGGCACTTATTAATAGGTATTCATAGCCAAACCAACCTATTGTTGCACAACATTGCTTACACACCTTTTCGGGTCTGCCAACAAATTTTCTATGGGACTGACATGAGGGGTTGTTGATGGCCGCTCCTAAACATTGACTTTGTTGTCTTTAATCCACCTTGTAACTAATTTAGTGATATGCTTTGCATCATTAGGAAGACATATATGCCCAAGCTTTTACTTCCTGTTGGATTTTTTTGAAGATGTTGCTTTAATATTTTCACATAATACTTTCTTCCCATGATGCTATCTACATAAAGTAGATAGCATCACCTTCTGCAGCAAAACACCTACACAAAATGATGCTGCTACCCCGGTACTTCAATGTTGGGAGGTTGTTCAGGCTTCCAAGCTTCCCCCTTTATTCTTCCATATGTAACAATGATCATTATGGCCATGCATTTTAATTTTAGTTTCACCAAAATACAGGACTCATCTCCAAAAATGTATATATTTCTCCCTGCATACGTTTGTAAGCCGAAATCTGACCGTTTATGTGGCTTTTAGAGTGATGGCCTTTCAGCCCGTGCTGATACAGGAGTTAGTTTACTGTGGATAACGATACTCTCTTAGTAGCTTCAACCAGCTCCTGGAAATCGTATCCAGAGATGAACCATTCTAGTGGAGATCCACAATGTTTTCCTGACATTTTGCAGGATTTCTCTTGATTTTTCCATGATGCCATAGAAGGAAACAGTGTGTTTTGAGGTTTTGTCTAAAAAGACATCCACATGTGCATCCAACGAACTCCAATGCTGTGAATTAATCTTTTAGAAGCTTGCAAAGCCGTGACATCATTATCTTAGCTTTAAAAAATGGCTTTAATGTGTTGCTGTCTTAGAATGTGTAAACTGCTTTAGTTTGTAGTTGAGTTTTAAAACAATAAAGACTAATAATAAAGAAATAATGAGAGGAAATAAAAAAAATTGTCATTCAAACTGACCTAAGGAAAAGTGACAAATAAAAAGGTTTTATGTCTTTTTATACAGTGGATGGTGGATCTGGTTTCAGCTATATGCTCTGACAGTTTAGTAAGTAACCTTGACTTGACACAGACAAAGAATCTACATATCTATTCATTTCTGTCTTTTATTGCTGGCTTTACTGGGAAAACAGGGACCTCCTGCAGGCCCAGTCTTGCAAAATCACACACCCTGCCATTTTCAGTCCTGCCAATAACCTCAAGGACCAGGCCACTGTGTTCTGCACATTCAGCATACGTACAGGACACAGAATTCTCAAAAAGGGTGTGTACAGTGTGCTTGGAAAAAAAGCACACAAGGTGGAGTTTATATCCACCTGACTTGCTGCAGACTCTGCTATTGTTCCAGCTGACAGTGGGTGTGTGAGGTGCATTTGTGAACATGTGCTGGGCGGAGCAGGCTTAAGCGTGTTCCACTAACTTGTTATTAGCCCTCACTAGTAATTATTGGATTCATAACCACTAAATGATAGTGTGTTCGAGAGCCTTTTAGCCTCTCTTTAAGAGGTTATATTAGCAGGTGTTGTCTAATACTTACCTGATGACAGTGATAGCATGAGCTCCCTTTGTGGTTATAAGATAAACAAACACATACTTGCACGCATCAAAGTGCTTTTTTAAAGGATTCACATGCAAAAGTAAGAAACAAAAGCTGTTTGCCTCTTCAATATTTTTGTTGTAAAAAATACTATATCTAGAACTGTACTTAATACTCAGTAGTACCAATTACAGCAGCTATCAGATTTTACAAAAGACTTTGCCAAAACCATTTAATTAGTAATTTTAAAATTAGTTGTTCATCATCAGACATGCTAACTCTGTGAACACTAGGCCACATTGTTGGTAAGTTTGCAGTTTGGTTAGTCGGTTTGTTAATTTGTTCCAGGGTAAAAATAAGCGCTTGTAATTAAATTTTAAGCAACCAGTTGGAAAGGGTATTAGTGTAACAGGAGGACTTTCTTAAGCAAACAGAGAGCCTTATTGGTCAGCAATGTCTCTTCCCTGGCCTGTGTTAAGTCTCCATGGTAACCAACTGTTTTACTGGTTGTAGTTTCTACTATTTTTATTGGTACGGTCAAACATTTACCCCAGCATCAGTAAAAGAGTTTCGCAAGATACCCACCATTTTGTTGTCTAGACCGAGGGAAGTTAGCCCGTCCTGCTGGATTCAGAGGAGTTGCCACGGAGATGAGCAAAAACAAAAACACAGCAGTCTTGTACTTGCAGGTGTACTTGCTGCATGGCTTCAGGTCAATTCGCCCCTTTGCCAATTCATGCCTCCATTTTGTACGACATTTCGTCACTTTCTACTTGTTTTTCCTTGCTAAAAAAAAAAAAACATAATGTACCCATGCAATGAAACCATGGTGAATGATTTTGTTTTTTGATGTAGTTTATTGTTTTCAAAAACTATGTAGTTGAATACAAATAAAAATACTGAAATCTCAGGAAAAAAATTATAATATAACATAAGAGATTATGTGATACATTGCTGAGGAGACATGTAATTTTCCGTAAACAGAGAGGATCAAAATTATCAAAACTACAAACGTATAAAATTGTGAAGGGACAAAGCGGCCAGCGCCTGTAGGTGCAACTCTAAATTATTCAACCGGTTATCCAAGGGACAAACATTCGTGGCAGAAGGCAGTGGTGTTGTGAGCTCTAAGACAGGCTCAGCTATTGACTGTTCTGTCCAGCTTCCTTATCAAAGCACACTACATTTTATGTGACCACACTTACTCAGCTGAATCAGCCCCCACTCCACAACAAGCTGTCAACAATCTACCATACATCATCTAATGCCACTCATGTCTTTGTCAAAAAAATTAAAGAACAAAAATTTAAAATTCCACTCACTTACTGTCTTATGCCATTGTAGATGTGCATGCAGCTACTCTTAAAGTTAAAAGCTTCTCCCTAAAGGATAAACGTTGTGGATTCTTACTTCATCTCCAGATGACACATCCATGACAAGCTGTTTGCTTCTAAATGTCTTGACAGCTCCTGCAATTTAAGTCAATCAGTTTAGGAGAAATGTGAAAGTGTAGACAAATGTTGCACTTTATGAACCTTTCTGAAAAACTAATCAAGTAGTTTTCAATCCACAAATGTTCGACCGTGAAAATAGAACGACAAACTTTAAATGTCTATTTTAAAGGAAACGTTTCAGACTGACACAAGACCTGCATCTACAGTGGAATTTTGCCACCTGCTTCATTCTGTCTGTCTGTGTGTCTGTGTCTAGTTTCTTTCTTAAAACAATTTCCTTACAGTAGATAATGGGTAAGAAAAGGAAAATTACTTTAAATTACAGGTTGTCTAAGCATGTACAAAAAATCTGGATGAGAGTTTTGCATGAGACCCATCGTTGTGTAGTCTGGAAAAAAAAGTTGGTTTGTATAAATATGCTGTAACAGACAGCATGTTGTTTCCTTGAAAAAGTCAGGTACAAAACAATCAAAATTACCAAAGTACAAAATACTAAAGGAGCGAAATGACAAGTGCCTTAGGCCATTGTGTGCTTAATTTAAACTTCAAAATCAACCATGCTTATTCATCATTGGTTAGCTCGACCTTTTACAAAGTTCTGTGGACAGTTAGGCATCATTAACATTAACTCGTACATGCAAAGTTTCATTTGCAGTGTAACTCAAGAATAATACTCCATCCTTGTAGGGTCACTGGGGGACAAGTCAATGGGGGATAGGCAAGGTACACCCTGGATAGGTCACCAGTCCATCACATGGCAACATAGAGACCCCGAGAGACACACAAAAAACAATTCTACCATTTTATAATTCCATTTGTTTGATGCCTTATTTTAGCAACTGCACTAAACCAGTGCATCACCTTCTGTGCAACTTGAAGCGGAGCTACGTTGCTCCTAATTAGGTTTTGTCTTGCTAGTTTTTCTTGATAGTAGGCAGCATCTTTTTTACCACATTAAGCATGGCTGACATACTGCAACAATTTTTCATCCAAATTTGCAATTGAGCCTGCTTCACTTCACTAGGTGGCAATGGATAGGAGGACGACAGGGCTCCTACTAAGGCCCTGGTGATAAGAAGAAAGACACTCGCCATATCTAGCAAAGCTGCCAGCTAGGGCTAGCTCCCATGCCCCATCAGAACTTATGGATACTTCCTGGTGGGGATAGATATACACAACGCCTGTCCAGTGTGTCTCAGCAGGTTGTATATGAAAGTTGCTTCTCTGCGAAAATCATGCTGGTTACAACGTGCAATGGAAAGGTATGGAGTTCCTTTCAAAGATGTTGGGAAGCTCAGCCCCTGCTGTCTGAAACTCTTGACAGTTTGGTGGAACATAAATTGCTTTTTAAAGTTTTTTGAGCAAATAAACTTAAATAACTTTTACTCAGAAATATTGATTAACATTTACCCACATTAAAAGCATGGAAATTGGTTAGCCATTTTTATTGATTAAATTCTAACAGCCAGTTTTATCAGTGTGTATTCCTATCTGTTGTGTCCATTTTTGAGTCTCCTGAACCTTTGATGTCTTACAGCATGGGCATCATCTTTCAACTGGTTTGCTGACATGAGGACATTGGACCCAAGTCTTTTGTTGCCCAGAGGACTGGTTCACCTGATACACTTTAGGGGATCTGCCTTATCACAAGGACATAATGAGGGACTCTCCCTGAGGAGAGGAACTTGTTACTTGTCTGCTGTGACTCACTCGTGCTGGCCATGTGCCACCTGTTTGTGTGTGGTAGAGAGAGATGGGGGCAAGGTTCTGAAACAGAAAGCAAGACCAAGAGAGGGGTTTATCAAAAACATAAACAAGGGGGTAAACGGAAACTTCAAGTAAGAGTAAAAACAGGCAGAACACAGTTATTTGTGTAAAAAGCCTGGCTTCTGCTGACACAACATAGCTGATCCCTCCTCCTCCTGTTGGCTTCATGTGGGTATTGAGGTTATTTAGTTTTGTTCATGTTATAGCACAAGTGGTACAGACACAACAACCGTGAGTCACAGAAGAACTAACTGGTTGTACATTCATCCTCTGGGGCTGTTTAACCCGCGCTGTAATGTCTAACTCGAGAGAGATTTCAGAGCTGGGTTTAAAAAGTAAACACCTTGTTAATGGATTAACAGCCAGTCATGGTTTGCATGCATGGATTATTAAAGGTCCACTCGCTGCCAGGCTGCAGAGGTAGGGTTGTCAATAGAGATATAAATCTTTGGTTTGCGAGGGAGAACACAGCTGATATAGCAGGAACGGCCGTAAATCTCTTCTGTTTTTTCCCCTCCTCTGTTTTGCATGTCCTAACAGAGTGTAGCTGCATGCGTGACCTCATGTCTGGAAAGGAGCTTTCTAATCAGACTCCTGGGTGTTTCTCACCTACAGCTGCATGCCCTCACTTATGTTTGCGGTCTGTCCATCTCTGCTTTGTGGGTTTGTTGTTTTCCTTTCCCAGTGACACCTGGGAAAGCTGTAGGGGAAACAAACCGCTGCCAACACATTCCAGCTCCAAATGCCTGGGATCAGCTATGCTTAACAACGGTCTACAAAATGAGCTAAATTGCGCGGTTAGGCCCTAATGATCGCCAAAGCATGTTAAGAGTCATGTGATACTCTGTTCCAAAAATATTTTCAATAGAAGATGTATCTTAAATAGCCCTCAAGAGTTTAGCTAGTTTCTTTAAATGCTTTTAAAGTCAAACATTTGCTTGTGGATAAACCACAGAATATACTTCAAATGAAGGAATTATCAGTTTTCCAAATAAATAATATGTTTGTGAATATACTGTGGAATATACTGAAAAAATATAGAATTTATTGTTCTTAACTTATGGAATTTGTTCATAGATATAACAAGGTTTATAATGTCAAATCACAGGAATGATCTGTTTTTTGGTAACAGAAATTAGCAACCTGTTTACCGATATCTATCTTACAGAATGCATTTATTGACACTCCTGGTAAAAATGTGAAAAATATTTTATAACAACTTCATATTTTACTGCATCAGCATCACATCAAGTTGAAAAACTTGAACCTTTAATTTGAGTACATTTATTGTGAAAAATGTTAAGAAATCAAAGCATTTTTGGTTTATCACTGTTTATATGAACCTTTTATTAGTAATCCATGGCTTTCTGTTTTTCTGGGGTATATACAGTAAATCACATGCAACAGAGGCCTATCTGGATGAGGGGAAGAAAGGTAATACAGGTAACAAAAAGCTAAGCTGATGCAGTGATGCAGAGGGACTGTTTCTCCTCCAAATGTTCTGGAAATCTTGTTAAAGAGCATGGAAATATGAGAGATTAAATAAATACATAAGAGCCAGTCAACTTAAATTGGGTTGTCAGTATTTCGCCAAGATAGTGATCCAAACTACATTATCAAATCAACACAGAAAGACATTTAACTCAATCTCCAAAGCACTCTGTCAGAGAACTGCAGGGAAGAGTGAACTCATAGAACCACCAAGTCTCCTTAACAGCCATTAGAGTGAGTGATGCCAGAAAATCTTTTCTGTCCCACCAACAGAAATGTAAACACGTGGAGTTTGTGAAGTTCAATGCTCCAAGACTGTTTTACGCAACACAGTCATTTGACTCCTAGTCCTGGGTTATTTGCAGCAGGTTGTCCCTTTCGTCTCATGTTATTCTGCAATAAAGGCCACTAGAACCACACAAACACAAAAAGAGGGGGGTTACAAAATTCTCCTGGGACCGCAACTGGGACCAGGTGCTTTGATCAGATGACACTTGGGATTTAACTTTTTGGTAACATACATTCCATGTAGGTTTGGCGTGAAGCAAAAGATGATTATATCAGAAAGCACCCCTTTCGGTGTACGGTGGAGGATCTGTGATGCTGCCAGTTCGATTTTGTCCCAAAGGCCCTGTGAACCTCGACTAAGTGCATTGCATTATGAACTATTCAAAATACTAGGAGATTACTTAACCAGTAAACTAAAACTGGGTCTTTTAGCAGGATATTGATCTAGAATATATGTATGGTAAAAATCTGAGAGAAATTGTTCAACAGACACAAAATTCACCTTCTACGTTGGCCTTATCAGTCTCCAGACCTAAATCAAATAGAGAACCTGGATTGATCAAAGATCTCTCTCTCTGCATGCTCCAGCTTTGTGAAACATCAATTCGGTAGATGAATAAGTGCTAATACTGAGTAAATACTCACTGTAAAGATTAAATCTACATTTTGAGGTTTGAAATGTATAAAACTGCCTTATTCAACAGATGGATGTAAAAACAGCCTTCTGGAAAAACGTTCATACTAATAGGTTACATAATTTTGCACACTGAAGGCCAAGACAACTACAGGAGATAAAAAAAAATCTATAAATGACAAACATTTGTGTTGTTTTTGTGGCTAAGAGAGTTGTTATTGTTATGTGAGGAAAGCTGTAAATACTTTGCCGTTCGCTCTCAAACAATTTTTTAGAAGAAAAGCAGAACCATCCTCATTTTTTCCAAACTACAAAACCGCAAACTTCGAAATAAGAAATAATTGCTCAATCTTAGCTGCCGGCCCTCCTACCTCCACCCTTCCAGTTCCCCCAAGAGGGAGGCAAGTGCGTCAGAGAGGGGTTGGAAAAGAGGAGAAGTGCGGCCTTTCAACTTTCAGGAAGGAAACACATCTGGGGAATAAGGAAAGAGAGAACGGGTGAAAAGAGGAATTAGAACGAAGGAAGAGGTAGCTGGCCAAAAATAGTGAGCCTTTGCCTTACCAGTGCCCCTCCCACACCTCCTGCCACTTAAGACTTAGTCAGCCTTGACCTATTCCCTAGTGGGTGACTAAGTTCTCCACTGAACCCCCCCCCAAATCATGAACCTCACTTCCTTCGAGGTAATTCACATGAGAACCTTCAGTCTATTAAAGCAAGCATTACAGCAGCTCTTATTGGACCCCACTCTTGGGTGTGCATGACTCAAGATGAAACATGTTCTTGGCTGAAAATAACTAAACATGTTTGAACAATAAAACTTGAAACTATACAAAGAATTTTTAATGTTTTAGTGCAAAAAACAGAGACAGATTTAAGTTGTTATAACTGCATCCAGTGAATAGATCGGGTAAACATTTGCATTCCTCGGGTTAGAGAACCATCTAGAAAAACAGGAACTCCAGCCACACAAATATGCTAAGGCCAGATCTGAGGCGATATTGTGGCCAGACTGGTTTGGATGGGAAGGACCAGAAGCAAGGGTGATGTTTCACTTCATTCAGGTGTTCACCACACACACAAACACACACACTCTTGTTTTGCTATATGTAGTGAGGACCATGTGTTGACTCCCATTGACTTCCATTGATTTTCAGTCATTTTCAACCCTTTCTATGCCCTAACCCTGACAATAACCCTAAACCTAACCATTACCAGTGCATGCCTAACCCTAACCTTAACCTAAACTCAATTCACACCTTAGTCCTAAACCTAACCGTTAGCAAAATAGGTCGTGAGGACCAGCAAAATGTCCTCACTTTGGTACCAACGGTCCTCAATTTGATGGTAAAATCGGGAAAATGGTTCTCACTGTGATGCCAAGACAGGAACACACACACACACACACGTAGTGGACTTAGTACAAACTCCAGCTTTGGGTTTGGCAGAGCAAACAGGAAGAAGTGGGCAGAGTTTCAGTGTGATTGGCTACTGCAGTTTGATTTATGAGAGGAACAAAGAATGGAAGGAAGGAGGCAGGAGTGAACCGTGAGATATAGAGACTACAGTGGTGTACGTGTGGAACAGCATGTTAATATTAGAGGGAGGATTCTGACAGAAACCTGTGAAAGGTTTGCTGAGCTGGAAATCACAAAGTGGTGTGAAACAGTCATGAAATCCAAAATGGAAACCTTTTAATAATACCTAAAAAACCAAAGACTTATATATTTATATCTATTCACTATCCCTTGCAAAAGCCACAAACCTTAATGTATATTTCATGGATGCTTTCTGGAATAGGCCCACACAATGTAGTTCAAAATTGTGAGTGGAATGAAAATGACACATGGTTCTCTATTTTTTGTTTGGCCCATGTATATTCAGCCCTCTTACTCTCATACCCTACAATAAAATCAAGTGCAACCAAACTGCCTAATTAGTACATAGAGTTCTCCAGTGTGATTACATTTTACGTTAAATCCAGTTTTTCTTTGAAGATCACAGATCTTTAAACAAACAACATCATAAAGACCAAGGGCCACACTGGGGAAGTAGCGGCAGCATCATGCTACTGGTCAGAGGTGATGGGTAGAGAGATGATGCTAAATAAAACCTGGCTGAAACTGCAAACAAGCTGAGGTAGGGGAGGAGGTTCACCTTCCTGCATTTACAAAGATAGATAGATAGATAGATAGGTAGATAGATAGATAGATAGATAGATAGATAGATAGATAGATAGATAGATAGATAGATAGATAGATAGATAGATAGATAGATAGATAGATAGATAGATAGATAGATAGATAGATAGATAGATAGATAGATAGATAGATAGATAGATAGATAGATAGATAGATAGATAGATAGATAGATAGATAGATAGATAGATAGATAGATAGACAGATAGATAGATAGAATTAGCTGTGGGCAGTTGTGCAACAATCAGCTTTCTAAAGCCATTCTGTTCTGTCGACTAGAGCCATCTAGTGGTGCTTTACGGAAATTTAAAAAGATGAAATGATTAAGAACTTACACTGGCTCTGCTTTGTTTTTTTGCTTGGTTTTTTTATAAACTCCACCATAGAGGTTATGTTTTAGTCAGCATTTGTCTGTCTATCTGTCTGTTTATATGCAAAATATCTCAAAAATATATGAAAAGATTTGGATGGAATCTTCAGACAAGGTGTATATTAGACAAGAAACAGGTAATTAGATATTGGTAGTGATGTGGAGCATCGTTAGGATTTTGTTTTTGATGCCAGACCATGGTGCGATAACTTGGAATTCCCAAATGGTTTGTCAGCAGCTGACATACAGTGGCCAGAACTCATCCAGAGTGTAGCTCATAAGTATAGAAAAAAGCTGACAATGACCCATATTGCCTTGGTGGAGGTCTGCACTCAAACCAATCTTTTATAATTGTTGCATCTCTAAATCTATGCAGTGCTTTCAAAAGTATTCATACCCTATGAGCTTCTTCGCTTGCAGTCATGTTACAGCCATACACATCAAAGTTTTTTGTTGGGATTTTATATGGTAGATCAACACAAAGTATAAGAAAATCTGAAAAGTGCAGTGCACATTTGTATTTAACCCCTCTGAGTTAATACGTTGTACAACCACCTTTATCTGCAATAACTACTACAAGTCTTTGGGGGTATGTCGCCACCAGCATTGCACATCTAGCAACTGAACATTTAGCAAAATCTTCATTGCCAATTAGCTCAAGCTCACTCATAATGAATGGGGAATATCTGCGACCATCACTTCACAAGTCTTGCTACAGATTCTAAATTGGATTTAAGAATGGACTTTGACTGGGCTTTAATACATGCATTGTAGCTCTGGTGTTATGTTTAGCGCCGTCACGGTAAAAGGTGAACGTCTTCCCCAATTTCGAGTCTTAAAAGGTTTTAATCCTGGAACAACCAGTCAGTGTTGGCCAGCTTCTATGTCCCTGCTGAAGAAAATCATCCCCACAGCATGATACTTCCACCAACTTGTTTCACAGTGGGATGGTGTGTGGATTTTTCCACCACACATAGTGTTTTGGCTTAGCAAACTTGACTTTCATCTTGCCTCTCTTCCATAAAAATAAAAAAATGAAAGATCCTAATTAAATACATTAAAGTTTATGATTTTAACGTGAAAAATTGTGGAAAATGGGGTGTGAATACTTTTTTAAGGCACAGTAAAACAGAAAAAGCTTCCTGAAAGCTCGTATTGTTATTTTGTATTGTTTGTATTTGATCTGCTGATATTTCAGTTTGACAGAGTTATCACTAATATTAAGATAAGAATTCATAAACCAAGCTTCCTCTCGGTTAAATAAGCAGGTAAAATAATAATCGTAAATAAATAAATAATCATAAATGATTAAATCTACCTCATTATCAGCGCATTGAAACCCGATTAAACTGACGCTATTATTCTCAAATTACAATTATTTTCGGTGTCCAGACACGCTGACCCGTAGCATGATCCGTTACCATGGAAATGTCCTCATACGGAAGCTCGCGTGGATAACAAAGGGGGGGTGCAACGCGAAACAGACAGGAGCAGCGCTCAGAGGCCATTGCCTGACGTGGAAGGTGTCAGGACGGAGAAACAAACTCCTGAGCAAAGCAACCGGCGAAGGTTCTGTCTGTCGCTTCACGGAACTCGGCAGAATGAGTCTGGATAAAGCAAATCTGTGCGACTCGCTGTTAACCTGGGTAAGTCTGGACTTAACGAGGTTTCCAAGCGAGGCTAACCTCCCCGGGCTAACAGGTGACAGCAGGTGTTCTTCAAATTTACGTAAATAAAGTCCAAGGTTTTGAAGGCGACATATTCAGAACATTCTGTTTTACCGTCCGTGTTAGCATACAAGCAGTAAGTAGTTCTGGAGACTGTGCTATTAGTTCTTTAGTCAAGCTAACAAGCTGTAAACAAATGAGGAATTTTGGTCTTGGAGGTCTGCTCCTCAAACTGACTGTGGTGTCAGCAAAGTTAGCTGCGAAATAAACCAACCCAAACAGCTTAGCGCAAGCTTCCAACGTGTCAGCTTTCCTTTAAAGCTTAGAGGAAATCCACCTGTTTGGCATTTCTCCAGAGAGTAAAGTGACACACTGAGCGCAACTTAGTATTAATAGCAAGTTAAGTCTGTAGTCCCTCCTGAAGTGTTTAAAATCAATTTAAGGTGGTTGTAAAGAAAGTCTGAGTCACTTACATTAGAAACTGCTGTTTGGTCTGAGGCTCTAAAGTTAAAAAAGACAATTTTATATTAACCCGCCTTAAAGAGTGGAGAGAAGCCCTAAATGCATTTTATTAAACCCCATTTAAAGTGGGTTGGTTATCAATATTTTTGAAAATAGTTAATGTAAACAAAAATAATCTCTTATAAAGATTATGGACACAACAGTTTGTAGCGCTAACATTTACACATTTTGTTTAAAAGATAGGTTCTCAAACACCAGCAGACATTTTGTCTGGGGGTTCAAAAGTATGATCAAGGATTCCTTTGTCAGATCAGACGTTTGACATTCGTCAATGGTAACAAAGTACTTCCTAAAAGTATTCATACCCTTTGAACCTTTTTACATTCCTAACAAATTATACACCGCCACAAACGTCAGTGTGTACTTTTGGGATTTAATGTGATTGACAAACACAACACAGTGCATGACTGTGAAGTGGAAGGCGAGGGATACATGGTTTTAAAAATCTTCCTACAAATTACCTTTAATAGTCATTCATTTAGTAAATGAAGTCATCTGTGTGTAATTTCACCCAACTTGTGTAAGTCACAGTTTAAAACAATAATATGGAAGGTGTGTTCTAGTTAGATAAGACCAAAATGTAACTTTTTGGTCAACAACCAAAATAATTTGTGGCAGGAAATTAAGACAGCACCCCTGAATACAATATCCCCCCTGTGAAACATGGTGGTGGCAGTGTCATGCTGTAGGAAAGCTTTTCTTCAACATGGATAGCAATACTGGTAAGAGTTGGTGGGAAGATATATGGAAGTAAATCAAGGACCATCCTGGAGGAAAAGCTGTTAGAGGTTGCAGAAGACATGAAACTGGGGCTTAGGTTCACCTTCCAGTAGGATAGCAACACTACATTTACAGCCAGAGCTACAGGGGAAGAACTTGGGCCCATTCAATAAATTAAAGTATTGTTGAAAAGTTCATTTATTTCAGTAAATCATTCACCAAGTGAAACATTATATAAATTAAATACACACAGGCTGATGTTTTCAAGCCTTTATTTCTATTAATTACGATGATTTTCTGCTTAAAGCTAACCAAAACACGACATTTAAGATGAAAATATTACATCAGACCAATAAAAATCATTTTAATCTAGATATGAGGGCTTTCTGAAAAGTATGCTTAATACCTTAATGCTTAAAGGTTATTTTCAAAAGGTATCTTTTAATCTGAGAAACGGAGCACATATTCTAACTTATTGAAGATCACTGTAGATCGAAGCGGATTCATGTGTAAGAATGGCGAAGTCAAAGTCCAGACCTAAATCCAACTGTAGCAACGCTTGGAAAGTTAAAATTCATAGACGTTCTCCATCCAGTCAGACTGATCTTACGCTTTTTTGCTGCGACTGATCCAAAATATTTCATTGTGTTCATGTGCAAAGCTGGTATGACTCAGAGGTTCTGCATACAAATGCCACACTTTTCAGGTTTTCAGTTGTATTTTCTTCTCTTTTTCTTGTCTTTATGTGCTTTTTCTTGGTCTGTCACATCAAATCCTAATAAAATCAGTTGAGGTCTCTGTTTCCCTATTTAAAGCGACATTGACCAGTGCCAATGCAATACATGGTAAAATAAACGTCATAAGATGAGGGGTTGTCTGTATATTATCACTGCTTTATTGCTAGAAATAGAATGGAAATAGTTTCATAGCTGTGGTTTCATTGCTGCTAAATTTCATGTATATTTATTACTTTACTTTGACCAGTTTGTAATAAAAAGCCTAACACTGGCTCCAAAAAGGCTCTTTATTTTTCCCCCCCTATGGTGTTTGTTCTATAAGCTTTAGAGATGAATGGGCGTGTTCGGGTATTTAATGGTCCAGATTAATACCACTTTGTGTTTCTACATTCTACACACTGGATAATCTGTTTTATGAGTATTTGTTACCTGCTGCTGTTTTTAAAAGAAACTCCAAAAGTGTCCAAGGATTAAAATACATTTTCATCAGAATCAGAATCGGCTTTATTGCCAAGTTTGTGACACAAATAAGGAATTTGACTCCGGTACCCTTTGCTCTCAGTGAAGATTTGGTGGTTTCTGGCTTAATGTCTTTTACTTTTGATTCAAACTGTTACTGTTTTTTTCTTAAACCCACCTATTTAACTTGAGCAGTTGCCGGTGTGGTTAAGTCAATGTTGTTAGAAGCTACTCTCTTACATTCTAACATTTAATGTTTCCATTCTCAGTTGCAGACCTTTCAGGTTCCATCATGTGATGGCAAGCATGATCTAACGAGTGGAGTGGCCATTGCTCACGTACTCCACAGAATGTAAGCATGTCTACATGGTGTCATCATGTCGTTCTGATTAGTGCACAGGAAGGGCTTGAATTAAATGGTTTTTTAAAAATGATTTGCAGTTCTGGTAGATCCTCTCGTCATCAAACGTTAGGCTTTTAATGATTCATTTGAACGGTTCTTTTTCAGGGTGGAAAGATCGTACAGCATAAAATTGAAGTGCTTAAAAAAAAAACTTGAATTAGGTGTACATTTTTTTTTAATTTAATGAGGGTTTTTTTGTTTTTTTGTTTTTGTTTATACACACCCAAAATGATACATATAACACCCCATAGCAAGTTGCAGTGAAACTGCCCCATCTTTGAAGCCATTAACAGGTCCTAGGAAAGTCCTAGCTGGAGATTTGACCGTTCATCAGAAGCTGGGTGATATCCTTTCTTGCTTCACTGTTGACACCATTTCAGAAGGCTAATGACAGCCTGCTTTATCCATTCCAAAACCAGTTTTGAGGCGTATTGGGGATCTTTGTCCTGTTGGGTCCAGATTTTAACCATGTCATCCAAATTGTCATCGTCCAATGAAAGGAGGCTGGTTCTAAAGTTCAAAAGCACTCTAAACGCCATCAATACCAATACCTGTCATAAACTGGAAGATGCTCAAACACCAGTTTTGCTGTCCACATTGAAGCGGGTGTAACATCAGCATGGAGGGTACAGAACCAGGAAGAGTCCTCTATTTTAACACTGACTTCTTTAACGGACTCGGTTCTGCAAAATGTCCTCAGCTGGTTGGCCCAAATGATGAGAACAGTGTTTGGAGGAGTCACAGTGAGGCTCTCAGAGTTAAGAACACTGGACCCACTGTCAAGCATGGAAGTGGCAACGTCGCGCTTAAAGTCTGTTACACTGCTAGTGGTACTGGTTCAGGTGGTCCAACAGGACAATGATCTCAAACACACCATGAAACTTGTTTTGGAATGGATAAAGATGGCCAACATTAAGCTTTTGGAATGTATGATTTTTGAATGTAAGAGCTAAGCCTCAACTTTACCAGAATCTTTATTATCTATGTAAACATTAGCCTGGATTCTGAATGTATTTCTTATTATTTCCAGTCATGTAAGCTTTAATGAGCAACTTGACTCAAATCTCATTGTGTTTATAAGAACCAAGGCAGAATACTGTGTTACGATTGTTGCTTCCTGTGTGTTATGATGTCCAGAGATATATTGTGACTTCAGCCCTCCTATGTTCTCGTTAACAGAGACGCCTCTTGGTTTAATGAGACGTGGCTTGGCAGGATCAAGGAGGAGAGCGAGGCCAACTGGCGCCTTAAGGTAATTTGTGAAGCAGCAGAATCTCCTTAGTTTTTATTGTCTTTTGACTAAAATTAAAATCAGTATGCTAACTCCTGTTTTGTTGTTCTAGGTCAGCAACTTGAAAAAGGTTCTTAAGAGCATGCTGGATTATTACCATGATGTAAGAGGCTTTTGGCTATTTTATCGGTGCATCTCAATGAGTTAGAATATCATAGAAAGTTTATTTATTTCAGTAATTCAATTCAAAACATGAAGCTTGTAACTAGATAGATTCATTACCTACATAATCATACATTTAAAATGTTTATTTCTGATTATGATGATTATGGCTTGTCCATGTAGTGTACTGTACATTATATGCAGTTAATAGTTGGTCAGGGCTCTTTTTGCATGAATTAAGGCATCAGTGCAGCGTAGCATGGAGGCGACCAACCTGTGGTTCTGCTGAGGTGTTCAGGAAGCTCGGGTTGCTTAAATACCAGCCTTCAGGTTGTATTCATTGTTGGATTTGGGGTCTTTCATCTTCTTCTGTGCAATAACTAAAAAATTCTCCATAACGTTTAGGAAAATTTGCTGACCAGTCAAGCACAGTGATACCATAGATCAGGGGTGTCAAACTCCAGTACTCGGGGGGGCCAGTGTCCTGCATATTCTAGATGTGTCCCTGCTTCAACGAAGGTGATTGAAATATGTGAATCATCTCCTCACCATGTCATCAGGTTCTGCAGGGCCCCACCAATCAACTACTTATTAGACTGTGGTGTGTTGGACCAGGGAAACATCTAAAACATGCAGAACACTGGCTCTTGAGGACTGGAGTTAGCTACCAATGGTTTCAATCATGGGTGTCATACTCCATCCTTGAGGGCCAGTCTCCTGCAACCTTTCTATGTGTCCAACACACCTGATTCAAAGAACTGAATTACCTCCTCATGCTCCTGCTCAAGTTCTACAGAGTCCTGCTAATGACCCAATTATGTGGTTCAGGTGTATTGACAGGGAGACACATCTAAAGTTGCATGGCGCTGTCCATCGAGGACTGGCGTTAGCCACCAATGCCAGTCATTAAAGTAGGTATTGGCACTCTTGGCAGTGTGGAAAGGTTCCAAATCCTGGTGAAGAATAAACACGGCATCTCCATAAGGCTTGTTAGCAGAGAGAAGCTCTAAAGTTTGCGGCTGTGTTGACTTTGGACCTGATATTACACAGTGGACCAACACCAGCAGATGATATGGCACACCAAATTATTACTGACTTTACACCTGATTTCAAGCATCATGGAGTCTGTTCCTCTCCACTCTTCCTCCAGACTCTGGGATGTTAAGGTCCAAATGACAACTGAGGACCACTGAGCAACAGTGGAGTTATTTTTCTCCCTAACCTATGTGAGATGCTTCTGACCTCGTCTCTGGTTCAGGAGTGGCTTAACACAAGGAATGCAAGAGTTGTAGCTGATGTCCAGAATATGTTTGTAAATGGTGGCTCTTGAAGAATGGACTCCAGCCATAGTTGACTCATTGTGAACCTTCCCCAAAACGTTTGATTCACAACCTTTTCAAGACTGTAGTTATCCCTGTTTTAGTAACACCTTTTTTTCTTCCCCTCAACCTTCTGTGAATATGCTGGGATTCAGCTCTCTGTTCACCATTAGTGCAGTTAGCAGTGACATGTGCCTTATACTCCTTTTGGAGGGTGTCTGTGACTGTTTATTGGACAATTGTCATCTCTGTGGTCTTCCCCAGAATTGTGTTTTCCATGACATGACCATATCTGTATATTTGGAAAACATTTTTTATTTGTCTAATGTAATATTCAAGTTTCCAAATAAATGAGTAAAGGGTTTTCATTAGCTGTAAGCCATGTTTTCAATTTGAATTACTGCAGAAAACTTACTTTTTGATGATGTTCTAAATCTTTGAGCAGCACCCATGCTTCTCTACTACCTCTAGTTCTCCGTTTGGCTCATGGCTGACATTTAATGTCTCGTCTTCCTGTGCTGTAATCAGGTGCTTGGTCAGCAGGTGTCCGATGAGCATTTACCAGATGTGAACCTCATCGGCGAGATGGGAGATGTGACTGAGCTGGGCAAGCTGCTCCAGCTGGTTTTGGGTTGTGCTGTCAGTTGTGAAAAGAAACAAGGTAAGGGGGGAGAAGATCTCCGCCTGTGAAAAACTGATGTACAAGATGATTTCAAAATTTAAACACACAAACAGAGAGAGGTAAAGTACTGACGACTGTTTCACAGAGTAATCTTTAATGACTAAAAACTTGTGTTGAACCATTTGCTTAATGAAAGGTGCTCAGATGATGGTTTCATTTTAGGAAGGAGTGTCTGAGTTCATCTGTATTTGGCTGCACATTAACAGCTTTTGTTGTCGCCTCACAAACGCAGAGCAAATCCAGCAGATTATGACACTTGAGGAATCTGTCCAGCATGTTGTGATGACAGCCATTCAGGAGGTGAGTGAGCATCCCGACTTATCCGCTCTGTTCTCTTTTTTGTACTAATCCAGCTGTTACTCATGGGTGCATTTCATTATGATAGAAGTACGGATAAACAGTAGACCGGAATAATTCCCCAAATCCTGTGTTGTGCTGTTCTAAGAATAGATGTGTTTTTAAGGGCCAAGGCGGTAGGAGTCGATTTAAAAATAAAAATACTGAGCTTAGGAAGATTGTCTTCAAATAAAAGGTATTAATAAATCTGAGCAAACCTGCTCCTGCCAATGTGATTGTTGTCAGTTTTTTCAATAACTTGAGCCTGTTTTTGGCTGCTTTGTTTTAGCTTTTAGCAAAGGAGCCTTCATCTGAACCAGGATGTCCAGAGACCTATGGGGACTTTGACTACCAGGTAAAACTCACAAAGTTGTGCATAAGTTAATTGTGCGATAGAATGAAAAGGATGTGTCTGTGCATTTCTATTCAGCCTACTTGACTTTATTTAGGGCTATCAAAGTTAAGTGCAGTTAGTTGCCTTCAGAAGCCATGCAATTAGTGAATAAGCTAAAGGTTCAGTCTCTACATGAGAATAACTCCAACAGAGTTGATGCTGTAATTGCAGCAAAAGGTGGTTCTACAAAGTATTCACTCAGAGGGCCTGAATACAAATGTACAAGACCTTTTCAGATCATTTATAAAAATGTTAAAAGTCATGTATTATTTTCCTTCCACTTCACGTTTCTTTGTGTTGGACCGTTACATACAATTCTGTGGTTGTAAAGTGACAAACTGTGGAAAGGTTAAGTGCCTGTATGTCCTCTGACTTGTATGACATGTCTTCTATTCCCTCTTCCAGTCCAGGAAGTATTATTTTCTGAGCGAAGAAGCAGGTGAGAAGGAGGACCTGACCCAGCACTGTAGAGATCTTGAACGTCAGGTTAGTTGGCTAAATGGAGTTCAGGGGCTATTTAACCAACATAACCTGCACTGTGGAGGAGTTCAAGTATCTCGGGGTCTTGTTCAGAGTGAGGGAAGAATGGAGCGGGAGATCGACAGATGGATCGGTGCGGCTGTCGCAGTAATGGGGGCGCTGTGCCGGTCCGTTGTGGTGAAGAGAGAGCTGAGCCGAAAAGCGAAGCTCTCGATTTACCGGTCGGTCTACGTTCCTACCCTCACCTATGGCCATGAACTTTGGGTCATGACCGAAAGAACGAGATCCCGGATACAAGCGGCTGAAATGAGCTTCCTCCGTAGGGTGGCCGGGCACTCCCTTAGAGATAGGGTGAGGAGCTCGGCCATTCGGGAGGGGCTCGGAGTAGAGCCGCTGCTCCTCCACATCGAGAGGAGCCAGTTGAGGTGGCTCGGGCATCTATACCGGATGCCTCCTGGACGCCTTCCTCGGGAGGTGTTCCAGGCACGTCCCACCGGGAGGAGGCCCAGGGGACGGCCCAGGATACGCTGGAGGGACTATGTCTCTCGGCTGGCCCGGGAACGCCTTGGGCCCCCCCCCGGAGGAGCTGGAGGAGGTGTCTGGGGAGAGGGACGTCTGGGTGTCTCTGCTGAGTCTGCTGCCCGGTTCCGGATAAGCGGAAGATGACGAGTACGAGTACCTGCACTGTTAAAGTTACAATTGTAAAGCATTCAGTTTTGATCAGTTTTACAGAGCGATTCGCCTTATTGATATACAGTTTCCAGCCAGATATCTGGATTATCAGAACCTCCAGAGAAGAATGCTTTGATGCAGCTTTGTTCTGCTATGCTGCAATTGTGTTTTTAAAGTGATATCTCGCAACTTTTGTGCTTTGGCCTCTATTGATTAGCCTGCAGGACATTGTCTTTGTATTCTCTTGGCTTAGTTGTGCACCAATGGCTGAGAAAGTACTAAGTTATTTCTTTTTTTTCCTTTAAACATACTTTCTTGTCAATAGTTGCATAACATCTAGATGAAACTGACACATTGCCTTGGGATGGATCAGTAGCCAACAATAATTTGTACTGCTCTCAGCCCACCTGTTTGTTTACTTGCTCAGCCCACACATTGGGAATTAGTCACTGGTGTTGTTTTAGGAGCTATTTACTGTTACTGGCCCAGCGCTACACCATGCAATCTGTCCTTAAAGTTCAGCACAGGCTTTTGCTGTTTTCAGCCTGGTAATGTGTCCCATAGAAAAGTTTAAACTCAGTTTTTTGATAGGTCTAATGCAAAATGGCCTAATTGTAATCTAGGGTTATTTCCAGCAAAAAAAGGGACAGATCCCAGTATACACAGTTTGGTTGTCTGTTGTATCCAGTCTTGGCATGTGGAAACCTTGAGGGGAGGTTTCTCTGCCTGGAACATTGCACATCAGCTGACCGAATAGCATTGACGACAGAGCATGTGAAGTGACAGCAAAGCTTGTGTTTAAAGTCCTCTTTGCACTCAGCGTGGTGAGTTTGCTGCTGTGTATGTTATGTGTTTTCTCTGGGTTCATCTGCCTGCACTAATTGAACAATGTAATCTTTACATGTATGTACTTGGTAATGTTTTGTTATTAATTTTAGTTCAGGATTTTGGGGGTCTTTACTGTTGTGTATTTGCTTCCATTTCACTGTTGCAGATTATTTCTTAGCTACATGATCTTGTCAAAACACCACATATTCTGCTAAATCTTTCTATGTTTATTTGCAGTGTATAAAGTTTCTTTCTATTCTGGCAGCTGTCGCTGGGTGTGGAGGAGAGGTTATCCTTGCAGGCCGAGATCAGCTCCCTGAGACAGAGGCTTAGCCGCAGTGACTCTCTGGACGCCTCAACCGCTGCCATCACTGGCAAGAAGCTGCTGCTGCTGCAGAGTCAGATGGAGCAGCTGCAGGAGGAGAATTACAGGTACAAGAGTTGGACGTGCTGTAGAAGTTGACCAACAGTTAAAGTTAAAGTGAGCGCTTACTGGGAAAAAAAGAACAAAAAAAGTAATTGCAATTATTGTAACTTTTGTTCTCTCGTGTATATGTTTGACATTAGAATTGGGTATCTTGAGTCATCCTGGTAAGTTGTGTTTCTCAAAATGACTCGACTAAGCCACATTTACCACTGCTTGTCTCAGGCTGGAGAACAGCAGAGATGACTTGCGCGTACGTGCAGAGATGGTGGAGCGTGAGGTGGCCAACCTGCAGCTGAGGAACGAACAACTGATGAGTCTGGCGCATGAAGCCCAGGCGCTCAAAGATGAGATGGACATCCTCAGGTGAGAGCAGCTCTCCACCTTAAGAATGAATGCTGATCAACACAACTACAGTACAGACCAAAAGTTTGGACACACCTGATTCAAAGAGTTGTCCAGCAAAAGGTGGCTACTTTGAAGAACCCAGAATATAAGACATATTTTCAGTTGTTTCACACTTTTGTGTTAATTCATAGTTTTGATGCCTTCAGTGTGAAGCTACAACATTCATAGTCATGAAAATAAAGACAACTCTTTGAATGAGAAGGTGTGTCCAAACTTTTGGTCTGTACTGTATATGTGCATGTTTTGGATAATGAATTGTAGGGACCTTTTTTTCCTGAACAAATCTGATAAGTTCTGAGTGAAACTGCAGAAACGAACACTCGGTGGGCATCGAGTCACATGGACTCTGAGAGTTCGTGCTCTGCAGCTTGTTTTATGCAGTTCATTGATAATTTAAAATTGCCCAACATACAGAGGTTAGTAGTACCCTTCAAAAGTACTCACACCCCTACATCTTTTTTACATTTTGTCACTTTCCAAAAACAAATGTATTTTATTAAACAGATCGACACAGTAGTGTTGCGAAGGAAAATTAAGCATGGTTTCAATTTTTGTTTTTTACAAATAAAGGTCAGAAAAATATAGCCTCCATTTCTATTCAACAGCCCTGAGTCAGTAGAATCAAAGCATCTACAAACAATAGTTTCCAAGTCTTGTCACAGATTCATAATAAGGCCGCCTGAACGCATGCTACATATTTAATTAGCTCATACTTATTTCAGTACAACCAGTTTTCTACAGTATTGATATTGTGTTCAGTGATATTGGGATATATTATGCAATCCTACATGGCTTCTTGCTAATTGCAACCTGATGACTTCAACACCAACACCCACAACTTATAGTTGTCCCTGAAGGCAGTCAGTACTGGATTCTATTTAGATGTCAGAACAAAGGGTTATAAATACAAATCAAGCCACCGTTTTCAGATTTCTATTTGTAAAACGTTTTGAACCCATTTGTCCCAGAACACCCAGTACCTGATATGAAGGTTTGAGGTTTTAATTTGACAAAATGCGATAAGGTTCAAGGGGTATGAATACTTTTACAAGACCCAGAATATAAAAGTTCAATTTCTTGCATTCAATTACTGGTAAACGTACAGTACAGGAAAAATGGGATCAAAACCCAAAGATGACTAGGGTTTTTTTTCTGTTTAGACATTAATAGTTTTTTAAAAGATGGTAAATTATTAGAACACCTATTTGGCACCTCTTTCTGTGTTGCTATCAGTTCCTGACACTAATTTACAGCATTATTTAATTTCAAGGGGTAAGTTCATGGTTAACCTAAAACCATATCACTCTCTGCTTCCCTCCCCTGCAGGCACTCGTCTGACCGGGTGAACCAGCTTGAAGCGCTGGTGGACACCTATAAGAGGAAGCTGGAGGATCTGGGGGATCTGCGCAGACAGGTGCGCCTCCTGGAGGAGCGCAACACTGTGTACATGCAGCGCACCTGCGAGCTGGAGGAGGAACTGCGGAAGGCCAACGCCGTCCGCAGTCAGCTGGACACCTACAAGAGACAGGCGAGCTGCGTGCTTGTTTATCTGTTTGCCATCTGAGTGATGATAAACTGAGTCTGGCTGCTGCATGTGTTTGGAAAGATTTGCTGCCTTCTTGGAGCGCTCTTGCAGACTGTGTGTGCTTTCTGATTTTCAGGCTCATGAGCTTCACACCAAGCACACAGCAGAGGCCATGAAGGCTGAGAAGTGGCAGTTTGAGTACAAAAATCTTAACGACAAGTATGATGCACTGCTGAAGGAGAAAGAGGTGAGTTATTGCTCCTTGTTGGAAAATTTAAACACGTTGTATAGATCAGCACTTCTCTGCTGCCGAAACTTGTGTCAGAAAGATCTTATACTGCAGACTCGTATCTGAAGAGTTCTGACAGGGATTTTCCGGGGTTATTTGTTGGGGTAATATAGAGATTGCTATGATATTGGTACATTATATGCTAAAATATAAAAACTGATAATCAGTCCAGAATTACAGGGAATTGACACCTTGACTGTCTAATCATATAAAATATTTATATAAAAAAGAAGATGGTTAAACAGTGGAGTAAAACTTCTGTATCCAAACATGGAGCTGTGGTCTCTCCTCCTGCAGAGCCATCTGCGTACAACTATGAAAAATAAATAATATATATTAAAGAGTTCATACTCCAGTCAGGTTTACATGAAAACAGTCTTAGGGAAATGTGTATTTTTTTTATGTAAAGAAAATTTACAGTGCTCTGATCATCAGCACTGCATTAAAACATTTTCTTACAGAACTGTGGCGAAATAGTTAATTATTGACAACAATAACTGAAAAATGTCACAAATTTCCGCCGAAAAGTATTCAGTTTTATTTTCTACTACTTGTGGTTATTCACCACATACCGACTAAACGCTTTATATTGACTTTCAGCTGCCACAAACGGATAACAGGAAGTGGAAAATCGCAGAGTGCCGGGCCAATATCAGGCAGCAGTTAGTGGGGAAGTCCCAGTCCAACCGCCCGGTTAGCTTAGCAGCCTATAAGCAGAGCTCCGCTGCTCCAAAAACTACAAAAAAACATTTTGAAAGTAGGCTCACTATTGATTAAACTGACTGCACAGATTAAGTTTTGAGGTCTACTTTCTCGCTTAAAAATATCTTAAAACTACTTTTTGTGACAAATTAATGGTATAAAAACGATTAATTTGTATAGTAACCTCCGCCATTACTGAAGATGCTGGTGGCAAGCCTCGCTGCACACAGCTCCGACCCTTTAACAAGTCTCGGGGAAAGCTGAAAAGACCATATCCTGAGTTGGACTATTTACTTGTGAAAGTAAAGCCGCGGGAAAGTGAAATTACTCAGGTAAATCTGTATCGAAATCCCACCTGGGCTTCAGAAGCCTGCGGCTTTGTACAGGCAATAGGGTGACCAGATGTCCCGATTTATGCGGGACTGTCGCATTTTTCACTCCTGTCCCGGTGTCCGTGAAACAGAAACAATGTCCCGCATTTGGCTTGGTCAAATTCTGATGAGTCAAAAAACTATTCCACTGGAGCTTTTCTGAAATCTAAAGAAAGTAGAGCTGTGGTCATCATAACAGAGCCGCTGTCAGCTGTCAATCAAAATACGCAGCAGCGTCCCACGTCATGACTAACCTGCACGCCACGATGCTAGTAAAATAAAACAGAACAAGAAAAGGATTTTCTAGTATATAGTAGGCTATACAGAATATAATGGAAAAGAAAATGCAGCTACAACAAAGTCTGGGAAACGGTTCATAACTGGGTGAGGCCAGTGAAAGGTGATCTCTGAGGGATTTTTATGACGTTTGCCAAAGTGATTTTTCAATTTCACACGGAGGCGAGCATAATGTGGAACGACACTTTAAAAGTGAGTCTCACAAGAAACGCACAGCTGAAGAAGCCGCCTGCTGATCTATGGAGTCACTTTAACTCAAACCCAGAGATGACTGCCAGACAGACAAGGTGTAACAGCAGCCGACATTACCAGTCTTAAACTTTAAAAGCTTGTAAAGTTTTCTTCAAACTTGTGCTAATTCATTGTTTTTTGCTAACAGGCAAAGCAGAGATTGATGAATGTAATGTGAGATCTTTGTTAAATTAAAATGTATGACGTCATCATGTCCCACAACGTCCCTCATTCGGTTTTTGATATCTGGTCACCCTAACGGGCAATGGAAAAGGGGCTTACAACAGGACCGCTAGTTTACCCGATCAGAACTTGAAGTATTCTGGAAAACATGTTTTGAAAATGCTCTGTTTCTGTAGCGTCTGATTTCAGAAAGAGACTCGCTTCGGGAAGCAAACGATGAACTCAGGTGTGCACAGGTCCAGCAGGGGTATCTGAGTGGAGCAGGTGAGTTGTGGAAGCAAATGAGGCCCAAGTAACATGGGAAAGTAATTCAAAATGGGCCTAGCTGTATTTTTTTTTTTATATGAATTGGTTGGTAACAGATTGAAACATGATTGAGTTTTGTAAAGCTAGTTAATATGTCTTGCTTACGCTGCTGTATATTTGTTTCGCTCTGTAGGAGACTTGTCTGACGGTGATGTCACAGTGGGAAACCTTGCTGCAGAGATCATGCCTACTGAGCTAAAGTACGACCATTTATTAAGCTGTATGTGTAGACTTGTGTATGCATTACATTGGTGTCCTCATCAGTAGCCCACTCCTGCTGTGTTCATCATGTCTAAAGTTTATTTTTGGATGTTGAATGTTCAGCTGGCCAGTGACACGGTAACACATGGCACGTTTGGCCTGGGTGTTGTCAGATAAGAGCCGCCTCGGTCAATTTTAGCAGAGCTCCACCATTCCCTGATCCATTTTCCATTCTCCATTCCCCTCCCCTTATTCTGCCTTATCTTTTCAGCTTCTTCTTTCTTTGACAGGGAAACAGTCGTACGTCTGCAGAGTGAAAACAAGATGTTGTGTGCTCAGGAGGAGAACTACAGACAAAAACTTGTCGAGGTCCAAGCTGAGTTAGAAGAGGCCCAGCGCAGCAAGAATACCCTGGAAACTCAGAACAGGTAGGAGTTTGTGCATGAATACATCATATAGTCCAAGTTTTTCAGCAGTGTTGGATAAGCATTCCCCTCTGGGGCCACCATATTGTGCGTTCCTGGACATTAAACTGTTGATTTGGCTGAGGGATGGAGTGATATCTGCCTAAATGTCAACTCACCCTCTGGACTGTGTGTTGAGTGGAGCTGTGTGGGCTGGGCCTGAGGACAGGCAGTAGAAAGCCAGATTGTCCCTTCAGTGTGTGTTTATGTGCAATGGTGTTTGTGTGTTTACATGCCGGTGGGCATGTGGACATGTGGGTGGACTGTTTGTGCATGTGTCCAATGCAACACCAGGCTGAGGGTGTGGGAAGCATCCTGGGCAACAGTAACAGGAGGAGAGGAGTGGAGTGAGCATGCCCAGTAGAGCAGAGCGTTGAATGTCAAGGCGGCACACTCGCTGGAATGGACGACAGGTGCTTACAGCAGATGCACAAAGTTCCACTTAAAACATCTTCAACCCACAGTGGAGTCGCTAAATAATTTAAAAAGAGATATTTTATTCACCTTGTTCTAAAGTGGAGAAAATTTCCTGAGGCCTTAGTGAAATATGTGAACTGCTCCGAACTATAAAGGACTGCAATGCCAAAGCGTCCTAAAATAGCTTGTTTTATTCATAGTCGCATCATAATTTCTGATACAGTAAACAGATACAATAACTATACCTTATAGCTATAATGGTTTGATCATTTAGATCTGAGTTATTGTCAAATAATTTCATGCAAGGCTTTTAAACTCTGGAGGAGGCAGGATTTCTTGTAGATTACACACAGAGACTGCTGTTGGCAAACACTGATTTATGTTTAAGAATACAGTTAAGCCCAAAATGTAGCATACCTCTGACTCTACAGGGAGTAAAGATTAGGGTGATGAACGGAGGTTTTCCAACCTCAAGATTTGGATCTTATCACCAAAGAAACTGTTAAAGCACAAGTGGAAGGGTATAAAAGTATGCTTACCATTTTTTTAATAAATGTAAATGAAAACAGTTTTTATTTTCAGAATTGTTCCTGCCAGGGGTATGAATATTTTTGGTCTTAACTGTATTATATTAAAGAGCATTTATATATTTTTTTATTCTTTGCCTTCCTGCTGTGAGCAGTAACTTTTCATTTACATTAGTATCACAGTGTGTGTGAGAGGGAAGTTGCACTAAAACAGGGTTTTACTTTCTTAAAACATACACAAAATAATTAGTTATTATTTTAAGCTGTTAACAACAGTCTTAAATGTCAACTCTAACTGTGCAAATTGCTACTATAAGAAGCCTGAACTTTAGCACGGCTAGCATACCTGAGCAGCAGTCTGTGTGTTTCTGTGTTTTAATTTAGCTCTGAGGTTTCCACAAGGCTGATAATGTTTCCAAATGTTGCATGTTCCATAACACAAAGATTCAAAACTCAAAAAAACAGCATCTTTCCTGCACTTTTTTTTTTTTTTAGCCTTCCTGGTAGCAGTTTCCTTTTTAGTAGCTTCTTACTCCTCTGTGCTTCCTCTGACTCCATTTTTAAACCTCGCACATCTTACTTGGAGTGATCTTCCTTCTGGAACAACTTCCACAGTGAAGGGTGTTGTCACCATGACAGGGCGCTGCTTTGTTATGGTTCATTTTATCTGTAAAAGATCCGATTTTTGAGTTTCCAACCAGCTGGTTATCGGTCGGAGCCATTCTAGCTGAAGGGTATCTGACCAGCAGATTTTTCAATGTTTCCGCTGGTAATATCAATCCGTCAACAAATAAATAATTTCCAACCTCACGGAACTTAAAACAAAATGAAACTGTTAAAGAGTTGGTAGTCACCTCAGACTTCCAAACAGATGCTTTCAAAAAACATCCAAATTCAATTTGATCTTATTAAATGAATGATCCAACTCTTTATATCTCTCTCCACTTGCATTCCAACCCTCTCCTCTCATCCCCTTCCTGTTGTTCCTCCCAAGGTTGAACCAGCAGCAGATCTCGGAGCTGCGTTCTCAGGTGGAAGAGCTCCAGAAAGCGCTCCAACAGCAGGATAGCAAGACTGAGGATGTGAGTAGAATAATCTGCTCTCTTGGTCTTTTTTACAGTTACTCAGCATATTTTCCACAAACAAGCTGATAGCTTGCTGAGAATTTCTACATTGTGCAATCGCTAGTTTCTACTGTCTAATCCAAAAGCTGAATGTAAGGTGGATCCTGAGTAAAAACATTTCCAGGCCACACTGTGTGTAGCGAGAGATTATCTGTAAAGATCACTTGTCCTTTGACGACTGCAGTGTTTGCTGTCCTTTTGATACATGTTGTGTGGGACTTTAACCCATGTGTGCTGTGGTGATTCAGCGCTAACGCCTGCCCCTCTCTGTTTGTCTCTCTCCACCTGCCCCCCTATCCTACAACTGCCAAAATCAGGCCATCGTAAGTACGGCCCATCCTCTGTCCAACCGGCCCATGATTTCACTCTGCAACTGCTTGACTTAACTGCTTATACTGTATATGCTTTGATACTTCACAGAGAGCGCTTCTTAAGCTGATAACCGTTTCTTTTTCTTTCTGTTTTTTATTTAAATGAAGTCATCCTTATTGAAGAAAAAGCTGGAGGAGCATTTGTAAGTCTTCAACTGCTGCTGCTTGGTGTCTATTAATGAGTGAGGCATGAATCTAAAGGGACTTGACACATTTGAAACCTGTTTCAGGGAGAAACTCAACGAAGCTCACTCAGACCTCCGAAAGAAACGAGAGGTCATAGATGACCTGGAGCCTAAAGCTGACAGCAACAGTAAGGCATTTACAAAGATCCGTTTAAATTCTCTCTGCTTATTTGTCCATGTGTTGGAGTCCTGGACCTGCCTTCTAACCATGCATGTCTTTTTCTTCGTCTCAGTGGCCAAGAAGATAGATGAACTCCAGGAGATCCTCCGGAAGAAGGATGAGGACATGAAGCAGATGGAGCAGCGATACAAAAGCTATATGGAGAAAGCCAGAACGGTCAGTCCTCATCAAGGGAATACACTCTTCTCATCAAAAGGCACCAACGTTGCTTTTTAAAGGAGTCTTCTGTCATTTCCTAATGCTTAATTCTCCTGTAGGAAATTTAAAAAGAAATCAGGAAGAAAAACAGATTTCCCCAAAAAATAAAAAATAAAATATAGTGGAGGCATGTTAACCTGAATAATGGATGGAGCTAAATACAGGAAAATAGGAGATTAAGGTAGAGCTTATCCTTCAAGCAGGAGAACAACCTTAAACATACAGCCAGAGCTAAAAGGGGGCGGTTTAGGTCAAAGAATATTCATGTGTTAGAATGGCCTAGTCAAAGTCCAGAGCTAAATCCAAAATCTGTGGCAGGATTTGAAAACTGATGTCAACAGATACTGTCCTAACAATCTGACTGACCCTGAGCTATTCTGTAAAGAAAAACTTTCAGTGCGTAGGTGGACAAAGCATATCATAAACAAGCAAGACATATTTTAAATAAAGCTGTGATTGCAAAACAACAGGGTTCTACAAAGTACTGACTCGGATCTGAACACACATTTTATTTGTTACAACATTTTGAAAATTAAAATCCCAAAGTGTAAGTCTTTCAGGAGTGCAGAGAGGAGTCATTGGAACCTCTAGCAAGTCTTTACTGTGTGCAGGTGATCAAAACTCTGGATCCCAAGCAGCCAGCTCCGACTCCTGCCATCCAGTCTTTGAAGAATCAGCTGACAGAAAAGGAAAGAAAAATCCAGCATCTGGAGGTAAACTAGCAACTCAGAGCTTTACAAATATGTCCCTTTATTAAAGTCTCACTAAAACCAGTCAGTCTGTTCCCTTTGCATAGCATGATTATGAAAAGAGCAGAGCCAGACAGAACCAGGAGGAGAAACTCATTATTACAGCGTGGTACAACATGGTCAGTATGTGGAAACGTGTACCAAAAAAAACATGTTTTCACTTCTTGTCCAGCTTTTGTTGTTTAACCCTGTCTCTGATTCTTCCTGATCTTCCACCGCAGGGCATGGCTTTGCATCAGCAAGTGTCAGGGGAGCGACTGGGGTCTCCCAACGAAGCCAAGTCTTTCCTCGCCCAGCAGAGACAGTCCACCAACGCCAGGCGGGGCCTGATACGCCACCATCCAAGATGAGGCATCCACGTTGGACGGTACTCTGATATGAAGCAAAGGGGAAAGATGAGATTGTCTTCGAACTCTCTGCACTTCTACCTTGTTGCCTTCACTAGACTACTGCACATGTTCTCCACTCACATGCTGCTGCTGCCCCCTGCTGGCTTAAAATCACCTAAAAATGTCAATTTTCTCTGAGGAGCCTCAGCGGAGTTGGTACTACTGACTGGAGCAGATGTGCGTAAAGCAGGCTTTGTCACCTTTTCAGGTGATTTGTTTCTTCTGTAGCCTCCTCAACTCAGTTTTTTTTTTATCTTTTTTTTATTTAATATTAGAGTAAACACATAATCAGTTTAGTTTGTTTTAATGTGATGGAGAAGGGTGTTTGTAGAGGATTACATTCACTGCTAAAAAAGGCATAAAGCAGCAAAGTAGATCGCTATCACTACACTCTTTCTGTCCAATTCTCTCCTATCTTTGAGGTTTTATTTGTTTATTATGTTAACAATGGAAGGAACCTAAAGAGGTGACAGTTATCAGGATGTGATTGGGATATCTTTTGTGTTCACTTGAACGTTTGTTTTTCTCTGAAATGCGTTACTCATAGTAGAACTTTGGAGGTTTTATCAAATACACTGGAGCACTTTTTTTCTTAGAAAGCTGGATCTGTTTTTGTGCCTTGTAAAATACTGCCTCATGGAACCTGCTGATGATGGTGATGATGCATGTATCAATCAACCTCTTCTTTTTTTATCACTATTTTATGTGTCAGAGTTTAGATTTATGTTAGTGTGATTTTATTTTATTTTTCTCAATAGTTCATTATTTTTGTTGTGTTTTTCATTGTTTTCAATGAAGGTTGAGACAGGGTACCTGGTTGTATGTATGTCCTAAATGCACTCACTGCTTTGATCATGTCAGTCCTTGTTTAAAACCAGACAAGAGGCAGGATTGATGAACACTACTGATTGTGAGTCGATTTAGGGCTTGTTTCTGCTGCTAGGCCTCATTTATTCTTGAACTAAACTGAACTGGAAGGAAACGTGTGCGTTTTGACGTAAAGCTGGAATCTTTGCTGTTTTCTGACAGGAAGTGAGTGGCAGATAAAAGCCACACATAAGAGCCTGCAACACAGACCACACTGATCAAACACTAAATCTGCCTTTTCTTTACCCTTTTTTGATCTAATCATTTTTGCTCTTCCCGTATGAGAACTGCAGCCTTGTAACTTGACCCTGTAAATGTTTTGTACCGTTATGGTCGCAGGCCACAATCCTTTTGTTGTGCACATTATTCTACTATGAGTTCATTATTGTAACAGGTATTTATAGGGTGAAGTTGGCGCGCGGCACATTTGCATGGTGTGAAGGTTTAGCTTGTATTTGTCATACTGTGGTCTGGTTGGTAACATACTGGGTCTGAGGCAAGTTAAAGAGCTGTAGTCCTTTTCTACTGTTGTACCAGAAATAAACTGGATCTGAAGCTGAAGATCACATCTGTTTGGTTTTTTTACATTGACTCTTTTATGTTTGTCTAGAACATTCTGTACTTGAAAACTAAATCAGATCTAAAGTGTCGTGCAAATGTAATCACACCCCTTGAACATCTTCACATTTTGCCACATTACAACCACAACTCAATGTATTTTATTTGGGTGTTGTAGATGGATCAACACAGTGATTGTGAAGTGACAGAAATATGGGATTTTTGGATTAAAAAAACATAATGGCCATTAATATAATATATAAGCTGTTGTTTTAAGGTATCTAGTTTGTAAGAGAACATTAGTGAACAAACACCATCATGAAGTCCAGGGAACACAGGTCAGGTGGTGGGAGAATCATGCTGTGGGGATGTGCAAAGATGGTAGGAATCCTAAAAGACTGAGTCTTAATTACAGCAAAAACTTGTTCTTTACATTATTGATTCAAGGGTCCACACTTTACAGAATTAAGTTTAAAAAAACTGGAGCACCATTTAAGTTTTTTTTTTTTTTTTAACATCACAAAATGTGGAAACGTTCAACTTTTCCCTGACATTGTTTCAGCTTGGGTTCTTTTCTGGGAGTGTTGTAATAATTCAGTCACAATCTAAAGGCCAAGACAATTAGTCAAACTTCTCACCTCCTTTGTGCAAGTGTCAAAATAGTGAACTATGGGAGGGCATTGTTTATCGATCACACCAGTTTCCACGAGCACAGGTCACACTGAGCTGGTGTACGTCTGTGTAAGCCTGGAGTCACCAAAGACCATGATGGTAAATAAAAAACAAGTTGGCTTTTTTTTTTACTGATGAATCCTGAATTTAAAGTGTGAGTTTGTAATTTGACAAATTCAGCATGTTTGGAGGGTTAGGTCCATAAATTGTAGCTGTATGTTTCTCAGCTGGAGTCTTAATGAAATCACATGTAATGATTCATGATCTGATCATGGTAACACAAGAGGTCAGGATTTAGAGACATATCTTTATTGATAGCAGGTATTAACATTTGTTGCCCTGAATTATGTGGTTTCAATTTTTTTATGGTCTAAACTTGAGCAGAACAGTGGAGGTAATATTCAAGCTACTAGCCAGCCTTTTCTGTAGAACCAACCAAACTCACTTGAGATATAGTTTGCCAGCTGTAAAATGGAAAAGGGTAATTTTTGTTTTGCTATTTTGTTCTAAAACATTTAATTAAAATAAAATTACCCTCTGAAAAACAAGGTTCTATGCTCACATGCCTCTGGCGATGTGTGCACAGGGCATAGGGCAAATATATATTTTTTAATCGTCTTAACATGTATTTAATCAAATTTCTTATTTGAATGTGTTTGCAGCAGCCATCCCAAATACAAGTAAAGCATGATTCCAGATAAATGTCACATCAATGAAACACATGGATGCTGCTTCTGAAGAGGACCGGAGGAAATCTTAATGACCAAGAATTCATCATCAAAGATCATCAGCGACATTTCAAGTCAAGTTGTTATAAAAACCAGGTCTGGTCAACACATGTAACCAGGAGGATTTTCAAATCATATTCAAACAGTAAGATTTACAGATTTTTACCAGGTAAAGCTCTAAAGCTGATATCGTCAGCGTTTGCTTCAGCTTCATCTGTCATTGCAGCATTCATTTCTTTTTATTTTGTATTTGATGAAATCACGCAGAGAAAATCCATACTCCATTAACCAGATGTGTTGTTAGTGACAATAATTCATCGCAGATTTTACTTCTCCATGTCTACGTTTTAACAGGTGTTACACCACATTCGGTCCCCCTATGGTCACTGACCCCCTGTGTTTACTTCTGTTACCACTTTATTTACCACTTCTCAAGTCAGTGGTAAATACAGTTCATTTTATATATGAGAGAATAAAGAAAGTCACACGAAAACATTCTAAGTACAGTGCTTTGCTTTAAGTGTACGGTCACATTTTGTAATAGGTACTAGAATATGTGACCGTCTGTGTTTCAGCACAGCGTCTTGACAGCGCCCCCTGGAGTCGTCTTGTGGAATGATCACATAATTTGGTGCAACACCGACACAGCAGGAGGCGCTAGAGCCCCAGCGCGATTAGATAGAAAATAAAGAACATGGCCGATCGACAGTGATGGGTGGTAATAGTTAACGTCGATACATATTTTAAGTTGCTTGTATTTAAAGCTTATTTCGCATCGAAAACTAGATTTTAATGTGCTGAAACCTCCGATACAGGAGTTTAAGGTGGAAGGAAGTTCGTTTCTCACCGAGAGGCCTTACAAAAACAGGTGTTAGCCACGTTAGCAGTCTAGCTTGCGTTTGCTTCTGTTTCTTTCCAACTCTAACATTTGTGCACCGGAAAGTTGACGTTTTCTATTTCACTTGGACCTTAATTTACTTATTTTTTTGTAGCTGAAGCCGTATCTTCTTATGTCCGTCTTTCCTGCTTCCAAGTGGTAGTTGGCTAGCTTTTTTAAGCTAGCTGAAAAAAACAAAGCCATTCCGAGTAGTAAGAGTCGCTCGCAGTGACTCTGTGGACTGTGTGTCTGTTTAAGAAAGCTACACCAGAAGACATGGATCCTAAACGAGCCCCCGGCAAACACAAGACTGGCGGCGGAAGCAGCAGCGAGGACTCCAGTCCGGCGTCCCCCTCCAGCAGCCCCGCAGCCCCGCCTGCGGTGGCCAATGTGTTCGCCAACGACGGCAGCTTCATGGAGATTTTTAAGAAAAAGATGGAGGAAGAGAAGAGCAAAAAGGAGGCGCAGCTAACAGGTGGACAGGCGATAGCCTCCGAGCAAGGACACACCTCAGTGGAAAAGAAGGCCCCTCCTGTGACCAGCTTTGTAAGGGGTTTAGCAGTTGTAAGATGAGATAGCAGTAGCTCAACTCACCCAAACTGAAAAACTGGGATTTAATTTAATACATGGTGAAATTTTTATCCATATGTGATTTATAATTGCCACATATGCCAGTGATTAAAATAAAAAAAAATCATTGTTTATAATTAGACACCATTCATTGACAAAATGATACAGTAAAGGTTAGGGATGGTCTCACTGGTGGTGCAGCAGGAGGCTAAATGTAGTCCCTCTGCTCTGGTGTAGTTTCCTTCATTGGCAATCCACCTGCAAGGACCCCTGTAACGGTTTCAGTCTTCTATCCCCTAACCCAGGTGGGGAAGCGCCGGGGCGGTGTGTTCCTTAAGACGGGAGTGGTTGCGAAGAAGCAGAAACAGGACGCAGAGGTAAGTGGGGTTAAAACTAGGGATGCAACAGTCACATGGCTAGAAATGCACCGATCAGGAGATTCCTGGACCATACCTGTTTTGTCTGAGGTATAAGCTAAGGACTACAGAACATGGAGAAATAAAAATGCTGCACCTTTGCAGATGGTAGTGTTAAATTCGAAAGGAAAATAAAGAAATTACAGGATTATCCCAATTTATCTTGATTAATCAAGATAAATCTTGATACTTTGTGGTAGTTTGTAGTTTTCATTTCATTTAAGGGGGTTGATTGGATTTTTTCAGTATGTGACCCGGCAATCAAGAAAATCCACCCGAACTCGCACTGATTGGTGCATTTTGACAGTAGGTCAGAGGTCAGGATCTGCCACTTTCCCTTAATGGCGTCTGCATCAAAACTGACAACCCTCACAGTTTTCCATCTGCTAACAGCAGGTTCTTTAATGTTTTTGAATTTATTAAAAATTAAACACATTTGATTTATGAATTAGCACAATCTTGCAATTAATTTAATGGTGAAAATCTTTTACTATTACCTGTAACTTGGTCAAAATAGGAACAGGTAGGTCAGACCTGAAAGGAAAATGAGCCTGATCGGTGCATTGCTAGTTTATCATATCTTTAATTGCTCTTGTTTTCATCATACTGTCAATAACCCTCAAGCTTTCTCCCTATAGGCCGAGGCAGGCAAGAGCGATGCTTGGTCAAAGTACATGGCCGAAGTAAAAAAGTACAAAGCCCACCAGTGCAGCGACGACGATAAAACCAGACCTCTGGTCAAGTAGGCGAAGGACGATGCTTTTGGGAGAAACCCACCAAGGAGAAGCTCCAGGGGAGACAACCTTTAATGACCTCCTCTTACTGCCAGTTGAAGTCACCTTCACTGTCTTTCACAAACTGCTTAGGCTGACACACTTTTTTCTTTATTATTTTTGTCTTATTTGGTTCTGGTGTCAATGGATCTTAGTATCATTTACATGCCTTCAAAAATTGTCATATTTGTGTTAATCCCTGTATGACTTAAACGCATTACATGGCCTACCCATGGTTTCAATTAAATCCAATTTCAATTGTTTCACGTCATTCTTTGGGTATTTGTAGCTAAATTGGCTGTAAAATGTCCACATTTTAACCAGTTGTTTTTATGCTTATGAATCTCTGTAGAAACATGTCTAGTTGTAAGTTAGAGGGGAACAATGTGAAGCTCATTTTATTTGTTTCCCAGGTAAACGTCTTCTGTTATAAAAATTCCATCTTTCAGTATTTAATTTTGCCAATATCTCATTTTTTATATATTTTTTGTAAATGGAATTGAACATTTAAAGTGCTTTAAGTTGTGTGTGTATATGTATTTAGTTGGGAGTATTGGTCTTAGTGCTAAAAGCTAAACTGTAAAATGGAACAGGTATGCGTTGGACGACTTCTAGTCACTACGTTTTATAATAGGCGGAGCTAATGAGTCAGAGCTTGTTTTGTCGTGATAGTTACCTTGAGATAACCTCAAGCTTCCATACTCGACACTGTAGGAACTTTCATATTTTTACATGAAGTACTAGAAGAAAGAACAAGAATATACATTTGTGTTTAGAAAAAAACTTTTACTATTTTAAAGAACTGTCAGAGGGTTTAAATATACATTTTTACACTTGGGTGTACCTATATGAACCGTGACGGCTCATAATGAACAGCATTGGGTGTGCTCAGCCAGATTTTCAGACCTGCATGAAATATTCCATGATGGCATCATGTAAGGATCAAAGATTTTAATCAAAGCGGCCGAACGTTCTATACAGAAACAAAAGTATCGAAGTATTCAAGTACATTTGAAAACATGTACTTCTCTTAAAAAAAATTCAAATTCAATTTGCAGTTTACATTTCTTACAGGTTTCAGTGATAATTACATTATGATTTAAAAAAAATAAAACAGCACCAGGTAGACAAACTGACCGTACGTCAGAGTGGGAGACATGCAGAAGGCACACAGTCCATTCAGGAAACGGGTCCAGACCTTTATGTACGCACACCAACACTCACCTCTGACTCCATTCATTACCTCCCTGTCCACAGTGATATAGGTCTATTTTGTAAACATTGACAAACTATTTGCCAGCTCTAAAAAGGAGTAATAAAGTAGTCTTTAAAAAGTAATTCAACTGTGGTGTTAACAGCTGATTTCATGAGCCCACTTGATTCCACACCCTTGTTAAGCATGATCTGTTCCAGGTTTCTCGTTTTTCACGAGAGATAAAATCCAGTTGCATCATAGAGTTTTCCTCTTAGTGTCGCCTCCCTGGCTCTGACTGACGTCTGAAGAAGAAGAAAAGTACAAAACTTGAACCTCCAGTAAAACACAGATGAGACGCATACAGTCAGACAGAGAAAGCTATTAGCACTCCTGGTAAAGATGTGAAACACTTTCAAGTAAATTAATGTTCGCGCAGTATCGTAATCTCATTTAGAAAATGTATGCAAAACCTAGCGTTTTATTTGAAACTTTTTTTTATTTACCATTAGTGCTCTTATTGGTACCCATAAATGCTTTTTAATTGGAAAAACACCTCATGATCACTGTAAAGTACAGGGGAGGGTTTATGATGCTGTGGGCCTGTTTCTCTTTCAAATACCACGAGTACCTTGTTAAAGTACATGGCATAATGAACTCTGAAATACAAAGAGACTTTTAAGTAAAAATCCACACGGCAACTTCAATCTCTAGATTATCCAGAGTCCGGGGTCCTCTATTATGCTCTCTTCTCTGCAGATCACCCCACAGGTTTTCTATTGCATTCAGGTCTAGGGTCATAATTCTGTTGAAAGAGCCAATAATGACAGGGTTCCTGCTAATTATTTATGCAAGAATTCAAGACTTCTTGACTCATCACACAATTTCACCCATTTAAAGCATAAAGACAAAAATCCCCATGAATTTCTGTCTGGCTATATAGGAAAAAGCAAACAACAAACTGATAGACAGGAAGGAAGGAAAGAAAGACGATGTAACCAGAGAATGGAGGGACAGGAGGAGTGAATTGAAGGAAGGAAAGACAAAGAGGGAATTAAAAAGGGCATGGGAAAGAAGGAAGGGGACAGGGAATCAAGAAAAATATAAAGTGAAGGAAGGAAGGACACTGGGAACACTAGGAAGGAAAGGCAGTGAGGAACAAACGATAGGATGGAAAGACGAAGGAAAATTATAAGGAAAGACAGGACAAGGACAGAAGAAAAGGCAGAGGAGTCTACAAAGGACAGAGGCATGATCAAGTGTGAGAAAGGAAGGACAACAAAGGTTCAAAGAAGGCAAGGAAAGATGCAACCTTTAGACAGTTGGATATGGAATAAAATCTAGAAATACATTTTTTATCCATGCTAATCCAGACCTGGGAAATAATCAGCCTTGGCACCCTGGGTAGAATCCGCCAGACATTTATTCTTAAACCTCTTGGTAATCCAAATAATTCATCATGGCATTTCACCCCCTCAAGGTTCCCAAGACTTTGGAAGAAAACAGGCCCAGAGCATCACAGAACCTCCACTGTACCTTACAGTGGGTCCAGCTGCTTATATACTTAATTATTTGTTCATGCCAAACCCACCTGGCTTGTTCAATGCTAGGCATCTTTTTTATTCTTCAGTTCCCTTTATTTTAAAAGAATTGTAAGGGCACGTTTAATTATGCAACCAGAGATTTTGTTTGAACCAATTCTTTTTGTCCCCACAAAACAAATGTACTCAAATTAAAGGTTGGAGTTTCCTAATTTTTTTCAGTGTCCGATGCAGTTTTTCCACATCTTTGTCAGGTGTGCCTTTAAATGTGGTAGGTGAAAGGACAACAGCAAAATAATTCCACTAAAGATGCTGCCACCAACACACGAGAACAGAACCAGACAGCCAGAAACGAAGAACACCAGACAATTACACAGAAAAGGCTGAGGAGAAGAGATGGAGCAGGCTTGGAGGTACAGGAAGGGTCAGATTTTACCTGAGAAAGCGAGCTGCAAGTGAGGAGGCAGAGCAACCTGAGACCCTGACTGGAGACTCTTATACAGATCTGAGGAGACAGGACAGGGCGACGAGGAGGGGAGGAACAAATGTCAACGAAACAGGGAAAGTGGAATAGATAGGGGAGGAAAAAAAGGGATGCAACAGTCAGATATTAGGGAGCCAGGTAGGGAAGAAGCAGTAGAGGAAAGATAAGATGAGGGAGGTGGACAAAATGAAACATAGTCAAACATTAATTACATTCAGACAAACATTATGGTGATTAAACAAATGATGCCAACATACAACATTAAACAGGGCCTACAAAAGACTTGGACAACAGCAGAGCAACATATATACCTGCCAGCCCCACAAACAGAAAAACTCTGCCTGTTATTCAGAAGAATTCACTCAATCAATCAGAGAGTTCTGCTTTCTGCAACACTCACTCTGGGTCAAGGTAGAGAATGCTGCGCTGCTACTGGCTGCTGAGCTGCTGGTCGCCACACTGGAGCCCCCCGTGCCCAGCTGAGATAGGTTTAGCATCGGAGAGAACTGGAACGGCAGGGACACGGGCACCAGGCCCCCCAGCATGCCGAACCCCAGGGGAAGGGACGAGGCCGAGCCGAGCAGACCGGTACTTCCTGTCGTGGAGACCTGGGCAGAGAAACAGCCGTGAAGCTCTTAAAGGCTGGAGCGACTTGATATGTTTGGATAGGGAGAGAAGTATGGCTTACGTTCACTCATTATTGCTATGAAAGTCATGTTAACTTGGGCTCTTAAAGGATTTGTTTGAAACATTTTCTTTGATTTTTAAAAACAAGAATTGGGTGCACAAGTTTGAACTTACACTGAAGTTTTTCCTCATACACACAAAACACAGACTTAACTTTTAAGTCATGGGGAGGGGGGTCACAGCCATTCCAGAAGCTTAATATTAGCCTGCCTGTCCATCACCGCTTGTACCTAAACGTCCCAATATTATGACGCTGCCAGTTTTGGAGCAGATGGTTGGCATCTTCTCGCTCTATGATGACCTTAGACAGGGTTCACAGTGGACAGAAACACTGGTGTTCCAGCCACCTCCAGTTTAAATGGTAAATGTCCTGCGCTTGTATAGCACTTTACACTAAAACCAGTCATCCACCTATTCACACATTGACGGTGGTAGGCTACATTGTAGCCACAGCTGCCCTGGGGCAGACTGACAGAAGTGATGCTGCCATATAATCGGTGCCACCGAGCCCTCTGACCACCATCAGCAGGCAAGGCGCTAGAAGTGTCTTGCTCAAGAACACAACAGCTGAGACGGATGGTTTTTCAACCAACAGCCCACCGGTTGAAGGACAAACCCCAACCACCTGAGCCACAGTCGTCCCTTTATTATCGGTTTGTGTCCTGAGCTGTTCCTCATCGTTCTGACAGCTTTCCCCTCTTCTAACAGGGACAGTTTGTATAAGGTTAAAACTTGCACCCAGCTCGGTGTTCCAACAGGAAAATGATCCCAAACACAAACTAAAATGGATAAATGGGTAAAGCAGACCAATGTTACATTTCTTGAAGGGCCCAGACCCCTAACCTATTAAAATTTGCAGACTATGCTTAAAAGCCAAGTCCACAGCAAGAAACAATCCAAGTTTCCAAAGAAAAGTGCTGAAATATCTAGCAGGAAATATACCAGGACTTTTCAATGACAACTGTGAAAGCCCCAAAATGAATATTGTATGGATCAGTGGCTGTAGACTCCTGACCAGAAGTATATTAACCTTCCCAAACTGAGTATTGGATTATTAGACGAGTTTCTAACACATATATAATCCAAACACACACCTGTGGTAGCTGAGACGAGACCGACGACAATGGAACAGACACGACTGGTTTAGCCCCCTGAGGTGTCCCACCCACAGTCCGCTGACGCTGGCCTGGGGTCACTGAGGCTGCTGCAGGGGAGGCACTGCTTCCTGAATGCTTGCTCATAGATGAGGTGTTTATAAGGCTGGTGTTGGTGGCGCTGATAACGCTGGGGGTCTTTTGGCTGCTCGAAGGAGTGTAGCTGCCTTGACCCGACTTGGCGACTCCTCCTGAAGCTCCTGAGAAGGGCGGCCGGAAGCCCGCTGGGGTTTTGGAAGTGTACTGGTGTATTGAGGGTGCTGCCTGAGAGCGAGGACTTTGAGAAATGGAGGCTGAGGCAGAGATGCTGGAGGTGGTGGTGGGGGAAATGATGGGGTTGGGGGTCCGGGGAGTGAGCTTGACGATGGGTGGGATGCTGCTGTGGGCGGACTTGGTGAGAGTAGCGTGCATAGGGGTGATGAAGTTTGACTGCGGCTGAGGTTGAACTCCAGATGGGGTTTGTGGGAGGGATGTGGGCGGTTTGTTCTGGGGGGTCTGGGGCAGGCGGGATGTCTGAAAGGTTTTGTTGACTATGATAGACGGGGATGTGAGGGTATGTGGCCGAGACTGAGTTGAAGTGATAATGATTGTGTCTCCACTGCTGGCTTTATTATTGCTGCCTTTAAGGAGGCCAGACGGAGGAATGGAGACCCCCGCTTTTGGTCCAGGGGCCACTAGTGGAGATGCAGTTGGTGGAGGACGTGGTTTAGGTGGAGAAACTGAGACGGGCATGTTTGCTTTTGTTACACCCACACTTAAAGGTCTCTGAGTGTTCAAAACAGTGTGTCTGTTTAGCTGTTGCGTGCCCTTAACAACCCCTGTCCCCTCCACCCTCACTGAGGTCAGAGGAGAGGACGTGTTGGCGGTGGGCCGGGACAGGGAGGTGGAGGGCGATGAAGAGGTAGAGATGTAGTGAGGTGTGCTGGAGCTGGGAGTACTGACAGAGTTCTTTTTCTGTTGCTGGAGAAGAGGCGAGGAATGGAGGCTGTGGGGGTTGATGGAGGTCTTGGGTCTTTCCGGGGATGGCGGAGTGTCCCCTTGAGCCAAACCTTTGGCTGCATTGCCAAGGATAGCCAGGGCCTGAGAGATGGAATCCAGGGAAGGAGATTCGTCGAGGGAATCCAGGCATATGGTTCCCGGCGGTGACTGAGGAGGTCGCTTGGCAACCTGGGCAGTGGGGGACGGTGTGACACCCGCTGTAGGTGTGGGGCACTGAACCCACGTTAATTCCTGAAAGAACAAATTAGGCTTTTTTCAAAACTCATTTGCTTATTTGTGTTGATATTAAAAGGCTAAAATAAAAATGAATTTGTTCTTAATAACGTCAGAAATGTGCCTTTCAAAAGTATTTTTACCAGTTAAACTTTTTCACATTTTGTAACATTACAAAAACAAACTTCAATGTATGTTGTTGGGATTTTAGACATTTTCTGTTAACAAATAAAAAACTGAAGAGTGTGACATGCAATTTCTCCCTCATGAGTCAACTTGTAAAAACCTCTTTTTGCTGTAATTGCAGCTGCAAGCCGTTTGAGGTACAGTTTGTCTCTAACATTTTCATAGAGAATGTAATTCTAGTCCAATTTTCTTTGCAAAACTTCTCAAGTTCAGATAGATTGCATGGGGGTGTCTTAAGAGTGGACACACGATTTTCAAGTCAAGCCAGAGATTTTATAATGGATTTAGGTCTGGACTTTAACATGAATATGTCGTGAACTAAACCACTCCATTGTAGCTGTATGTTTAGGGTTGTTTCCTGCGGGAAGGTGAACCTTCACCCTAGTCTCAACTTTGTTCCCCCGTTTTTAGCTTTATGCACCTTTCCATCAACTATAAACAATTTCCCTGCTAGAGAAAAGCCTCCCCAATCACATTTTTTAATCTGTAATACCTTAATGTTACAAAATTCTCAGAAAAAGGAATGTTTTTGCATCTGAACAACACGTGACTCTTAATTATCTTGAACAAGCTATTTAGAAATGTGCAATGTTTTTAACGCTAATGTTTATAACAGAATGTATTATTTCCCAGCCCTTTCGTGTCATTTGCAGCCAACTATGTGCTGTGGGCAAGGTATTTTTCTTTGTTTTCCATAAATATGCAGAGGAATATAAATATTTTGTAGCAGCGAGGGCAAAACTGGCTCTGATTTGAAAAGGTTGCAAACAAAATAAAATGCATTGAAGTTTGTGACGAAAGTGGAAAAGTTCAAGGGAAAGAATACTTTCACAAGGCCAAGTAAAAACATGAAAATTTGATATGAAAACTGCTTATGACTTACCTTTGGCTTGGCTTTCGGAGTTGGAACCATCTTTTTCTTTGCTCTAAAGGCAAACCGATAAAATGTGTGTCAGAGTAAGCAAAAAGTTTGGAATGCATAAAAAGATGATTAAAAAAAGAGCATCTCTCACGTAAAGCCAGTTAGATGACCGTGAACCATGATGCTTTCTTTGAACAGCATCCTACAAATAAAAATTAAAACAGCAGGACAATGAATTAATGGATTATTTTGCGTAAAGACATCTGCAGCTCGTACAGGAAGTTTGTCCTGCGTTACGCGACAGGTGACCCTGAGAGTACTTATTGTTCCCTGCTACCCCAGCACGCCCCACACACCTGGCTTGCATCCAGCCCTTTGGCCAGAGAGGTTTGACCTCGGTCTCCATGAAGGCTTTGAGGTAGTCTTCCAGAGACAGCGTGTTCTTGCCCTCCAGCTCATAGAAGCCCAGCTTCACCTGCACCAAGTTACACAGCAACAACCTACAAATACAAGGACACACAGAACTCTCTAAACACAAAAAGGAGCTTAAGAAGCATTAGAGAAAAAAAATGCATTTCTGCATATTTTCCGGCCTCGTGTGTGGGGTGCAATGCTTTGCAAGAGCATTACAGGACTGCATTGTGATTTAGCAACGTCCATCTTCCATCAACTTTGACCAACTTCCCTGGTTTGACTGAAAGAAAAGCATCCTCACAGCATCATCCTGCCACTACCGTGCTACAGAGTGAAGATTGCTTGTTTAAGTTGATGTGAGGTTGGTTTTCCTTCGAGATGTTGGCCAAAAAGTCTCATCTGACCAGAATACCTTCTTCCACATGTTTTCTGTGTCCCTTTAACTAGGACTTGGTTTATACTATGGTTTTCTTCTCGCCACTCTTCCATAAAGATTAGTTAGGGAAGTGCACAACTATTAGTTGTCCAATTCGTCTAGTTCTCTGCAGCTCACCCAGAGTTACCAAGGATTTTGTGCTGCTTCTCTGATAAGTTATCTTTTCTGTCCTGACAAGCCAGGTGGATGGCCATTTCTCAGTTACCTGGACACACAGAGTTTTAAAAGGTGTTTTTTTAATCTGTTGAAGTTTTTTTCTTGGTTAAATAAAAGGTAAAGATAATGGGGCATAATCTTTCCATTTTCAGATCGTAGTTTGAACAGAGCTCTGTGAGATCATCTCTAACAAACGGCTGGAAATATACTGAGATCGCTAGATTTTATTTAGGGGTATCAGAGCGAGGGGTGAGGATTTCAAATGCCTGCCACACCTTTCTACATTTTTATTTGTTAGAAATATCTTCTTTCCACTTTAAAATAATGAATCACTTTGAGTTGGTCTAACACATAAAATCCAAATCAAATACGTTGAAGTTTGAGTTTGTAATGTGACAAAATACTAAAAGGTTTAAGGACTGTAAATACGTGTGCGCCCTAAGTCAAACTGACCTGAGTTTGTCATCCCAGATGAACTTTTTTCGGGGCCCCATCACCCTCTTCCCAGGTTTCTCCTCATCATCGTCTTCTGACCCATTTTTGTCTCCTTCCTCAGACTGCTGCCTATGAGAACAGCAACAAGCAGTGCTATAACAAACAATCTAAGTGGTTTCTGAATTAATAAAAGAGATGGATGGGAAAGCTTCCTTACTTTGCCACTTTGGCAATGCAGTCCATGTTGTAACGAGCGATCTGCTCCGGCATCACGCTGCACACGGCCAGTTTCAGCTTCAAAAGGGGCGTTCGTAGTCGGTCGTCCTGGGCGACAGAGATAAGCAATGTGAGAAGTCACATGGGATATATCCAGGCCAGCAGACTTGCGCTAAATATAGCACACGGCAAGCAGCTACAGACACGTACTCAAATATGGGAGCTCCCTAAATGGCCTACACACGCAGTAATCTGTTACTACTTTAACTAAAATAACCAATAAAACTAGTTGTGTTTGTGCGGATTTTAACACACAGTAAAAATGTAAATTAAAGATGCAGAGAGTGTTGCGTTGATATGAAACAGGAACACACCTGCACATTGAGGCTGAGCTTTTTAAGGCGTTTGAGCAGAGCTTCTTTATTGCAGGGCACGAAGGCCTCCAGGTGAGAGTAGACCGCTGACCGCACCTCTGCAGGCTGCTCCTGAACCTGCAACTCAATGCTGACGAACAGACACAGATTAGGGCTTAACGTTTCATCTTTTCACTGCAAACACTAAAAGGACTAAATGATACTAACTCCAGAAGGATGTTGTTCATGTCCAGCGTGAAGAACTTCTTCCTGCCTTCTTCATCAAACTGACGGGACGCCTGACGGAGAAATTGCCAAGAGTTAAGAAACCTCTATTTCAAGAATGTATCACCATAAAGAGAGAAGAAAATGTCTTGCATCTCCAACCATCCAGGGGCTGAGACTGTTGGGAAGTCTTGTTCTTTAATAGAGCCACAAGATGTGTAAAAAGCCTTTAAATAAATACGTATTTTACTGCAGTTGCATAATCTCACACTGACAAGTTTAGAAAATCCAGTCTTTAATGTGAGTTTAAGGATAATTTATTCAGTGAGAGGTTATGAAATACAATTTCTTCTCGAAATTCAAAATTATCAGGTGTGTTTAGGGGCTAAAATGATTAAGCTGACAAGCAAAACAAAAACACTTTGGCCAAAATGTTACGGAGCGATTTTCTGTACAACCCAGACGCTGCAGTGAGTAGGAAGAAAGGTCCGTACCGCTCTTAAGTCTTCAATGCGCTTTGCGAGAGGGCCTGGCAGTCCACAGGGCAGAGGAGGAGGGGTCATCACATTGCCCTGCAACAATCGACCTGCTTTCTGCCCCGACCCGAAGGACCCGTTCTCCCCCTGTGAAGGACTGCCGGGCTGAGGCGAATCCAGCATCCCGAAGTCCAGGTCACCCATCATGTCCTGCAGTTGGTCGTTATTGGCGGAGCCCAGCAGCGACATGACAGCCTGGTCGTCGGTCAGGTCTGTTATGTTGCAGTCGTTGCTTCCGGCGACCTTCGGATGGGCGCTGATGACTGCGCTGTTGGCGCCGGGCACTTTGGTGTTGGCTCGTGGCAGACCGGGAGCGGCTGCCAGGTTCTTTTTGCGCATCTCCTCTTTCTCCCTGGTGAAGCGGCGCAGCATGTTGGCCAGGTGCAGGGAGTCCTTCATCAGCTTCTTCCTCTTCTTCTTCTCGGGCCGGTGAATGCTCAGAGCCGAAACGCTGCAGGCACAAACAACAGGGGAGTGAGTCAAATTCAAATAAAAAACTGAAAAGTGTGGCGTGTTTGTATTCAATCCCCCAAATCTCGACTTTGTAAAACCAGGTATGTCTACCAGCTTTGTCCAGTCTTCTTTCCAAAAGAGACAGCTCAATCCATCCTTTCTATCAACTCTGACAAGCTTTCCTGCCCACGCTGAAGAAAAGTATCCCCACAGCATGATTCGGCCTCTACCATGTATCAACGTGGGGATGTGCCACACATACCCCTTCATGCTTGGGCTAAAAGTTCAATTTGGGTCTCATCTGTTCCAGAAAGCCCAGATTTGCGGAGTGTAAGACTCATAACTGAATACTTTCAACATGTTTTAGAACCTCACCCAGGCTTTGGTACTTTATTTTTTCTGGGTTTCTTGTCCTCCAGAATTCCACCATCTTGCTTTTTCCGGCGCTTTTTAATCACTCGCTCTTCTCCATCTTTCATCTTCTATGACAATGTTCAAAAGAAGAAGCATTGAGTTTACTATATGCAGAATAGCAACAGTTTAAATGGATGCTTGTAAATGCTCTGGAGAAAAGAAACCAACCTTGAAGCGATGATCCTCTGTGTTTGTGTTCTCCCCTTCAGAGTCCGATGCTGCCCTGAACTGCAGAGTCCCCGTGTTGATGTAGAAGCCTCCGTGTTTTGTGGTGAGAGAAGCTGGGACCAGCTCATCATACTGAAGTCAATAGAGAAATTTAAAATGAAAGCAAACCTGCCATGACACGCAATATTCAGCTACAGCAGAACAGGAGAGAAGGTTCCCAGTTAGTTTTATTGTAAACCCCACACACTAAAGATTGCCATTGCTTTTTACAACGGTTTTCATATTGTGTAACATGTATAACAGACTACACCACTCACTGCCTCTGAATTGTCTATAAAGGGGTCCGTTTCATCGTAACCATAACCGATGTCGATGAGATCCTGCATCCTGTCCTTTTTTTTCTTTTTTGTGCCACCTCCCTGCAAACACAAGCAGATGGATCAGAAAAACCCAGGAAACAAATTGCTACAAATCTCACAAAAAACAACCTATTTTAGCATGAAGTCACGTTTTCTGATACATTCTCCAGTAAAAAGCTATCGTCTGTTATTCTATAGCACTATCAGGTGCAGTGGCGTTTAATTATACACAAATATAAAACCCCACCCCACCAGAAAGATAGGGAAAGGAAATTCAATGTTTATGTCGTTCTAATCACCTCAGGACATGTCAAAAGCAAACAAACACAAGTCCGGTTCCAACCCAGTTCACGCACTCTTTGAATATCTGCATTTGGTAAATGTCAGCTAGTGAGAACTTTTAACAAGTCACACCAATGGATCTCACTCAAGTGTCACACGTATTTACTGCTAAACAGAAAACAAACACGCATCTCAGCGAAAATCTGCTTACATATTTGCTCTCAAATTTCCTGGCGAGCTCCTCTACCTCCTTCCTCTCTTTCTCGTCATCAGCAAACGGGTCGCTGGGGTCCAGGGGAGGAGTGAGGCCTTTAGGTACCGTGGAACCTGCAGGCTTTACCTGAGAAACAAAAAGAGAAACTGATTACCTCTTTTATTTTTGTTTTCAAAACATCATCATCATCATCTGAAAAACATACAGAAGTCACTGGACGCTACAGGGGGGCTCAATATTAAAGCTAGTCTTTGCATTGTATGACCCAAATGGTCCTGGTCAGAAACCTCAATGTGTCACATGACTTCACACACAAAAGGTTTATTACGGCTTCTAAGTTTAGGTTTTTATACTTGTAACATGTTTGATGGCACTTGATGAAGACATACGGGACGTTACGGAGTTCTTATTAGACCACTACACATTTAAATGTGATCTCTACAGGTTTATTTATTAATTCTGTCTAACAAATCTACACCGACAGTAGAACACAGCTAATGAAGTGATGAACTATGGATTTCCACAGCATGATCTGACAAAAATACAACGTTTTTAAAAAAGGGGAACTGAAGGAAAAAAAAAACAAAAAACTACCAATTCTGCTTAAAGGGCATATGGGTTGATGACATCACAAGAGGCACAAGAATGGAGCTGATCCTCTGGCATTAAAATCACTATTTCAGACAAATGAATTTTGATTGATTTTGAAATAAATTCTAAAGCATTCTAGTTTCACCCCAGTATCCTCCTCAAATAATTTCCATGTGTTTTATTGGTTACAGATTCTCCTGAATGCATGCAGGGTTCTGAAATGTTTTTCTGCAGTTTTACAAACCACAAGTAAACACTTTTAAAGGGAGGAATTTGATTGAAAACCTGCAAATAAAGCAAAAAAAAAAAAAAAACTGAAAAATATAATGGATGTAGTCAAAAGAACCAATTAGTTACCATATACCTTATGTGATGTCACCAGAGGCATGTGCATATGCATGCTGGTTTCTCTGGTAGTAGATCCTATCTTAATAAAGTATATGCAACGAAAACAGCTAAATACATAACAAAACTTGTCATGAATTAGTTTGTTTGAGGCAATCTATTTATCAAAAGGGAGTTTCCTTGATTTAACAAAACTTGCTCAGTAGCTTTAATCTGGGAGTGACCACTGAGTCACAGCATAAGCAAAAGTCATTAAACTATTGTTATCAAAAGGTAGCAGAAACTGTGGGATGTTTCCAAAGATTTGCTTGTGTAGAGGTTAAATTGAGACCTGGACCAACAAGTGTCAGTCTCAAAAGCTAGAAAATTGGTCAGTGTGCAGTAGAGGGGAAAAAGCCCTCAAGCCACATCAGCAGAAATATGGGCTTCATTCCAAGAGAACCTTGACAGTGTCGAAATCCACAATATGAGGACATTTTAATGTCCCTCAGCTGGAAGCTTGACCTGCCAGAAAAAAAAAAGCCAACTGCTGCACCACTTCCACAAAAAGCAAGTAAAGCATCCCCACAGCATAATGCTGCCACCACCACATTTCGCCATGGGGGTAGCGTTTAAGGGTGCAGTGTGTTTTTCTCCTCTGGGGAAAAAGCAAACTTTCGGCAATTTTCTTTTAACAATGGGTCTCTTCTGACTAGTCTTCCGTAAAGAAACGATTTGTAACGTGGGTGAGAGACCTTTCCACCTGAGCTGTGGATGTCTGCAGCTCCTCTAGAGTCACCATGGGCCATCCTCTTTCCATTTTTAAAACGCCAGAGTAAACAGTGCGTTGTTAGATGCTCAAAGGGTGGATATTGTTTCATAACACTGCAAAATCAACGCATTGCTAGTCGATACCCCAATGCATTTATTTTTCTTTCAATTTATAAACTTGCGCTACTTTGATTTATGTTTTATGTGGATTTTTAAAATATTTATTCACAACCTATGTATTTTTTTCAGAATGTATTAGTTAAAGCATAGAGACCAGTATTTAATTTAAGGGCTCAGTCACAATTAATGGAACCTTTGTAGGCTTAGTGAGCAGCACAATTTCTTCCCAGAAGCTAAGAGGAGTGGCTCCCTGGGGGGGGGGGCTGCTATATGTTATCACCAAACACCAGAAAACAAGCTGCAGTCATCATCTCCAAAGCTCCTCATGGACCGAGCTTGGGCATGTCAACATGACATTGATCCGAGAGCAGGCTCTTCAGGGCCACAGGCGGGGCCATCACGGAGCACATCCTCCGACGTGCGGTCCGTGAAGCAGGACCTGAAAACACGCAGGATCGGTCCTGGAGGCTTTTGGACAACAAAGAAATGACAGATCTGACTTCTGAGGACATAAGGGGACTAATGTAAACTGTTTTTAAAAGACTGAAAGTGAGGTTTGTTTAGACAGTTGGGGGCATCTCAGCCTGCTTTGTTTTTTTCTGCTAATTTGTAAAAAATAATAATAATAAATTATTGAGTGTTTCCTGAAATTTTAAGCCGGCCTAAATAATCTCGATTTATGTTTTCCGCCCTAATAATTAGGTGAATAAAAGTTAAAAAAAATCCATCAAAACCTGCAGAGTAGGGAAGCTTCACTGTATCCTTGTCACCATAATGGTGTCTACGGTCACGCTTGTTGGTCTCTAACCTGAGAAGGAGTTGACTGGACCAGCTCGCCGTAGTTGAACTCGGACGAGCCCTTCTCGTTCGGCTCGCTCAGCGTCAGGTTGAGGCGGAAGGTGGCCTTCGTCTCGCCGCTATCGGCGTCGCCTGCTTTGGTGTTGCCAAACAGACCTCCGGAACCTCCCGACCCGACCGCCGCTACACCTCCACCTCCATCTTTCCCCAAAGTGATGTCGGCGGCCTCGTCCTCGCGGCGGCGCTTCTTGTGGAGCTCTGGGGTCTGCTGCGGCTGCGGAGCGCTGAAGGAAGAGATGGTGACGAACGGCACCTTCCTCGGCTCTGCCATTTGGCGCTCTGCGCTCCGGCGAGCGGCCACACGAACCGCGGGAGCGGCAGCTGCTAGGAGAGCTGAACCGGAGAGTCTCGACGGGTGCTGCTAGCTAGTTAGCTTGTTCGGAATGGGTGCTCCGGCGCAACACAGCGACTTTAGTCCCTTCTCAATCCGCTGTGATCCATGTAGTATTATCCGTGGCTCTGCCCCGTCGCAAACGAGGGTGTTAAACATAAAGAAATCGCAATTTTGAGTATTTACATGAAACTGGTGTTTAGCTACAGCAGAGAAGATTTTGAAGTAGCCATCTTGATCATTATTATCATTATTCGGAGGCAGGGCGCATGAAAAGAAAGAGGAAGGGGAACCGGGATGGGCCAATGGCAGCGTCGGAACACGCCCACCTGACAGATAAGCGCGAATGTGGCGGAGATGATTGTTCTGCACAGGCGCGACGTTCAGTGGCCTCCGTGGGCCGCATGGAGGAGCTCTATTTAGGGTAGCATTCCCCATATAAGGCGTAATGTTATGTTTTATATGCAGAATACATATACTAACAAATACTAAAGAGACAATAAGACTGTTAATAGTGATGGCCTTCATTAAATTTAGAGGAAAAAGAGGGAAGCCGGGGAGCATCCTCCTGACTGTGAAGTATGGGGGTGGTGGGATCATGATCTGTGGGTGGTGTGCAGTAGAAGATGGCAGCTAGATGGCATCATGAGGAAAGAACATTTTGTGGAAATATTACAGGGCCAAAAAAATATAAAACTAATACTTAAATCACAAAAAATCCGTTTTTTTTTTTTTACCTACTCAACAATAAACCAAGCATGCATTATTTGAATTTTACAAAGTAATTCGATTTTTCTGTAGGACACTAATTTGTAAATCATTTTAGATCAAAAACTTACAAGGGGTTTTGTTCATTTGCCTTATTAAAAGAAAGGCATCCAGTTTGCAAATCCCGGGACTTGATTGAAAAAAAAACAAAAGAAAACATCTATTCTAAGCAGTTAGAACAGGAATTGGTTCACTCTCTTTGAAAACACGTGGGCCAAGTTTAATACATTCATTAAAAGCAGATTTGGGTGCACCAAAATCTCCCTTTGAGTAAAAGCCACTGAACATAGGTGTTCCAGTTTACTATAAAATTAAAGAAAAAGCTAAAATATTGTGTTGTACCTAAAAAACTGCACAGAATCAACCTTTTGGACACACCTGCCTTACATATTCATGCATAATAGCCTGTTGCATTAACAAAAGCAACATTTGCAACTTGAGATTAAAATACAAAAGAAAAAATGTGCCTTCTAGCTTTAGTGCCAGTCTGTTGTAGAAGTTCTATGCAGATGTTAAGAACTGGTAAAACTAGCCTTTGTCTATTTCTATATAATTTATCAAAGTTTTTATGATCTGCAGATCCTACCCTAGAATAACACGATTGAGTGCTTTGTTGGTCCCTCAGTGGGGTTATTCAAAAGTAAAATATTCACATTCAAAGTGTTTCAGTTTCCAGGCACCATTTGTCTAACTGGCAAGGCGCCTGGTAGGAGTGGTTTGAATTCAGATCTCCCAGCTGGGGCAAGAACACTTTTAACCCTGTAACCAATTTACACACAAGTGATTACTGCAAAGTCCACTGCCGCCACAGGCTTGCCCAGGAGGGATTGCTGCAAACAGCTGGACCTCCTTAGATTACCAACTGGAATAAACAACTTGCCTCCATTGCATAACAAGGACCATAATATAACCCATAGTTAAATGATAATCCGTTTGATCAGTTTTATCTTTCTGTATACTGGATCAGTCTGTCTTGAGAAGTGTCTTGAGGTGACATCTGCGGTGAACTGCTGCCTTGTAAACTGAAGAGTTTATATAAAAAGGTACTGGCATAAATAATGAATAAAGTCACAATATGATCAATACCAAACTGTCAAAGCCAGGAGGTGATCTGGTCATTAATATTTCATTATTGTTTTGGTTAGCAGTTAATGACATCATAACCTCGGGTTATGTCTGACAACATTAGCAGGTTTTAGAAAACAACGAGACAAAAGCAACCAAGTTAAAGCGTAACACTTTTATTGTTGTGTTCACTGGTTTAAGACCAGTCAGAGGTGGCACCGCCCCAGTCAGAAGCCTGAGCAGTGGGAGCAGTGGACCAGTCTTCTGTGGCAGGCTGAGTGCTCCAGTCCTCGGCTGCAGGGAAACAGAAATTAAGACCAAGTTCAGAGACCCACACAAACTATTGCTCTGCATCAAGATGAGATCTGCCAACTTACCAGCGAAGGTCTCTCCAGTCTTGACAGGTGCAGCAGCTGTAACAATAAAACAGTTTAGTCAAAATAAAAAGCAACAGAACCAGTTTTAAAGAGAGTAAAGAAGAACCATGTTACCTGCAGGGAACTGCTGGATGGGCACAGATGGAACAGCAACACCCTCAGACCAATCAGTCACTTCAGGCTGGGCAAACTCAGCCTGTGGGGCGCTCCATTCACCCTGGAACTCCTCCTTCACAACAGCCTTCTCAGCTGCAGCCTGCTCCTCCTTCTCAATCTGTTACACATTTTATGACGGAATGCAGTTTACCTCTACAACGTTCAGACATCTTAGAAAGAGTTTAACAGAATGCACTGGACTCTTCTTACCTCTTCAGGGTCCCTGTAGAAGTACAGATCTGGCATGACCTCCCAAGGGTGTTCCCTGGAGATGGTTCCCCTCATCCGGAGAACCTCCCTGGCCAACATCCACCACATCAGACCCACAGAGTGGTGACCCTGAAACGTAAAATCCATTTTTCAATGTGGTTCAGATAGAAGTTGTTAAAACATCACACCTGCATGAGCCAACCCTGCATAGAAGACTGTTATGTGCCGTTCAGATTCGACCAAGTTCCCCCTCACCTTGTTGTTGCAGGGGATGGAAATGTCCACATATCTCAGTGGGGAGTCGGTGTTGCACAGGGCGATGGTGGGAATGTTGACGTAGGAAGCCTCAGTCAGTGGCTGGTGGTCGGCACGAGGGTCTGTCACAATCAGGAGGCGGGGCTCCCTGAATGCTGCCTGGATCTGATTGGTGAATGTACCAGGAGTGAACCGGCCGTGGAAGGTGGTAGCTCCGGTGGCCGAGGCGAACTTCAGGACTGCCCTCTACAGCGGTCAGAGAAAACACATTAGCACTTCAGAATGGACTTATTACATTCCAGGTTAGTTTAGGCATCGCCCAGTATGACATTTAAAGCTTATAATGGTAAATGAAAATACCAAACTATTAAGATATTGACACATATATTAAGAAAAATTAAGTAAAAGTTTCAATATATTGTACATTATTACTGCGGTAAACCTGCAGTATATTTACATTGAAAGTCATGAACTGTGGCTCAGGAGGTTATCAAACCCCAGTCAAAGGACAGCCGTCCTCATGGTGTTAGCGAAACCCTGACCCATTTACTTTTGCACACTTCCGACACCGGAACACTCACACCAGTGCCCGGCTTTAATAGAGTGCATTCATTGTTTGACTCGACATTTTATCTCGTATTTGTTAAAATTTACTTTCACTGCTCCAAGTTCTATCATTTACCTGCCCAGTGTTCCTGGAGGAGATGACACAGACATCTGCTGGGTTCTCAATGGCAACAATGGCCCTAGCTGCCAGCAGCAGCTTCTCCCAGGTCTTCTTCAGGTTAATGATATAAATACCTGTGAGAAAAAAAAAATTATATATAGGCAAATCGGAACAGTATTCGAGGTAAAGCACAACATGACGCCATATTTGGAGAGGGTGTTGACCAAAGAGGTTAGCCTTAGCCCTGGTTGTTCAAAGCAGGTGTGCTGCTAGAAGGATGAAACTCCACCCCACTCAGGTTTCTGCCGTCTTCTTCTGAAACTACCGTCTAATTATGTCCATCTTCCCATCTAGTCTGACCAGCATCCCTGTTCCTGCAGAAGCAACCCCACAGCATGGCCACTGTATTATGGAAGCCATATGGTGAAGCGCAGTGTTAGTTCTTCGCCACTCAGCATTTGATCTGAGCACCTTATTCCTCCTCTGCAGTGTCTCCATCATGGCTTGTGGTGAACTTTAAGCAGGATTTCCTATGGCCATATGCAAACATGGTTTCTGCCTTTATCACTTTTGCAGATAAGCAACAGATTGTCACCTGAGCAGTAGACCTCTGCAACTCCTCCAAGGTCAACATAGTATTCTTAGCTGGTTCTGATTAAAGCCCTACTCAGGCATAGCCATGTCTTCGCAGGTTTTTACTTATGACATAATATTGCCATTTTTAGATGATTGTCTGAAAAACGATCTGAGATTTTAAAAAAACTTTGTTTCCTACCCTAACCCTGCTTTAAACTTGATCACAACTTTATCCAAGTTGTTAAGTGACCCTAAAATTAAAAGAAAAAACATTGATTATTCTATCACATGGCTAACTGCACGACATACCGTCGCTTTTTCTTTTGTAGACGTACTGCTCCATCTGGAAGTCAAGGTTCATGCCTCCCAGGTGGGTTCCTGCTGCCAGGAACTTCAGCACATCCTCCTCCTTCATCTGAAGGACATCCAGACCTCCGGACATCGTGACCACTTTCCCTGCGTTACGAGTTTAGTGGGAGAGCTGCAAGACATGGAGACCTTTTAAATAATGGGACAAGTTACACAACATCGACTTGTCTGTTTAGTTTAGAGTGCAAAGAAATTATCAGGATGACAAATGACAAAATTAAACATTAATTTGTACACCCCGGTGTTCCGACACTCACTAAAAGTAGGATTACACAGTATATTCTACTCAGTATTATAAGGAAATCTAATTATGAGTCAAATTTCAGACCGCAGTAAGTGTAAATAAGTCACTTAAAGCCATTTTAACCTCCCTATTTTATATGGGTCAAATGTCTTAAAATGGGTTCACTTCAAATGTGTTTTGCTGTGATTATTGCCGGTTTTCCAACCAAAAACTTCCAACTACAAAGAGAAATATGTTATGAAAAAACTTGGAAGTACATAGGTGCAGAAATAGCTTTACAGATATGAAACTAAAGTAGCAATGGGTTAAGTGGTAACGAGGTATGAAGTGGCTAACGGAGCTGGACTAAAAATTTAGCCTTCACACAAGATTCTTCAAGTTAAAATGTCAGAGTTAAAAACGGCCTGTTGGAGCAGAACTACAGCCATCCATCCCAGCACTGTGGGACTATTCTGTTCGGGATTTGCTTTGGGTACAATGAGGAAGTCTTAGTGAGTAAAGAAGAAAACTGACACGAACGCGTGTTCAAAGCTAGCGCGTTAGCTTCGGATGTTAGCATTTTCATTAAGATGGGACTAAATTATCTTTAAGACTAAATACGCGGCAATAAGCTGGTCTTGCTGCTTCCTAATAAAACAACCTGCCATTCGTGTCGGTCGTCGGTCTTATTCTCGTTGCTTTATTGACTAAATAAAACCGCTTAAAACTCACCACGAAACAACGCCGTATGGAAATCTGAGCACACGGTGAAAAAGAGGACGCTGGGAGGAAATGACGTAATTTTTATACTCAGTTTCCAAGAGCGTGATTGGTCTGTTTTTTGGTATAGCTATAGGAGAGTTGCGTTACAAGCTCTCTTTGGAAAGCAAAACAGATATGCATAGGAACATGGTTTTCTGTAGTGTGCTTAAAAAACACCTAAACTTAGAATAAATGTGTTATTTTTAGTCATCGATGGTTTTTGTCTTGAAAGTATTCATCGATGCAGTTTTTACCCAGACATTAAATGATGCCTGGTAGACCCGTCTCCTCCCCTCGGTGGTTGAGTGAGACAAACGTTTGACTTCATGGCAACAAACATGGACCAAAATGTACCGAGTGCATCAATAAACGGGTTGAAACTTTAGATTTATCCGACATTCAGTCCTAAATATTAAATTTCATTAATTTTAGCCTGAAGTGCAACTTTTCTTCAGTTTCCCTAATCATGGTTCTTTTTTGTCACTGTTTTTTCATCATGTAAAGCACTTTAAATTGTCTTGTTGCTTAAATGTGCTACATAAATAATCTTCCCTTGCCTAGACAGGTCATTGCTGTTTCTCATCTATATTTTGAAATCTTTTAGCCTACTTCATGTTGTTAGGCTTGGTCTAATTATCTAATTTCTTAATTGGCAGTAATCAGACCTGGATGTTGCTACTTTTTCACATAGGGCCAGGTTGGTTTGGATAGCTGTTTCTCTTAGGAAAACAGCAGCATATAAAACTGCACTTTGAATTTACTAAGATTATCTTTCTCTGATGTGAAAGTTATTTTTTTTATCTAAAACAATTAAGTGAAACAAATAACTGGTGGTTAAATATCATAGAAACTTTGTTGCATTTGGCATTTAAGAACTTTAATCCATAGAAAATACGAACCTGCTCCCAGTATTACAAAAGAATTCACAGTCACACAGTCCGACCAAAAATCCTTGGAACTGAACTGTTTTGCATGGCTTTCTTGCAGCAAAAAAAGATCCCACACAATACGGCGATGGCGTTGACGTACGAGCATGTGACATCTTGCTGCTATATGTCTATAGTTGCTGTAAGTGCACTTCTGCACTTTGGCCGCTAGGTGAGGTTTGTGCCATGCGCTGCAGCGACAGCAGCAGGGGTAACCAGAGGTAGGCCCGTGGGTCGGATGAATATCCCATATTAAGACAATGGAGATGGAAAGACCATATTAAGACAATGCTGAGACGCTGACTTCTCGGTGAAAGACTGACCTGTGATGTAACTATATTTACCAGAGATAAAATGTTCCGGGCAAAGGGATAATCATACGTACACAAGGGCATAGTCTGTTGAGAAATTATTTATTGGAACATGTCATGTGAGAAGAAAGTTTACCAGAATATTGTAATCCTATCGAGACACAACACACATAAAAAGGTTAAATGGTGATCAGGAGCTGTTACCAAAACAAGGTTTGATTAAATGCCAAGAACAAGGTAAGGTGGGGGATAAAACGCTGCAGGGAAAGGTATGTTCAGCTCCGATCTGAAGAAAATAGGCTGTTCAGTCAGTCAGTCAGTGTGAAACTACTGGGTAAAAACTCAAACACAAAGATGTGTTTATCTCTCATTTATGCTATGGATCTTTGAAGAATGTTTAAAAGACAAGAGTTTCATTGGTCCAAAACTTCCTAATGCATGCGTCATGTTACTACACTATCAGATGACCTATGAACCCGATATTTGCATTTTAGCTTTATTAAAAATGAAAGAATAATGTCTATAAAGATATTTCTACAGCTTTAAAAAATATTTTATCCGTATCATCCTGATTATTTGTATTTCTTACGTGAGTCCCAGACTCCTACAACCCCATGTTCCTTTTTAGTGTTTGATGTCATGTCACCACACCCCTTGTGCAGCCTATCTGTATCAGTACTGCGATAAGTCCGTCGTGTTCTTGCAAGCCTTTGCAATGTGCTGAGCGTAGTGCTGCTGGTGGTTTGAGATCATTGCCAGACTGCCAGGCTTTCACATAACTTTGTTTTATATTCGCATTATTTAATAAACGCTATAAATTGATTTGTGCCTGGATTTACATAAGTACTAAATTGGGAGAATGGTGTTCAATGAAATATTTCAACCAAAAACAATGCCTTGCAAAAGTATTCATACCCTTTGAAAGTCATTTTTTGGTATTTTGACAACGTATTTTTGCCAATGAGTTCCAAGTCTTTGAGGTTGGAAGTCCTCCCTGCTCTCATCCCAATCTTTTCGCCCCCTCCACAGATTATTGATCAGATTAAAGTCTGGACCTAGACAAAACATGTTGGTAAAATTAATGATTACTTTATACCTAAATCTGCCAAAGATATGAACAATTTTGGGCTTAACGGTTTGTGGAGGGGATGAAACATGTATGGTTTTCTGAGTTTTGTACAAATCGAAATATGAAAAGCTGGGCAGGCCCTCTATTTACTCTGCTTCCCCCAAATCAAATCCAGTGCAGTTAACTACCTTCCGAAGTCACCTGATTAGTAAATAGAGCCCACCTGTGTGTCATTAACCTCAGAATAAGTCCAGCTGCTCTCTGAAGGCATCAGAGGTTTTTTAGAGGATATTAATGAACAAACGGCTTTGCGAAGACCAAGGAACACAGCAGAGAGGTCAGGGAGATGTTTAAAGCAGGGTTAGATTATATAACAATGTCCCAAGTTTTGAGCTGGAGAGATCCACAGCTAAGGTGGAAGATTCTTTCAACCCATGGTGGTGGCAGCATCATGCTGTGGTGATGCATTTCTTCCATGGTGGTGGCAGCATCATGCTGTGGTGATGCATTTCTTCCGCAGAAACAGAGAAGCTGGTTAGAAGTTGGTGGGTGGAGCTCAATACAGGGCGTGGATTCAGTATCTATGGCAAGACTTTAAATTCATCTTCGCAGATACTCTTCATGCTGACGGAGCCGGAGTTACTTTGCAAAGAAGAATGGACAAAACCTTTGGTCTTGTTGGACCACTTGTTTGCTGAATATTGGACCATTTACAGATTGCTGGACACCACCAGGCCTGCCGACATCATCAGCCATTTTGTATCCAGTATTGTCCGCCACTACAAATCCCAGTGGGCACTGCGGCTGGTAGGACGGGGACGTCCCAAGTCTGACAAGAAGTCTGACGTCACACGAGATTATATATGGAAGGCGGGCGCTTTAAAACCTTGCTTTCAGCTGGAGATCTCGACAGATTACCACGCAACTGAAGCATCCGCTGGAGAAGAAGAGGTCTCACGTGGAGTCTTCATTTATTCTCCTTCGTTGGCCACGAAAAGAACGTTCATGACAGAAATTCCTGGAATAAGAAGGCCAGAAATTTCAACTTTACCAATCGAAGGTGTTAGTTTAACACGTAACCAAAAAACCACGGAGTTTCAAGAAGACGGATCGCCACCTTGTTTTTTGTTCTAGTCGACTGCTGACGGTCAGATCATATTTTTCCCTTTCGCCAAGGAGGCCAAAGGACGAAGATTGACCACTCTTCCCGAAGTTAACCGTGGACGCACGTTAACTTCCAACTTTCCCCCTCCTCCTTTCCCCCTCACGCTGGCAGCCCTGAAGAATTGCTCCACAAAGTAATACCCATCTTTTATTATTTTCTTTGATTTCTTTATTAGAAGTAGTCTGGGCAGGGTAGAGAGAGATAGGATTTTTAGTGCGATCAGAATCGCAACTTATAGTCTGATGTTATGAAATTGTATTTGCATGCAACATTGTATTGAGACCTGAGGCCGCTGCGTCTCACAAGTTGTGTCGTTAACGAGCGAACACCGGAGCTCCGGTAATACTGGACTACGACAGTAACCTCATGGTGAAATTCACCATTTTCTTTGTTCTAACTTCACTGCTTGCTAACTTGCCGCCAAAAGGTTTATGACTCTTTGTCTAAGTTGAGTTTACAACTTTGCTGTGGGGGTTTTATGACAGCCCGTGTCCCGCTGGGCCAGCTATCTGGCGGGCTGTTTCCAAACTTCGTTCAAAACCACATTCCTTTGTCATATTACCACTTTTGCCATAACTGCTGGTTGATTCAACACACACACACTGCTGTTTTGCTTTATTTTGTTAGTTAGATATTTTACCCTTTTGTGTAGAACTTTGCATGTTTGAGTAGGTGAAGATTATTGAATCGGGGAGTTGATTGTATCAGGCTGATCGATTTAATAAATTTTCACGTAGATAAAGAGAAGGCGTTTTGTGTTTATTTTGTGCAAGAGTGAATCGTCAGTCAAAATAAGGCAAAGTTCCCCACGTTTCGGCAGAAAAGGTCGATTAAACAGTGACATTTAATAACTGTAATTATCAGAGGCCTTGAGCCATAATTACAACACCAGAGGACAGCTCTGGTTTCAATTCATAAACGAGGATTTTGGTTAAGGAGTTAATTTTATCGGATTATGATTTTAATTATAATTCTTGATAAATATGCAATTAATCAATAATCTATAATTACAACAATCTCTAGATGTGCAAAGCTGATAGCAACACACCCCAATAGACTTGCAGCTAAATGCATCCCACACTTTCCAGAACTTGATTGGTGAAAAAAATAGTGATTAAACGTGACAAAATGTTAAACATTCCAAAACAGTAAATGAAGATACAAATGGAGAAATCAGTTCATGAGAGGAATTTATTTTTTCAGAACAAATGAAAGGATCACATATGATCAGTTTTATGGTTGCAAATGTATCCAACGTCTGGGCCAGAAACCCAACCATGGATATTCACAAAGCAACTTCACAGGTAAGGCTCAAATGTTGAGCCGTCATGCTGCACTCAGTCATTTACCCAAAGAAAATTGCTCCATGCAACATTTTCACTGCATAATGATTTATCTTATTAAACACCTCATTTTGCCCCAAAAAGAAATTAATAAAGATAAAAAATAAAAGTCGTCTTTCCAGACAAGTTAAATGAAATGATAAATTTTCTAGTCTGTATAAAAACCACTTTAAGGGTAATGGACTCTGCAGCCTCAGTCTTCTGGCTTGAAACAGACTTGGGAATTCCTACTGAAGCCATTTCCAACGTGTGAAAGATTCCAGTACCAATACTTCCCAGCTGACGCTGGAATCAACAGATGTTTCCAATTTCTAAGGCAACACTATGTTGGCCCCACTACATTTAAGTCAGTAACCCTCATGCACCTTCATTCATTATGGTTTGTACATTTATGCTTGTTTTTTTATTAATACAAATAACCGGCCATGTTGTCGTTCTTATTGTGTTCAGGTATTGTGCTGAAATCAGCCATCATGTGTTATTTCTTTGTTAGGTCGTTGTTTTGTTTGCTCAGTCAGTTGGTTTGTGAAGTTCATATTTCTGCCTGAGTTCAGTTTTGTTTCACTGACCTCTTTTATGAGCTCAGCATTCATTTCTGGTAAACAAGACTTTTGGGTTAAAATAAAAAAAATAATTTGTCGATTAGTTCCTGTGACAACTTCTGATTTTTAACACGGTCCATCACCGAAACAAAACATTGTTTATTATTTGAAGGCACAAGTCTGATTTCTCAACATTAGCTCAAAAATCCAGTATGTTACAACGTTTTATACAGGTCGGCCACCTCTACCATCATGTTAGTACATGCTGTCTGTGCTCCCCAGTCTGTTTCTCAGCTGACAGAGAAATATTCAGAGCCAATGAAAACCTCTGATACCTGCATCAGAGGAGCGACTCTACGGAAGCAGCTCTTTTTCTGCTCGCTTCATACTTGCTTTTTATCTTCCCTTTTATGCACAACCTTTTAATCAATTTTTCCTTCAGGACTTGAGTCCAATGTGTGCCATCATCTGCTCGTACAAAGTCCAGGCCATGGCGGCCATCATGGTTCTCCTCAGGCAGCGAGGAACTGCTCCCCTGAAGAAGCCCTGGAGCCCATGTTCCTTATTGGAGAAGACAAGAAGATCAGTTTTAAGTGAAACTGACATATCAATTATAATGTTTAAATAAAGCAGGAGAAAGGTAGTTACCGAGTAGATATATTTGATGGCCTCTGCCGTCCTTAGGTGGGGATGCACCTGGACGTGTGTTTTGACAACATCGGCAGGCTGGGTGACCAAAGAGGCCAGAACACCAGCCAGAACCCCACAGGTGAAGTTAGCCAAAGGAGCTGCAGGAGATGAACTGATCTCTTCAGGGGGAACAAAATGTATTTGTTGAATTAAAATAAAGATTAAAAGTTCTGTTATATTTAAAGCAAATACATTTTCTCAAAACCCCCATCAGCCTAAGTGTGTGGTCACCTTGGGGCAGAGAGGCCTTGGTCTGGCTGTAAAACATGACATAGATCCCAGAGAAAGGTACATCTCTGAGAAGAGTGGCCATGAGTCCGGAGAACAGAGCTGCAGGACCTTCGCTCTGACACACACTGCGCAGGGCCCCACTCACACTGACATAGCTGTACCTGCCACACTGGAACAGACACACACAGGTTAGTTTCAAACACAATAAAAAAAACACAATGAGGTAAATGTACACCCCGCATCTATATCAATGAGACCCAAGTACAGGGCCATGAAAAGGTTTTCACATTTGGTCATGTTTCACCACATTTCATCCACAACCTTTTATGTATTTTATTGGATTTTATGTGCCAGACAAACATAAAGTACTGCATAAGTGATATATTGTTTTCAAAGTTTTCACAGAAAAAAACTGATGTCTATTTGTATTCAGTTCAGAATCAGCTTTATTGGCCCAGATTGTGTGCTCAAACAAGGAACTTGACTTGCTCTCACAGCATACAGACATTAAGTATAAGCATATCAACTTTAGCAGTTATAGAATAAAAAGAACAGTGTGTATATGTATGTACAGCCAATAGTTTTTTATATAAAGGAAAAGAAAAGGTAGGTCGTGCAAAAAACATGCTTTTTTCATTTCAAAGCAGAGTGGCTGACTGCTCAGGCTGGAAGGTGTTCCTCTGAGGCAATACTGAGTCAACCACATTTTGCTACAATTGAAACTTCAGACGTTTGGTGGTACATCTCTGCCAGCTTTGCACATTTACAGTCTAAAATTGTTGCACATGGATGGATGGATTTGGATTAAGGTCTGTACTTTGATTGGGCAATATGATTTGATCTAAAGCAATGGTTCACATAAACATCTGTCCTGCATGTTTTAGATGTTTTCCTGCTGCCACACCCTCATCTAAAATGGTTGGATGATCAACAGGCTTCTGGAGCACTTGATGGCGTATAGGCCAAGCTTTTTAAATTTGACCCAGTTTGGGTCACTGTTTTATATCCTAACCCTACTTTAAACATCTCCAACGACCTCCCTGGCCTTTCTGCTGTGTTTCTTGGCCTCCATGATGCTGTTTGTTCACTAATGTTCTCTAACAAACCTCCAAGACCTTCACAGAACAGCCGCCTGATAGCTGGTCTGTTTTTTATACTGAGATCAAAGTTCAACGAGGGGGACTCTATTAACTAATCTGGCGACTTCTGAAGGTAATTGGTTACACTGGATTATATCTGGTGGCATCAAGTTAAAGGATGTGGGATACAAAAGCAGGACATTCATGTTAAACACCAAAAATCAATTTCCAAATCCCTATTAAGTGCTACTTTGTGTTGGTCGGATAAAACATGAGAAAATATAAAGAAATGTGGAGTTGGAATGTAATAAAAAGGTGAAAAATTCAGAGTGAGATTACATTTGTATGGTGCTGTATCATTAAAAATGGTCTAATTTCTATTACTGATCACATTGCTTAAACGTAGAAGGCACATTTAATCAGCAACTGATTTCAAATGGCCAGGTTCACTGCCTCTTATCATTAACTCTCAGACTTGCAGTGTGTGCCGCATCTCCTCAACTGAACAAATGTCTTAGTTGAAATGTGTCAGGGAAAGCTGCTCCCAAAAAAACATTTTCATTAAATGTTCGTGCAGTTAAGAGCCAACCATTTATAACTATATTAATATAATTAAAACAGCTACAGCCCCTAAACACTGCTCACCTCAAAACGTGTCTTGATGACAGTTATCGGCAGCATCGCAACCCCTGCTACGGTCCGAGCTCCCCCTCCCAGCATCAGAGCCTGCCCAGCTACCGGCCTGTTATCCTGAAAGAAGTGCTGCTTCAGGGAGTAATAGCAGCTGAAGTAGATTCCCACTCCTGGGATGGTTCGGACGAAAGACTAGAGCAGCAGACGGAGAGGGGATAGAGCACATTTTTAGACATCATCTACCCTATGTGACTTTCTAAACAAAGCAGACTTCTAATAAAGACAAAACCTTTGGCTTCAAACAGAGACATGCATACCGGGAAAACGCCCTTCCACAGGCCCAGCAGCCGCTCTGTCCGCACCACCCCGATGAGCACCGACATCATTCCGACTCGGCCTGACCTGTAAAGGGGACAATCAGATAAGCAAGATAAGTGGAAACTGCTGAACAATGCCTTTATTTGTGATTAAGGGTTAAGCTGAGGTAAAACAATTGTAAGTCAATAAACCAATAAAGTTACCCAGGCTGCATGCCACTCTGCAAGGTCTGCAGGCGGGTCTTGACCAGGTCAAGAGGCTGGAAGAGCAAGGTGGAGCAGGTCCCACTAAAGGAGCCACACATGAAGGCTTTGATAGCTGGGTGAGCCTGACAAAATAAAAGCAGGAAGATTAAACTATTTGCAATGGCTGCATTTTATTAGCATTCAGAGTAATTTAGAAAATACTTCATGGATCCTTTTGTCAGAAGAACAACAAGTAGGAACTTATTAATAGCGATGGGTGCAAAAGCTGTAAAACTCACCAGTGACAGTTCCATACTGCTTGGAAATAAAAACCTTTTTTTACCCCGTCTCTGCTGTCTAAAGCACCTAAACGGAGGAGCAGAGGTTACAACTGAGAGCCGGTCCCTGCAAAGGATGAAGGGTGAAGTCTGAATGGGATCATGTGCAGCCGCTTATATACACGACGGTCATCTGACCAACACCGTGTTTCCCATCTGTGACCAACCCAACACACTGCTATTTATTAACCAACCAAAAGATCATCATGATACTCATTAGCATGAATCCAGGTCATGGCTGCAAGCTTTCTATCGAGCTGCCTGAGTGCCACAATTCAACAAATAAATCATTGGTCATAGAAATATTTATATTTTAGATGGCTTATACAAACTGCAACAAACAGGAGTGTCAGGAAAACGTGACTGTGATATTACTGTGATGACGTATCATTTACAATTAACCCCCATTTTCCCAACTCCTTTCTTTTCCTTTTCCACCATATTAAAGTAGACATCCAGCGTGAGCATTAAGGGCAGCAAACAGACCGAACATATTATTGGCATGCAGAATTTGCAGCCCACCCCATACTGTATTCAAGCAGTTTGCTGTTGTGATATTGAAACCATTGATATTGCAATGATATTCTGTAAAAAAAATAATTTTAAAAAAATTATCAACATTTGTGGAAATGTGTCAATAAATGAAATAATACACAATTTACAAAACAATTAAAAACATTTGAAATGATTTGAAAATTGTATAATATTATGGGGATATTAGTTTAATTAAATGTAATTCTTAATATTCATTTTTCCATGTCCCGAGCCTGTCTGTCATGAAATTATTACATTTAATGACCTTGTCTAAATAACACTGTGCTAAAATAATTACACAAGCATTTAACATTTGAATTAGTGATTTCCAAATGCAATTACTCAGCTACGTATTTTATACTTCAAAATATTTTTAAGCGATGTATTTATTGAATTGTCGCACTGTTTGCTTTCTTCATGAAGGGGAACAATTTATGCACAACGAACGCGCATTTCCAGATTTTAAATGTTGCCAGAGAGGTAATGGCCTCAATTAAATAGTTCTGCTACTCTTATTGAAAAAATATTAAAAACACAGTCAATAACGCTCAAGATTTGTGAGAGTTCACGCTATATTCATGAATGCTACATTTTCCTCACCTTCTTTTGGTTTTAAATATCTGGAAATCCTCCACAGTGGACTTTTCTCCCAGTGTGGGCTCCAGAAAACTCAGGCAGGCTAAAGTTTCGGCATAAAATGCCCCCTACCGCCTACAGCACAACACCCTCACCGAGGAAAACGTAAAGTCCCCGAGTGCGACCAAAAGCAGACCTTTTTATCTGCTTCCTGCTTCCTTGACAGAAACCGGCCGGCATCGGTGTGAAGAAGAAGACGCGAGAGGTTGTAAATAGGCCACGCCCATCACCAAGGAGGCTGCTACGTGATTGGTTCATTTCTGTGTGAGGAAAAATATTTGACAATTCTGATTGGGTTGACAAAGTAAGAGAGGTTTTAGCAATGAAAAAGGACACTTCGTTTATTTTTTACTTGTGTCCATATGAGAACATGTTCTGCTGTGCAACCGGTTCTGACCCGTTTGTACCCACGTCAACGTCTGTGAAAAACCATTACTGCCATCTGCTGGTGATGACATTACGTACAGTGAGTTGCAAAAGTCTTCATGAATCCTTGACGTTTTCACATTTACCCACGAACTTCAGGGCGAGGCCAATTTATTTATATTATACATATTTCAGCAACAAGACTATTCAAAGTGCTTTAGATTAGAAACATTAGAAAGAAAAAAAACATTAAAAGTTCATTGCAGTGACAATAAAGGAAAGAAAGTTGGACTAAAGACTTAATGATGTTTCAGTTAATAGTTTAAATAGAACAGTCAAAAGCCTTTCGAAACAAATGGGTTTTTAACCATGATTTCATAGAGCTCAAGGATTCAGCATTTTTGCAGTTTTCTGAAAGTTTGTTCCAGATTAGTGGAGCATAAGAGCTGAATGCTGCTTCTCCATGCTTTGTTCTGATTCTGAGGTTGCAGAGTAGATTGCAACCAGAAAACCTCAGTGATCTGATACAACAAATCTTATTTAGTATTTAGTGCCAAGCCATTCAGTGGCTTATACACTAACAGAAGTATTTTAAAGTCTCGGGTGATGTGCTCTACTTTCTAAGTTCTAGTGAGGGTGCGGGCAGAGCTGTCCGATTGACTTACAGGCAGACCTGTGAAGACACTATTGCAGTCATCAATTCTACTAAACATGAACACATGGATGAGTCCTTCAAGATCCTGCTGGGACATTAGTCCTTTAGTCCTGGAAATGTTATTCAGGGGATAGAAGGCAGACTCAGTGGTTTCTAGCTGCAATAACTGAAGACTCTTGATCGCTCCTACTTTGCTCCAAAAATAATTACCTCAGTTTTGGTTTAATTGAAGAAAATCATAGCATATCCACGCTTTGATTTGATGTATGCATGTCGCCAACGAATAGGTTCATCATCTTCTGGTGACATTGTAATGTAGAGCCGTGAGTCATCTACGTAGTAATGGTAACTTGTTGTAACCTGAGCTAGTGGAAGTATCTAGATATTAAACAGGAGCCCCAAGATGGAACGTTGGGGAACCCCGAATGTGAATTTGTCAAGTCCGATGTAAAGTTACATATATTACTGAAATGTACAGGGGTTGGACAATGAAACTGAAACACCTGGTTTTAGACCACAATAATTTCTTAGTATGGTGTAGGGCCTCCTTTTGCGGCCAATACAGCGTCAATTCGTCTTGGGAATGACATATACAAGTCCTGCACAGTGGTCAGAGGGATTTTAAGCCATTCTTCTTGCAGGATAGTGGCCAGGTCACTACGTGATACTGGTGGAGGAAAACGTTTCCTGACTCGCTCCTCCAAAACACACCAAAGAGGCTCAATAATATTTAGATCTGGTGACTGTGCAGGCCATGGGAGATGTTCAACTTCACTTTCATGTTCATCAAACCAATCTTTCACCAGTCTTGCTGTGTGTATTGGTGCATTGTCATCCTGATACACGGCACCGCCTTCAGGATACAATGTTTGAACCATTGGATGCACATGGTCCTCAAGAAGGGTTCGGTAGTCCTTGGCAGTGACGCGCCCATCTAGCACAAGTATTGGGCCAAGGGAATGCCTTGATATGGCAGCCCAAACCATCACTGATCCACCCCCATGCTTCACTCTGGGCATGCAACAGTCTGGGTGGTACGCTTCTTTGGGGCTTCTCCACACCATAACTCTCCCAGATGTGGGGAAAACAGTAAAGGTGGACTCATCAGAGAACAATACATGTTTCACATTGTCCACAGCCCAAGATTTGTGCTCCTTGCACCATTGAAACCGACGTTTGGCATTGGCATGAGTGCCCAATGGTTTGGCCGTGTATATTGACCCTGTGGAGCTCCCGACGGACAGTTCTGGTGGAAACAGGAGAGTTGAGGTGCACATTTAATTCTGCCGTGATTTGGGCAGCCGTGGTTTTATGTTTTTTGGATACAATCCGGGTTAGCACCCGAACATCCCTTTCAGACAGCTTCCTCTTGCATCCACAGTTAATCCTGTTGGATGTGGTTCGTCCTTCTTGGTGGTCTGCTGACATTACCCTGGATACCGTGGCTCTTGATACATCACAAAGACTTGCTGTCTTGGTCACAGATGCGCCAGCAAGACGTGCACCAACAATTTGTCCTCTTTTGAACTCTGGTATGTCACCCATAATGTTGTGTGCATTTCAATATTTTGAGCAAAACTCTGCTCTTACCCTGCTAATTGAACCTTCACACTCTGCTCTTACTGGTGCAATGTGCAATCAATGAAGACTGGCTACCAGGCTGGTCCAATTTAGCCATGAAACCTCCCACACTACAATGACAGGTGTTTCAGTTTCATTGTCCAACCCTTGTATATTATTAGAATTTGTTTTGACACAAAAGACACAAAACACAAGATAGAGCATAATTGTAAAAAAAAAAGGAAAATTAAACCTGGTTTTTAACAAATGCACAACTAAAAATCTGAGAAGGGCAGTGTGCATTTGTATTCTTACCCCACGAAGCGAATACTTTGTGGAACCACCTTTCGTCAGCTGCTGCTGAAGTATGTGGCCACTACCTCGATTCTCTATGAGGATGAGATTCAAAATTATGCTCTACGTATTGGAGGGTCCATCATAAAAGCCCAACAGAGTGCATCAGAGCTGCCATAATGTGATAAAAATGGAGAAATTAGAGGGGCATGAATAATTTTGCAAGGCACTGAACCAAAATTTCAACTTCAAACTAGACCCTCCCTACAAGTCCTGTATCAGGATTAATGTGTGGAAATGAACATAAAATAAACTGGACTACTGGATTAATTGGAATGCATGTACCTGACTTTTGTGAAGTGCCTTGAGACGACGTGTTGTGAATTGGCGCTATATAAATAAACTGAATTGAATTGACTACTGAGAATAAAAAACAGGACCAGATGGCAGTTTAGAAAGCATCTTTATTTGCAATATATTTGACCACGATTCCATGCCAGAGTTGCAGACAAACGTTACAAAATAACTGGTGCACATGGTTTCCTCTTTCTTTCTCTTGGATTGCCTTTGTTTACTATTAAGTATGAAATACATGATCTTTTGAATTATGAGCCGTTATTTGGAAGTAACAACACATTCCTCTGACTTTCCAGCAGTGTGAGCCAAAAGGTGACCCTGTTCAGTCTGATATCTCCACCAGACCACATACAAACACCATATTATAGTGTACAACTTTTCCAGTGATGAAGAATGTCCCTTCCTCCTGAATCTGCCTTTGGTTCAATTATTCAGTTACCTGTCTTAAAAAGCTCTGCCCTAAGAATACAGTGTGTGCTGCAAGTCAATAAAAAGCTACCCAACCATTTATGCTTCACCCTGAACACAAAAAAACATTGATAGCAAGAAAAAAAAAGTCAATGTACGTCCAGAAACAACAAAACTAAAGCCATGAACCCTGCCAAGTAGGTGTCGGTTGCATTTAAGGCTTTTATAGTGTGTGTTGGCAGTGTGTGCGCACTCACTAAATAAGCATGTGCACGGTCATTCAAAGAAGTTTCATCTTTGCCGTTTCAGTGAAATCCACAATTGCAGTGGTACGCCGTTTAGGTTAATAACTTTTCTTCCATTTCAGTGCAAATTAAGATATTTCAGCGCACCAATTAAACACCTTCAGTATATCTCCAATTGATGAAATACGCCTTCACCTTTGTGTTTCTACAAGAAGCGTGAACCAAAAATATTTTAACGAGTGCTAATTGCAGCTACGTCTGTAGAGTACATTTCAGGATTTTGTATAAGTCTTTATAAACCGTGAAGAAGAGAAATTGAGCTTAATACACATGAAGCTGTTCCATTCTTCACCATAATAAAAAAAAATGTCTGAATAAAATACACTTCTAGTTGATATTACTTTGGTCCCGTTCCAGTAATTGTCTTCATTTATTTATCTATCCTTTCCCCCCCCTCAATTAGAAAAATAAATCCTAAATCAGGACTATTACAAGTCAAATTTTCCTTATAAAAATAGTTTTACTTTTCCCAGAGAATGAAAAAGGAAGCGATGAAAGAAGTTGGCCTACAAAGAGAAATGTGAGCGCGAGTCAGAATGGCGATTGTCTACGTTTACTGGCTTATTTATACGAGTAGCCGTGCTTATGGATGCATAGTTTGATGCTGTTCAAATAGATCAGACAGTCGCAGGACTGATCTGAATCCCTGCCTTTAATCTGGACAACATGTTGTCTTCCTTCTTTACAGTAATGGATGCTCTTTTGTATTTGGGTCCTTCTGGTTAGGATTCAGCTCAGAAGAGGTGAGTGGCGTGGTCTGTTTAAGCTTGGGGCTCCGGGGCCTCAGCCTTGGGCTCACTTTCTTCGTCACTTTCGACACCGCCGCGAGGGACAGTGCGGCGTACGGTGAATGGGAGGTCGCCACGCCTAAAATAGGAAGGTTAGAAAGCGGTTAGGAAAATCCAATGACAGTCTTTAACCTTGTAAGAACATTTGATCTAGTTTAAGGTGAAACTTTCAACAGACATCTATTGGTTTTTGACATGATTGTGTTAAAAGCCTTTTGTGTCTTTATGGTCACTCGTTCTACCTGAGCTTGCTCTTGAGGGAGACAACTTCACGGTTCATGGCATCTGCAGACTCTGTGGCATCCTCCAGCTCCCTCTGGAGTTTCCTTCTGTTGGCGTTGGCTCTCTGGGCCTCCTCCTCTGCCTCCTCTAGCTGACGCTTCAGTTGCTTCATACGGGAGTTCAACTTATCGGCCTGGAATATCAAATGAACTCAGATGAGGTTAAAAACTGATCTTCCGTATATGTGTGATTGAATTAAAGGGAGGGTAAACCAAGATTTTCTGAAAAGCTTTTGGTAAATGAGTTTTTGGGAATCTGGGAAGTAGAAATGTTGCACTTTAAACTGACCTGGTCCTTCTGCTGCTCTGCATTGCGCCTTTCATCATCCACCTGCAGGATAACTTCCTTCAGTTTCTTCTCAGTGCGTCTTACTAGTTTGGTGGCAGTCAGTCTCTCCCTGAGGAAAACAATTATTAGTCAGTTTAAAGTTTGTAGCCTAATTTAATAAACTGGTAAAATGGGATTTTTAGGAATAAATTACCAAGTAGAACTGCACAGAGAAATTAGCTTGTGCCCCATTTTATATTTGAGCAGCCGTCAACTGATCAGAAACTACAAATTTGATCTCTTTCTGATTAGTCACTGCACCACACCTAAGCGCTACCAAATTTCACTGGTAACACTCTTCAGTGTGGAAGCTATTACCGAGACAGAGTTCAGTAACATTATGTTGGTATAAAGAGTTGTCTTTTTGTTTTACTGTAAACCTTTATTGTTCAGTTGAATATTTAATTTATCCAGGAACTAGAAAATGTTATTTACAGTTCTTAAAGAGAACCCTGAATCTGCAGGTCAAAGCTTTACATAATCAAACTCTGCCATAAAATCTCTAATATCTTTGTTACTAAGTTATTACTACTTTTTGAAAATTTCCATTTCTGTCCAGCATTGCCATGTTTTAACTTCTTACCTGGATTCAATGTCCAGCTGTTCCTCCAGCTGAGCGATCTTTGCTTCCAGGGCAGCCATGTTGGCCTTGTACTTGGACTTAATGGTTCCCTCGAGCTCCTGGAGTTTCAGTTTCAGCTCCTTGTTCTGACGCTCCAACTGGCTGCGAGCCCCTTCGACACGCTGAGAGGTGCTGCGCTCTGCAGTCAGCTCAACGTTTATCTGGTCAGTCTAATAATCAAACAAATCCAGACAGACAAGTTTGATTTGAACTGTATACAGATTAAATCCATACATTTCTAATATTTTCATTCAAAAAAACTACCACAGCTTTTGTAATGACTATTGGATCCAGTTAAAATGAAATCTGGTTATGAATCATAAGCCAACAAACCTGCAGCATTGCCTTCTTCAGCCTGTCATTGATCAGCTCGGTGTTGCACTGTTCCTCCTCCAGCTCCTCCTCCAGCTGAGCGATACGAGCCTCCAGTCGTCTCCTCTCTTCTGCAGCCTGAGCACTGAGGGTTGAACAAAGAGGAGAGGTTCATAACTGCCAGCTCCAAAAACAAGAGACACCATATGGTCCTTTTGACAGAAGTCCTACTTCTTGGCAGCCTGGTTGTTGATTTCATCCTGCAGTTCATCTCTCTCCTGCTGGGCCTGTCTCTTCACTCTCTCGGCAGCTGCCAGCTCCTGAACGTTGACAGATGAAATGAGAAATGATGTGAGCAATAATCAAAAAGTAAGCGGCAAGTTGAACTTTAGTGTGGAAACCGACTTCCTGCATCTGGATCATATCGGCCTCCATGCCCTTCAGCTTCTTCTCAGTCTCCTTGCTCTGGGCCAGGATTTCATCTCTGGACATGCGAGTGTCCTCCAACTCTCGGATGAGATCCTTCATCTGAGCCTGAGAACAGAAACGTGTGTAAATTGAGGTGCAGGAAACAGATTTTTAGTACTTTAAGACTTAGCTGAACCACTGTGCAAAAAAGCACTTCTGTTGTGCTCACCTGAAGTTTCTTCAGCTGCTTCAGGGCCTCGTCACGGTTCTTGTTGGCCATGTCGATGGCTGCCTCCAGCTCCTTCAGGTCCAGCTCCAGCTTCTTGCGTGCAGCTACAGCTGCCGAGCGCTGCTTCCTCTCATCTTCCAGCTCCATCTCCATCTCACGTACCTACAGGATTCATACCCACTGATTTTACATCCAAGAAGTATTCAACTACCTGCCTGTAACCAGTATTAAAATCTGAATGTATACAGCCTTGCAAATGTATTCACACCCCTTGAACTGTGGTCATGTTACTATCAACTTTCCCCCAACCTGTCTGCTGTGCTCTGGTCTTTGCAGTGACTAACTTACTAATGTTCTCCAACAAGCCTCAGACCTTTACAGAACAGCTGGACTTATAACTTTTAGTTTAAATCCTAAACTGGATGTAGGGTCCATTTACCATGTAGGTGACTTCTGAAGGAAGCTCGTTGCACTGGATTTTTTTTTAGGGGTATCAGGGTAAAGGGGACCAAACAAACATGCATGCTACACCTTTCAGATTTCTACTTGTAAATACATTTGATAATAATGTCTCTTGGTCAATCACAGATAATCTCTAAGACACAGTGAGGTTTGTGGTTATAATGTGATAAAAATGTTCAGGGGTATCAATACTTTAGCAAGGTACTGTAACCCAGCTATCAACAGACCTGTTTAACCAGTGCTCTCTTCTTCTCCTCTCCCATCTCATCACGTCCTGCCAGGTCCCTCTCGTACTGTGCCTTCATGGCCTGCATGTTGACTTCCAGACGCAGCTTGGCGTCCTCTGTGGCCTGCAGCTCGTCCTCCAGCTCCTCCAGCTGAGTCTTCATCTCCTCCAGCTGCTGATCCATAGCACGTTTACCCTTCTCCAGTTCATGGACCTGCAAGGCACAGGAGGAAGATCAAGAATAAAAAGGTGAAGTTGGATATCACAGGAAGAAATTCTCCAGTAAAACTGCCTCTTCTTAAAACTTACATTCTTGCCCACATCATCCTTAGACGACACCAGATCTTCCATTTCAGCCCGCAGCAGCTTGTTGTTGCGGTCCAGTTCCTCCTTAACGTCCATCAGCGATTCCAGCTCACGGGTCAGAGCCAGCGCCCGGGTCTCCTTTTCTCGTGCCTCAGCTTCAGCTCGGTCACGCTCCTCCGCATAGCGGGCGGAGATATTTTTCTCCTCTGCAAGCATCTATAAACACAAGCCAAAACCCATGTTTACAGCTTAAACATTTAAGAAAATACACGGTTCCCAGTAATATAATCTCAGTGTTTATTAACCTGGTCAAACTTCTTCTGCTTCTTCTCCAAGTTGGAGACAATCTGTCGTAGGTGGTCTTGGTCCACTAGCAGGTCGTCCAACTCCTGCTGAAGACGTGTCTTTGTTTTGTCCAACTTATCATAAGCGGCACATTTCTCCTCCAGCCGCTGGTTGGTGCTTTCCAAGTCTCTCTGAAGTCTCTTCTTCCCCTCTTCAGCAGACTCCAGAGACCCTGCATCCTGCTCCACCTTTTTCTTCATGTCAGCAAGCTGTAGGGGAAATGAAACGGGCATTGCAGAAATGATCATTTGTCACCGTCACAATCCCTTGATTTGGATTGAAGTGATTCAATAAAATGCTTATCAGAAAATGAAGCTACTAATTGGTTCCTGCTGTCTTGCAGAAACATTACTGGAGGAAATGCTTTGATGCATCTTACCTGAGACTGCACCGCCTGAAGCTGCTTCTCGACATTCCTCTTGGCTTCCTCCTCTTCCTCCAGCTGCTCTTTAAGGTTGTTCTGTTCATCCTCCAGCTGGCGCAGACGTGTGTTGAGAGACAGTTTCTGACGCGTCTCTTCTTGGAGGAGTTCCTGTGGCACAATTAGAAACTTTGATGTAACAAACAACTGCTTCTATTATGGACAATAGAAGTTTATACAAGGTTTGTCCTCCCAAAAAAATAAAAACCACCTCTTGAAAGCTCCATCATGTCAAAAAGGTGCGTCTCTCAGGAAAAGCATGTTAATTCTTTTAATATTTATTTAAAATATAATAAATTTTGAGTGTTGTGCATGCTGTGGAAGAGGTGTAGTAGGAATTGATTTTAATTTCCATTATTTAGAATGAAGAAACATGTTTCCATATGGAAATAAAATACATGCAGCCTGTTCAAACAAATTTAATTTGTATTTAGAGGTTTCACGGTAGTAGCTGGAAGTCTCCCATTACAGAAACACGATGTTACCAAAAACATGTCAATTGTGGGCGAAATATAAAACATTCTAGCCCACAGATCACGGCACATTCTGTGCAGTGCACAGGTGTCACCATATCAACACTACTGTACAGATGTTTTCACCAGAACTTAATGTTTATCATCATTATGGTCATCTGTATTGGAAAAGAGGGCTGTAAGGATATTCCATAAAACCAGTTATGCAGAACACAAATCCAGTATTGATAAAAATTATTAACGCTCATGGCTCTAGTTCAGTTTCCAACTGCCAAATAATGAGTTTAGCCATAAAGAGCCATGATGATATTCAAAAACAGTTTCTTATAAGAAAGAACATACAATTTCAGGGCGAAATTTTAAATGTTAAAAATCCTGGTGTTCGAACAACACTAAAAACGTTCTGCACATCTGTTAGTAAATTTGAGCTGAAGTAACATTACTTCGGTTCAAAGGTTAAGCACCAACTCATTTAAAATGTACAAAAATATGTTTTCTGTAGGGTACAAGGAGGAAGAACGGCGTTGATTGGGTTTCCCAATCCACTATATACACATTATGAATGTATATGCATTAATGTATGCATCTATGTGTATTTCTGTAAATACTTTGATTGTGGTTAAATAGATGTAATGCATTATAAAGAAGGGCTTGGGACAGGAAATAAATAGGAAGTGGTGTCTTTTAAGTAGTGGAGAAGGGATGGGACTAAAATAGCTTACGCGTCTAAATATAAATATGTATTTATTTTTATTGATTTTTTAAAATAAAAGTATGTTATAGGACCTACAGATTAGTCCTTGATGATGAGGACTGTTTTACACACGTTAATATAATATAGACAAAATCAGTGTGTAGATAATGGCTGATAACACTACTTTTAGCAGATGGTGGCGTCAGCTCTGTAACTACAGCTGCATCACATTTGTACCCTGGCTCTGCTAGGTTGTACCTGGGCATCCTGTAGCTGGGACTCCACAGAGGAGAAATCTTTATTCGCCTTTATGGATTTGCCCTCAGCCTCAGTCAACAGGCCGTTAACGTTCTCCAGCTCAGCCTGTGGATAAATGATAAGAAACGACAAGCTTTAGTTTGTCGAAATGTGTTTTGATACGTTCATTTCAGCAATGATCATACTCTGTAGTTAATGGACACTGCTTAACTACAGGGGTTAAATCATTTGAAAGGTGTGAGAATATCTAGCATTTGAAACCATACCTGCACTTTAGCCAGTTTCTCAGACAGCTCCACCCTCTGACGATCTGCCTCTGAGTATTTGGCTTGCAGCTCCTGCGCCAGCCCTTCAGCCTTCTTCCTGCGGTGTTCAGAGTCACCCTTACCCTGCATCAGCGTCTGAAGCTCAATAATCAGCTCGTTCTTCTCCGACTCCAAGGCCTGTTTAGCCTTCTCCACCGACACTTTGTTCTGCACGAAATGACAAACGGTCAGTGCTCGTTTGAGAAGATGCATATGGAAAAGGAAAACAGAATGTGTTGAGGGTACCCTTTTAGCTTGCTCCAGCTGCTCATTAAGTTCATCGAAGGCCTGGCTGTGTTTCTGCCTCATCTCAACCAGCTGCTGTTCATGGACTTTGGCATCTTCCTCCAGATTCTTCTTAAGCTGAGTCACCTCCGTCTCACGTTTGGTCCTATAAGAGCACAGCAGAGGTGAATGTGCTTGGGAGAAAATAAACACCTTGAACCGAAGTTATTAGGAGCCACTGCGCATGGCTTGAGGAGCCACAGGTCGTATGCACCCGCTCAAGACCAATTATCCTACCTGAGTTCTTGCATAGCAGCCGTAGAGTCCAGGGTGTCCTCAAGCTCCGTCTTCAAGGCCTCCAGCTCCTCTCCCAGATCCCTGCGATGTTTCTCAGCCTTCACACGGGCCTGCTTCTCCAGCTCCAAGTCCTCTTGTAGTTCAGAAAGCTGAGCCTCCAGCTCTCTAATCTTTTTCTGAGCCATGTTCTTCTGTGCAGCCTCCTCCTCAATTCTTAAAGGAGGGAAATATAATAATACAATTTCAGTAAATTGAGCAACAACCGATGAGTTATGTCCAGAACCAATGTTGTGACCTAAACAGACCTGGCCAAGGCAGCCTGGAGCTCCTCTTCCTTCTTGGCCAGCTGTGCACGGAGCTCAGCAATCTGAGCCTGGAGCTCAGCGATTTGGTCGTGTGTCTCAGTGAAGTCGCCCTCCAGTTTGCGTCTGTTCTTCTCCAGTTCCTGACGCATCTTCTCCTCCCTGCGCAGGCGATCTACAACAGGATGAATATTTATCAAATAGAGAAGTGACAGTCGAGTGTTGCAGGTTAGAAATCACAGCACCTCGCCATTCGAAATGTTTCTATGAGTTTTCTTTCCTACCCTCCAGGTCTGTGATCATGGCCTCGTGTTTCGTCTTGAGTTTCTGTAAACTCTTCGATTTCTCCTCCTCCTCTGCCAAGTTGGTGGTGAATTCAGAGATCCTCTCCTCCATCAACTTTTTCTCCTGGATGGCGAAAAATATGTCAGTGAAATTGTCAAGTGACAAAAACAATAAACAAAAAGCACAGCTAACACTAATTGTGCACACTGACTAAATACAACCATAAATGACAAGACATTTTATTTGGATTTGTTTAATTAACCGACACAAAGCAGCTCATACTTGTAAAAGGGAAGGGAAATGATTCATTGTTTTCAGGTTCGACTGGGCCACCAACATGCTTTGATCTACTGCCAGCACCATGTTTCCCCATGGTGACTGTGGGCTCAGGGGGGTGTTTAGTGTTAGCTTAGAGGGATGGCCATGTTTTGATAGGTTTGCATTTGTGCTGTACTGATGATGGACTGAACAGAACTTGGCTCGATGTTCAGTAACCGAGATATTGTTTGATACCCAAACACAGATTTAAAATTCTCCAGAACCCTGACCTGCCTGCTGGGCGTTTCCATATTTTCACGATTCTGTTTGTTCTCCAACAAACCTTCACAGAACAGCGGGATTTATACAGTAAAACTTCAATTACTAGTTCAAATCTGTAGCACTGGATTGTATTTAGGGGTAAAAGAGTAAAAATGTATGTTTTCCCTCCACTTCCCATATGGGCTAGGTTGTGCTGGTCTATCACATTAAAGTTTGAGGTTGTAACGAGAAATTATGAAAGTTCTGTAAATCTCAACCTTGAGTAGTTTGTTGTTCTGGTCATCTAGAACCATGACGTCTTCTTCAATCTTCTTCATTTTGGCTTCCAAAGTGACCTTCTCCAACTGGAGCTTCTGTCTGGCTGCCTCTTCTTCATCCAGCTGCTGCTCCAAATCCTGTGTGCACATTAATGGCAGAATGTTTGGTTAGGCAAATCAAACCATGGAGGCGTTTGATTCAGTTATAGAGGCTCATATTTAGTTCAGTCTTTTCTTACAGAAATATTTTGCTGCATCTTCTTCTTCTCAGTGGTCAAATGAGAAGCGCGCTCTTCCTCCTCCTCTACACGTGCCTCTAGGTCATGGAGGATCTCCTCTAGCTCCTGCTTTCTGGCAGCCAGACGGGCTCTCATCTCTTCGGCCTCGGCACAGAGCTCCGTTTCTGCCTGGAGCTGTTCCTGCAGGGCCATCTTCTCAGCACTTAGCTACAAGCACAGTTAATCAATGAGCGTATGGATGGAACCTTTATCATAAGTAAACAGTTGGGCCGTTATATAAAGTACAATTTTTTTCCTCATCAATTCTACCTGTTGATGTTTTTCCTCCATTTCCTGGAGCTGCTGCTCAGCCTGGAGGTGCCTCTCCTTCACCTTATGCAGCTCCTCATCCTTGGCCAGCATCTCCTCCTCCTGCCTGCTGACTTGAAGCAGTGGCTTGACCTAAAAATGTGTAAATAAGGGAGAGTGAGAAAAGCTAAAGCAACACCAAAGCTCAATCAATAAGACGCTACTTTGATGAGGAGGTATACCTTAGTGAAGAGTCTCCACCACTGCCAGTTCCTCAGTTTAAGATAAGCAGCACAGTTCCTCTGAAGCACCTTCATGGCCGTCAGCTGCTGTTGTCTCTTTGCAAAAGCCCTGCGATGCGTCACCCAGAGACTCAAGTTAACGCTCTACAATCACTAAACATGAATAACCATTACAAACCATCTCTCAGAGGTTTTACAATCACTCATTGGCCTCATTCTCAAACTGCTTTTAATGATGGATTTGCACCATTCTTTTTCCAGGTGGAAAAACGCAGGACCTCAACACATTCTGAAAACAGGAATCGGGTGAAAACCACTAGTACAGGCCCAAATAAATACATCCAGCCTCAGTAATATTTGGATTAATCTTATTTAATTTACAGGGAAGCTTTTTTTGCACTCAAGCTGCTGACACAGATGCTGACATTTGACCACTCTTCACAACAAAATTGTTAAAAGTTCATTTAAAGCAGTTTTCTATGTTTTCAAATGAGATGAAGTCAGGGCCATTACTGAGGCTTAATGTTAGGCTGCTTTATGATCACTCATCATCTAAAAACACCCAACTGTGTCAAAGATTTAACAATTTTACCCAAAATATAAGGTAAGTGGAGACAACTGTTGTGAAGACGTATAATCACAAGAAGCGTGTTTGGAGGCGTTAAAGCAATACTTTTAAACCCTACACTGGTTTACCAACTGCCATGCATGGTGGTGGCAGCATCAGGCTGTGGGTATGTTTCATTGTTAATATTTGACTCTTAAAAACTGGTTTTGAAATGGATAAAATAGACCAACATTAAGCTTCTAAAAGAATATCAACGTCAACCCTACTGAAAATGTATAGGTTAAGCTTAAAGTGGGGGTCCAGATAGTTTAAATGAGTGCTACGATTTCTGAAGTCAAGGTTGGCCAAATATTTAACCAGATTTACTTAAGCTATATATGATTTTAGCCCTGGGTGGATTGGATGAAATCTATAATATATTCACCTTCAACCCCTGATGTTTGTTTTTAGGTCATCTGTATGTTATATTATTTCACCCTGCAAGGAAAACTGTTCAAATGCATCATTAAAGGCACAGAGTTTATATGGCATCCATGCTCTTGATGAGCGTCAGTGAAGCTGCTGTGTTCACTCAGCGACAACATAAACCACAGAAAAGCGTTCTGATATCAACCGAGTCTCTTCTCTTACTTGCGAGCCACGTAGCCTCTGCACCAGGCCTGGAAACTGATGATGATGTCTGTGATCTTCATGTCCCTCTCCTCCTCTAGGTGAGCAAGGACTCCTGCCCTGAAGAAAACTTTACTCTGTCCAATGCGGAATAGGTTGGGATCCAGCTCCAGAGACCGGATCTGATATTAAAAAGAAAACGGTTGCACAGTCACATGGCAGAGGACAGGGGGATTGTGGAGGCTGGCTGTAAGTCTACAAGCACTCCTACCATGAGGACACAGGCCTGCTTTCCATCCATGAAACCTTTGGGGATGGCATTTGGAGTTAGGATTTCATACCTGAAAGAAAAAGACAAATTTATTGATCATTCTGATCTCCTCCCACCTGCACCAATAAAAACAAAGTGGATACTCCTCCCTTACCTCTGTCTGAACTCCTGGAAGACAATGCGGTTGGGGAAGCCCTGTCTACAGATACGGATCCCCTCTAGCACACCGTTGCACCTAAGCTGGTCGAGAACCAGGTGGGGGTCCAGCTTTCCAGCCTGAAAACATGGAAACATGCAGGTCACTTAAATCTCGAGGTGACCGAACCTTCTCTGTGGATGACTCAGACTCAGTGTGGGTTAGATGTCTAAATTCATGTCGTTTACCTAAAGGGACATGTGAGAAATCTTTGAAAAGGATATGTTTCAAATCAATTTCCATGCTTGAAGATCATGAAAACATTTCGGTAATAAATCATGAGTAATGTTTCAATAATCCACGCATGAAAATAATGAAAACAAACAAACAAAAGCAGAGGCCATTGCTTCCAATACCTTTTTCTCATGGTTGGGGATAATGCAACGAACAAAGTTGGGGTTCGTGTTCCTCAGTGTGGCCATGAGCTTGGACAGCTGCTCCTTGTAGAGCTGGCCCACGGTCCGGAACATGCCTTTACGGGTCTTAAAGGCACCAGGCATCTCAGACATGCCGGACACTTTGTCCAGGCCCACAATACGGTCCACTGAAACAAAGAACAGCGTGGAGAAATCGAAAAAGATGCTTTAAAGGCCTTCAAAGGGGTTTCGTGTAGTCTCAGTATCCAACCAGGCAAACTCAAAACAAATGCACATCACAAGGAATAACAAAGAGGACCGCTGTCTCAAAAAGACACCAGACCACAGGAGGTGGTTTACAGAACCAGAACCACTGTAACGCCACACAAACGGCGTGTAAATGTGGAGGAAAAATGTGTAAAAATAAAAATAAAAAAAAAATAGGACGACAGGCCAGTCACAGAAACCAGAAGGATAACACACCATGACAAGAAAAGCAAATAGATATTTAATGCAGTGACTTAAATAGATCTGTAAACAATGACAGTTTGTTCACTGGAGTGAAAACTGTGTGAAATGACGGATTTCAATGTGTATGTGTGCCAAGAAGGTGACCAAACCAAACCCATGCAGTATATACCCATTGCTGCACTGTTGCAGTACCCATGACCAACACCAGGAGTCCCCACACAACACTAGCACACAGGGAGAAAAGCAGAGTCCAATGAAAGAGCAACAAATAGTAAGATGACCTTTAGATTGTTACAGAGTTGTTTTAAGGCTCCCAATATTTTCAGAATGGGATAAAGACATCATGGCTGCCAAGGTGTTGTGGGTAATAATCATTTAAACATGGGACAAACAGCAGGAAAAATTGTAAGAAAGAAACCTTTTCACCTGAATCTGAGTGTAGAATAGGAAAACGTTGATAAAAATAAGCTCTCTGACAATGCTGTACCTCTGAGAGCCAACAGAAAAAGATGACAGATAAAAAATAGGGCCGAACAAAGGAAGAAATGGACAAACAAACAGCGGGATTTGACAAAAAGGTAAATACAAAGGCCCACACACCAGACAGTAAAAAGAGTAAGCACTATGAATAGTAAGATAAGTACATCTACTGAGGAAACGATTTAAAATCTGCCTAAACTCACCGTCCCTCCACAGCTCAGACACAAACTTGTCAGTGGACTGATTGAGGAGCGTCGCTACGTTATCATTCAGTGGGTCCATGTTCTTCATCAGCCACTCATCTGCTTTGTAGTCCACCTGATAAGAAACAGTAAGCCCCAATAGTGAACGTGTGATTTTTAAGAATCACTCCGTACAGCTCTACGAGCGTCATACAGTCCTCGCAAAATCTTCACACCCCTTCAACTTTTCTCACATTACAACGTTTCTTTTTTTTTTGTGAACAACATTAAGTAGCACAAAATAGTGTAGTGGGAAAAAAAGAATATCATGGCACTGAATTATTATTTTTTTTTAAACCAAAAAAAAAAAAAATCTTAACTATGACACACATTTATATTAAAAATTAGATCCTGTCTGGACTTTGATCGGACCATTCCAACATGAACCTGCTTTAGTCTAAACCATTCCTTTGTCGCTCTGGCTGTATGTTTAGAGTCGCCGTCTCCTGCTGGAAGGGGAACATCCACTCAGTCTCAAATCCTCTGCAGCCTCCAACAGGTTTTCTTCCAGGATTGCCCTGCATTTAGCTCCATCCACCTTCTCAACCAGCTTCTTTGTCCCTACAGCATGATGCTGCCACCACCACGTTTCACAGTGAAGACTGTATTGCGTTGGGTTCATTTCCATCACATGGCATCTCTCATGTAGGCCAAAAAGTAAACTTGTGTTTCCTGACCAGAGCAACTTCTCCACTTTAACTGTCTCACTGTGCTCATGGTATTAATGATGCTGTTTTAACATTTTTATTTGTTAAAACAACTTGAAACCACACATGATATTTTCCTTTCACTTTACAATTATGTGTACTTTGTGTGAGACGGCCATAAAATCCGCAACAAAACACACAGTTATTTGTGAAAAAGTTCAAGGGATATGAATACTTTTGCAAGACCCTGCAACCTAGTTAAACAGTTGAACATTATCAAGATGACCTATGGTGACCAAGTGTGCATGTGTACCTTGCCAGCGTAATGAATGATACAGAAATCTGCTTCATCCTTCAGTTTCTTGGGCTTGTGGAATTTGGGGTGTGTGCCCTGCTCCTGGACCACCTTCTCAACAAAACTCTTGTCTGTTGCCTTGGGAAACCAGCACTCCTCATCCAGCAAAGCAAGGATACCAGGGGGGCTGGCCTGGACACAGGACAGCATGCAAACTGTATCGTGTTGCACAACATCTCAGAAAGACAAAACATTTTGAGTACATAAACTTTAACAAAAGAGTAGGAAAAACTAACTGGTTTTTCAATGAGTTCGATGCAAGGCTGCAGGTCGAGGCCGAAGTCGATGAAGCTCCACTCGATGCCCTCCCTCTGGTATTCCTCCTGCTCCAGGATGAACATGGTGTGGTTGAAGAGCTGCTGCAGCTTCTCGTTGGTGTAGTTGATGCAGAGCTGCTCAAAAGAGTTTAACTACAGAGAGAAGAGGAAACTGCTCAGAATCCATCGATCATTATTTGTGTGGATACAAGCAACGTTCTGCAAGGCTTTTTATTTGGATTCACCTCAAAGATCTCAAAGCCAGCAATATCCAGGATGCCAATGAAGGAGGCTCCCTGTCTCTTTGTCTTGTCCAGTGCTTTGTTGATTCTCATGACCAGCCAGCGGAACATCCTTTCATAGGTAGCCTTAGCCAGGGCTTCCACTGCGAACTCTGCTTGTTCCTGAGTTTGAGCCTTCTGGACGTAGTCTCTGCCCACTTTGATTCGGGGTGACAGGATGGCCCTGGTGAAGTCTGTCACGTTCATGCCCATGAGGTGGGACACTTTCTGGGCAGCTGGTGCAGAAGAAGGCAAGGAGGAAAATAATGGCGTTATTAGAGCTGATAGGGTAAACAGGTGAAAAGGGAAAAGTACCTCAATGTGCAGAGCATGTTACCTGTGTTGTCAGGCATTGAAGCCTGATCTGTGTGACGTTCCTTTTTGAAGCTCATGTTTCCAAGCTGCAGAACTGAGGCCACCACCTTCAACATGCCTACACAGGAAGTAAGCAGAAAGACGACAGGTTTACACATGTTTCCAACCCGGGTTGAATCAAAATCAGAGATATTAATAAATAAATACTAAGGTTCAGTGTGTATTTATGACAGATGCACAGGAGGAGCGATAAAATGTTAGACGAAAGGACAAACAAGGTTGGACACATGAAGGTCCAGACTGAACGGTGGACACGTGGTGGGTGGAATAGACTGGCGGTTAGAAATCTAGACACTGGGATAGGGAATAAAGTCTAGATATCAAAAAGTTTTCCAAACATGCACAATAAATAATAATGGGGGGTTGTTTCCTTACCAATCTGCTCGTCATCTGGAATACCCATGATCCTAAAGGCCTCCATGGTTTCTGTGAACAGATCCTTGTCCTGCTGCCCCGGAATGGTGACATTTCCATTGGAAAGGAATCTGTAGTTGTTGTAATTTTCAAGGAGAAGCTCATCTGTCATAAAGGGCAAAGGAGACATTTAATTTTTACACTAAGCAACATCATAAAAACACAGCAATTAATAAACCTAATCACTTACTTCGTAACTTGTCTCCTGCTCCCGTGAGCATGTAGTAGAAGATGTGAAATGTCCTCTCCTCTTTGGCCTGGCGAATGGCACGGGATTTCTCCAGCAAGTCTTTCAGCAAATTGGTCAAGGAAAGGTTTTGACACAACAAAATAAACCCCTAATTTAACAACTTTGAGTACTTCAGTGTTCAACTCCTGAGGTGATCCTTAAAACGAGGCAAAAAGCAAAACTGTGTAATGATGGTATTCAGGATACAAGTTTCAATATTAGCACCGACGATGTAACCATTGACATCGAAGTTGATTCTAATGAATTTTCCCTGGGTGGAGAAAAATAAAACATTTGAAACAGGATCGTGACAAACTAGAACTCATTGTGCATCGGACCCTTGAAACTTGGTAATGATTCATACAAATCTGGAAGAGTTGTCATTTTTGACTGTTTTGGCATTTCCAAAGGCTTCCAGGATGGGGTTAGCCTGCAGCAGCTGCTTCTCCAGCTCCCCCTGGTGGAAAGTAACAGATTTACATAGCCGGTTTAATAAAATATATTCATATTTACAGTTCACAGCAACAATTTTGGCAAACATATTACCCAGTGAACTTAAGAGGCTACCACTAAAATAGATGATTTAAGAACTTCATATTTTTGCCTATAATCAATTCAGACCAATTACTGCAAAACGGGTTACATTGTAGGTGAAATGCAGATTTGCAGATTTACAATGGTAAATTTAAATCTGAGGAGAAAAAACAAACAAGAGATAAACAGCAGCAGCAACACACATTTTGCACCCAAGCATAAAACCCAACACATGTTAGTGCCCAAACAAAAACAAAAACCCAGAGACCGTAAACAACCCAGCACCTGTTACAGAGAATAGTTCAGTGAAGCCTCGGTAGAGGAAACTTTTCCGCCCTTCATTTCATTTTAGACTTTTAAGATATCCAGTTAATCCCTAAAGTGAGCAATTTACATAGCATAAAACAAAACGCAAATCTCTAATACAAGCATGACTCAAGGCCAAAATCCTTTGTGTTGATGCACTAAACCATACTTAACGGACAGTGCCTTGCAAAAGCTTTTAATTTGACATTTTTCGCATTATTTACCTTAATGAGCTTTTTAAAAGGATAGACCGAAACAAAGTAATGCGTATTTGCAAAGTAAAAGGAAAATTATACATAAAGCGTAGCAAAGATCATGATAAAAAAAAAAAAAAGTGATTTATTGTGATACGATGAACTGATTATATTTGCTGAAGGTGACAGGTGGCACTGGATTATATTTAGGTGATCAGAGTGCAGGAGATCGAAAAACAAATATAATCCAAAACTTTATTTTAAAATCAACCCATAATTTTCCTTTCCCTTCACAAACGGGGGCAACATTATATTGGTCTAACACAATAAATCTAAATAAAAACACAAGGAATATAAATACTTTTCCAAGTCACTGTGTAAAATATAAAATATCTATAGAAGAAATTTGATGCTTTCTAATAAAAATAGACAAACTGTCCAAGCAAAGACAAAAAAGCAATTTAGGACTTGTACATAATAAAAAAAAAAAGCGTAGTTATGAAAAATTTAACCAGACAAATTTAAAAACAGACCAAAAATTTTGGTGAATATTGTTCTAACCACAGAGACCCCCCGTAATACTATTGTCTGGGTGAATTTTTCACTGGAACACATACGGCTGCCACCAAGCTGCAAACAAACTTCCTCCTGACTTCCTATTGGCTGCCAAGACATGTCACCTCTGCCCTCTATACAAAGAGACTCAAAACAGGAAGAGGAAGGGGCGATGGGGGTGGGGGGTTGAGAGAAGCAGGTGGAGGAGGAAGAGTGTGAAGAGGGAGGATCAACTCACATGTGACAGGTATGAACTGCTCTGTTAATGGGGGAAAAAAAAGAAAAACAACCTCAAAAAAGGATGATAGCTGTGGTTTCTTTAAAGCCCTTCTGGGGTCCTCTGGGCTGCTTCTCATGCGGCTGACAAAATACCAGAATAACAGGTTTTCCTCCCTTATCTGATAAAAGGCAGGGCTGCCAGACTTTGCTTAACTTTCTGGTTCAATAAAACTCAGCATAACAAAAAACACAAGATAAAGTTATTCCTGGTTCTTTTTCAAAAATATCCGATATCCTCAGATGGTGGCTCTTTTCTGCAACAGTCTGTTGCAGAACATTACTGTTATTTTACTAAGACTAACAATCATTTATTGTTCACACACAAATTACACACCTGCTGCTTTAACAGTAACTGTACCAGGAGTATAAACAATACATTTGGAGTTAAAGGGATATTTAAAGGATTGAGAATATAAATAAAAGGCTGGACGGACCTGATCTTTCTTGGTCTTGTGGGAGGAGGCCACGTGAGCCAGATACTGAATAACCTTCTTGGTGTTCTCCGTCTTACCAGCACCAGACTCGCCTCTTTAGATGATATGCAAGAAAACAAATGCAATCAGATGAAGAAAAAAAATAAAAGAATGCGAGTTGTTGAAACAAGCATGGTCTAAACCGAAACTGACTAAAGGCAACTTACGTGCAAAGAATAGATTGGTCTTCCCGATCTGCAAGACAAAAAAATAATAATAATAAAAGGGTACACAAACGTGGATATTGTCAGCTTTGCACAGCAACTTTGCAGCTCAGTTGTACACGAATACATCGTTGCTACCAGTGTGTACAGTTTATGCCTATAAGACAGGAAATACACCAAACACAGACAGGAAATCAATATCTGGCTTCCTGTGACTGAAGAGTTTCAGCCAAGCTTTCTAACTGCCTAATTATTCTATTGCCTCCTGAAATGTGGTCTGGACCACAATGTGTGGAGGAAACTAAATATACACCAGTGGGACACAGGACCAGCAAATGTGGTGTGCACGCCATCTGAGGGAGCTCTAAAGAAAACTGGAAGCCAACGGAAGCCATACAGGAAGTGGATTTAAGTAACACCCAAACACTAGCCCTACAGGAAATCACAACCTTGTCCTCTATATAATTAGTCACTAACAACTGAGTGTGGATTGAAACATTGTGGTAAATGCAAAAGCCGGAAATCTGCTTGTCGTATTAACAGCAGATTTAAATACACTCAGGCATATCGGAGAGGAGAACAAGGAAAACTGTGTGCTTCAGTATAAATCATTTGATTTGGGAAAAGGGGTCAACGTAAATCATACTGTAACGCTCATACATCAAGTAGTACATTCACTTCACCACACTACACTGATTAGGAGTTGTGCTGCAGTACACATGTATACAGAACCTACTGTGAGCAAGAAATACCCAAAGACATTTTAACTCTCTTTGTCTGTTTAATGATAGATAAATGGACGGAAAAATAACTAGCTAGTTACAAGGTACCAGGTGCAATAGCTTACCCTGCATCATGCTTCTGTAAGCCGTGTCAGTTATGGCATAGATATGAGGGGGCATCTCATGCCTTTTCTTGCCCTTGTACATTTCAACAATCTCCTCCGAGTAGATGGGCAGGTTCTTGTAGGGGTTTATCACCACGCAGAAGAGACCAGAGTATGTCTGCAGGACAGATACAAGAAGCAATTGAGAAAATATTCACTTTAACTAAAAAAAAAAAAAAGAAATGACAAAATACCACCAAAAAACAATATAAATAAAAGTTATACAACATCCCGTTTTGTACTTGTAAACACGTACATAATGCTATTTTTATTTGTACACCATAATTATTGCATCAGTCAATGATGGAATTATGTTACAATTGACAACTACTCTTTCAGTTTTTATCATAGTACAAGATAAGAGATATTAGAAAAACTTGCAATGGGGATATAATTAGTAAACATTGCAATGACGATATCAGTCGTACTCTCCGTGACCTGTAGCATCTTTAACACATCTGTGTCAGGTGTGAGCATCCACCAAACAGGCTAAAAATATTACACTGGTATGCAAACAGGAAGTTCAGAACTCTAGGCAAAGATGAGCCAATAATTACTGCACACCAAACAGTCCTTTGTGATAATACCATTACACTGCTAATATAGCAACAACATCATATTAACGGTGTACTGTGCAGCCTATAGAGGTAGTGGAAATAATACATGTAGAAGCATAATATTGTATTGGATTATTTTCACCAACACTGGTGTTCCCATTTGTATAAATATACAACAGTACTAGTAAAAATTATTATTATTGTGCACTTGTAAGTGGTTTTGTTAAGTGGTTTAGCTGCGTCGCACCTGGTGGAGATTTCCAATATTATGTTTAAAAGAAAGAAAAGAATGAAACTCCTTTTAAAATGGTAATACATAAAACATGTATAACTATTTTATCTACTTCAGGTTGTTTCTTTTAGCTTGTTCAGTCCTAACAGGACCAGAAAACACACACTGTATAAGGGCACACTGCCTGGCACCATAATGGTTTGACATACTTTACCTTGCTTGCCATTTTTGTATACTGGGACAAGGGTGGTAATGCTGTCAAAACTGCATAATCATCCTTTACTTGCCGCTTTGCTAACTTGTGTAATAATACTTTCCCAAACGTACTCACTGCCTAGCTGATATATTCACATGAACTCTGATTTGTAATTCTTTGTTACGCAAGCTGAACTCCACCCAGCTACAAGTTTAAATGATGATCTTCAACTCCCAAACATCTCCCTCTTCAGTACACGTAATTTCCCCAGAGAGAGTCTCCATTTTAAGACTGGAGAGCCTGGAGCTGTTCAACCATCCATAGAATGGACCTCTAGAGGAAGAGGGAGGGAAAACCAGTCTTTGTTGATATGACCGGGTCACAACTCCGATCCAAGGGGACCAAATCACTCCCAGGCCAGAACACAGGAGTAAATAACATTAATTATAGGGAAAGTAATGACAGCTAAAACTAAAACATGGTTTACATTCCATGCCCCTTTTTGAAATTACTGGACCAGTGCCGTTCCTTCCAACTCATTTTGTTTTAAATCTCCTGTATTCTGGAGCACATTGTTCCCTGGAGCTTCCTGTTTACATGACGAAATCCAACACAGAGAAAAATAGGCAAACATTACAGTAGTGGAGCATAGTTTAAACAGGCTGAAGATGGAACAATTGAATACTGAGTATGTTAACACATTGCACATTTTCTTTCAATGACAGCTTGCACACAACGGGTTATTTTAAACTACGGAGCTTAATGAGAAGATGATTAATTTGGACGGAGATCAAAACAGACTAGATGCATCATAGCAGACCGTTTCCCATAAGCCAGTGGAAACTGTGCAACAGGAAATAAAAATGATCAGTACTTTAGCATACTGCAGTACACACACACATGGAATAACTTGTGGAACATTGCTTCAGGGCTTCATACTCACATAGATGAGACCAGAGTAGTATCTCTCCTTCAGGTTGTGCAGCACAGACGCTTCATTCAGGCAGGTGAGCTCAGCCATGTCCTCTACCTTGCTGAATTTGGGTGGATTCATCTTCTGGATGTCATCCTTGTTCACCTTGATCTTTTTCCCAGAGTCTGCCAGCTCCACCACGCACTCGTCGCCGCGTTCCTCCTTTACGGAGCCGGCCTCGAAGCCAAGGCGCTCCGAAGGCACCCATACCAGCTTCTTGGAGGCCCAGTCAGCCTGCGCCAGCGGATTGTTGACCAGGTTACGGTCCACATACAGAAACTTGTCTGCATCTGACATTGTGGCTGTTTAAGAAAGAGAAGGAACAGTGTTTGCAGTTAGCACAGGAAGTTTAGAGGAAAGGTCTGAGACAGATTTAAGAAGACTTGCATTTTTTAAAAACATGCCTAATAAAGAAATGAAGTTGTACAAGTACATTGCTAAAGGTATTCCATAAATTCAATTACCATTACACACAGTCCTGACTGATGCAGCATTTGATCTTTTCAAGTGTGCTTGAATCAACAGACAACAAAGTTCTTTTAAAAAGTTCAACACTTTTTTGCCAACTGCAGCTAATAGTAGGAATGTTCCGATCCGATCACAGGTATTGAATTGGGCCCAGTATAAGGCATTTTTAAACTCTGAACCCCTGATATCTGCTGCTGTTGCCCTGTCTGGGATTAGGTCGTTGAACCCCCAGCAAAATAAGCAGCTGGTCAGTATCTGGCTGAACAGCATGGAAAAATCATCATTTAGTGCATTAAAAAAAAAAAAAGTGTCAGTGTTTGCCAGTGACAATCTGGGTGTTTCGCCCTTTGTAATGACTGACAGTTAAAGAATGTATTTGTTGCTGGAGCTCCATGTTTGTCTGCATCATCTTTGTACTTAAGATATTCCCTGCCAGCCTGTTGGTGTAGAGAACAGCTTAACGTACTCGTCATTATATTTTACATCATTCAAAACAACATATTGAGGCTGATGCACAGAAACTCTGGATAGGACCAAAAACATCCACTGCTCTCAGGACAAAAAACGGTAGCATACAGAAAGTAAATAACAATAATGAGTAAATAATAATAAATAAAAGGTAGTGTTTATTTTCTGCAGTTCTAATCCTATATACACACACACCACATTTTTATTAACTTCAGTAAAGTATCAGACTAAGACTGGAAAAGTCTAAGCTTTACTGACTTGCACAGGTAATTGTAAAAATGTGCTGCTTTTGGCAGCATGAACAAGAATTGAATGGGAAAAAGACCAATTAAGAACTGGGAACACATTTTTAAACAACCTCTTACAACTCATATGGTCAAAGTGGATCAGTTCAATCATGGTAAAATAGAACCCTGATTTTGTACCTCCACTGACACCAGAAGACCGAATGAAACCGTTTCTTACTACAGAATAACTACAAAAAATAAAGCTGCAAGCAGCGTTGAGCAGCTCTCGCACCTCAGCAACAAAACCAGACCATCCTGATAGAAGCTGTTGTCACTTCCTTTTTGGTGGCGAAGGACTAAGGAAGACTTCCTCCAGTATTTTGAAAATGTCATTTGAAATTGTTGTTTGTTCTTAGACAAACTTTGAAAAGTTCTACAGACTGTGATGGAGGGTCAGTCACCACAGAAACCTGTCTCAGTGGGCGGGGCTAACGTGACATCACTGATTGATTATAGGAAGTGTCGACCAGTCGTCAATGAGCAACACAAAAGCTGCTGTGGATCTGATGATGCATCAGGGAGATATAGCTGTTTGAAATAGTCTAGCAGGCACAGTAGACTGAAATTCCAATCTAATCCAATGGACCTTTTTGTAGGTTGACAAAGACCATTCATATCCAGTTTGGAGCAAATCGGATCATCCATGTGTGATTTAGAGCCGACTGTATGCAAACGGCGAGATATTGAAATTTGTCGCTCTGCCAAGCCCACGCGGTCCAGCCAACAGTCACTGTTCAGAGTAGGATTCAGCATCATCAGTATGAGAGAGAGCGTAAAAGGAGGGTTTTTTTGTTCTTGAGAATTTACATACAAGTACCACATTTTATAATACTTTGTCAAATTGTTTTAATGCTCACACTCACCCAATTTTTACATTAAAAACTGTTCAGGGCTGGATAAAAATGAATCATCTTGAATTGGTGCAGATCAGATGATATATGTGGAAATTAGAGCCAAACATATGGCCACTGTGGGACATTGGATTTTACTACGCCACCACAGTCACATCCTCTGGTCAAAAGGTCACTATTAGAGACCAAGATACACCAATGTGTCTTCTGTCACTGGGCACAGTTTCATGTTGTTTAGGTCAAGGGGGTCAAATACAGACATTCTAACAAATACACTGCCAACAAGGGTCCAAATGTCAAACCACTACCATAAAGTAAGGTAAATGAGGAGGGTGTTCTGAAAATTTCAGTGGGGCGCTGTGGAGACATTTTTATTGCGACTCTTGCAAAACCCTTGAAAATTGTAAAATTTGGTGAGTTTTTATTTATGTTTAGGCCTCCAAAAAGCCAGTTCATTTTGGAAGAGGATAATCATTCGAATTCCAATAGGCCTTCGCACATTGTTTGTTGCTCAGGCCTAATGAGGTGGGAGGCGCATGTGTCAACTTCATAAATTATGAATGCATCCCAAAAATGTTGTTAATAGTTATTTGCATGCAGAAGCATCATACATACATGCCATACGTGCAACAATGCTCTCCCATAGACACAAATGAAAGATCTGCACACATTAGTTTTGCTTTAAAACAAACAAACCCTCATAAAAAAATTCTTGTTGACAGAGAACTGAAATTTAACCTTTACAGAAAGTGACTGAACAGGTAAAACCAGCACCAGGCAAGTGAAGGTGTGCAAAATCCCAGCCGTCGACCACAGTAAAGCAGAAAGGCTGTCTGGCACTAACCCAACATACAGCACTGCCCAGGGCTTTATCGTCTAATTATCATTCTGAAACCGCAGAAGCATGGCACATTTTCCCCAGCAACACGACAGCTATTAACACTTGCCATTTTTCCTTATCTGACAGGACACAAAGCAGTCCTATACCCAGCAGTTTCCAAAAGCTGTGAAAAAAGTATGTTTTAGAACGGAGACAAATCGCAGCAGAGGTCAGGTTAAGTTTGCACGCTTGTCTTCACATCTCGATACTGCATGAATATGAAAGCCATTTCCTTTTAAAAAGTTGTCTTCTTGGATATGAATGATCTGTTGCCAAATTCTTCTACTTAACAGAAAAACCTCCTTGTACACAACAAGCAGAAAAACACTCAGCAAACAAGCTTGGATCTCTCAAAGTTTAAATGAAATATCAATACACTACAAGAAACAGAGTCAGGAATGAAATATTACAGAATATATACTACCCAAACTGTTTTTAACACCTGCAAACTGGTCTTAGTCAAAATTTTGCTAAACAGTACAGATGCACCAAGATAACAGCTCCAGATGAATCTGCCCTGAACGTTAATGGGCCAGTCGGACAGAAAAAAATAAATTTATTCATTCATTCATCTTCTATACCGCTTATTCCATACTGGGTCACAGGTTAGCCGGTGCCCATCTCCAGCAGTCTACGGCCGAGAGGCAGGGTACAGCCTGGACAGGTCACCAATCCATCCATAAATTAACTTTAAAACAAAAAATCTGTTCTTTTTCCATTTAGCACACCCCAACATCTAAGCACCAACAGCTTCGGTTTGGATGCTGTCACTAATTGAAGAAGGCTCAGTACGGTGTTTAAAATGAAGAAGGTGGAAGCAAAGACCTTTTTAAAAAAGGACATTACTTTCTCTTACTACAGCTTTTTCAGGTTGCAAAGAGAGCGAGCGTTTTAGCAGACAACAGAAGGCCAACCTGGACATATAATTGTAAAAACATTGTTTTACACTGGCTGCTCCCTCACACGCAAACAAACAACCCAGTTGTTATATAAATAATGCGACTATTAATATCACAATTCTTAAAGAGAAATCAGAATCTAACAAAAATCGTTATAAGTAGATCAAAGCTTTAGAGAAACCAGAGACTGAATATCCCCCAAAATGCTGATTGGCGCACTTCTACTTCGACTAAAAACCAGTCGCCTAGAGACAGCCCCTTAACAAGATCCTAACCTCATGTTCCAGAAATTAGAGGTTATGACATTTAATGTGTTCCAGCAGAATACTGTGATTTTCTCATGACTCCCTCATCTACCAGATGCTCCATCAATAAGATCTCAGGCTGCATAACAGCTGATACCCTTCACTGCCGACTACTTCTAACTTAACCCTGGCTGCCTAACCTCGTTCTCCAACAGAACGTGGGGTAAATGAACCCTGTTTTTCCTCTCAGCTGGCAACAAGCTTCCTCCTCTCCACCCCACAACTCTCTCTTCCTGGTACTGGGTTTTAACTCCCCTCCTTCCATTCTGTTTATCCAGTCTTTTCAGGGTCACATTCCTCCCATACTAACCTTTTATCAGGGAGGGCCAACCAGCAAAGACATTCCACAAATTTCTGTCCTCCATCCTCCACGTCTCTTCCCCTTACATCTTTCTCAGGCTTTTTTTTACGCTTCCTCTCGTCTTAGCTCTACCTTTAATTCTGTTCACCAGTGTTTTAACTCGAGGGACTGATAGATTAGCACTTTAGAGTGTCTGTACATTATCTTTGGGACGGGAACCAAAAACGGTCCTTTAAAGTTCCCTTCCTCCAAAGACCTTGTATAAATTTGTCTTAGAAGGACCACATAGGTCTATAATAAACATGTTAAGTACATCTCTACGTCATACCTGATAAACATCCTCTGTAGCTTTGTTGAAGGGCTGATATACAACAAAGTGAATGCATAAGCGAAAGTGTCTTTAGTCCGCCCCATTTCTAAGGTGTATGAAAATGTCCTGTTTCTGAAGGCACATCAGTCAAGCTTTTGTTAGTATCTAGATCCATTTGCATTAAAAACAGCTAAAGCAAAGCAGCATTTCAGTTGGATCATTAGACAGATCCACAAGAGCAACAAATGGGGGAAAACATGAAATGTATTGATATTTAACTAAAAATATGCATAAATTGTTTAATATACAACTCAATGTCATTAACCTTTTTGACAAGCAGCGGTGACAGTTTCATAATGTTTATCAAACAATGATTGTAACATGCAACTATGATTTGAATTACACAATATTTAAATGTAAGATGTAATTTGGTAATAAATTACTGAGCTAAATAAGTATGTATATGTTTATCTGTTTAATCCAACTTTCAGCTCTCAGAAGAGGCCTGGTAAAGTCAGACTCAAGCGCTTGACACAGAAAATGACTTCGACACACAAACCATTTCTCCAGAGTGATAAGGACTAAAATTACTCCATTAGCTATTTTAGTTTGACAAGCGTTGTTCTATATAGAAACTAGAGGAGGGAGAAAGAAATCCCACCAGCCCATTTAAAACCACAGCCCTCTCCTGTGGAGCTCTGGGTGTTGACATTACATTGGGAAAAAAAAAAAGCATCAAAACTCATCAGATCACTAAACCATCCAAGTCTGATCAGATTCAAATCACAAAGAGATCAACTGTTCTAAATATTCACAACAAACATTTACCTGAAAACATGACAGGTAAGCTGGACAGCCACAATGAGACACAAAGTTATACAGAATCTTGGTTCAAACTCTGCTAGCCAATAGTTTCATTTTGGATCGTGTTCCCTGGCCAGTTTGCCTACATCTAATGTCCATTTTGGTGAACGAGATGCAAAAAAATAATAAAATCACAGAGCAGTGGGGACAATGTGATGATGGAAAAGAATAAAAGTGAGATAATGTCAAGTGAACACAATAAGTAGTAAGTGAAAACTCATTACAAACTGAGCCTAGATAGAGAAGAGGAGCTGTGAACTAACGCGTAGGAGAGGAAGAAGGATAGTTTCTAAAAGAGGATCCAAGAGACCAGAGTGTAGTTGCAGAGGGAGGAAGTAACAGCAGGCTGGACATGGAGAAAACATTCAGGAATGAGGGGAGGAGAGGAAACGGGCAGAACTACAGAGCATCCTCAGTCTCACCTAGAAAAGCAGGTCAGCTTTGGGTCTTATAAAACCCAGGCCATCCAAGCACTAAACTTCCTGTCTGCCACACTGAATTTCCTCAAGTTAACATAGCTAAATAATAATAATAATAATAATACATGTAAACGCCCACCTCCACCACCATGCTCATCTCAGTGGGAAGGGTGGGGCAAATGGAGGAGAGGGCAGGAAAGAGGAAATAACAAGTTAAGAAAACCATTTTACCATCTGGGGAACATCAGCTAAACTAGTGGTTCCCAGATGAAAAATTACCATTATATTAAATTAATCAGTGTTGTTTATTTGGTTTAAGTTTAAAACACCAAAAATCTAAATTTTTAATTCGTGTTATGGTAAAACTAACAGGGATACAACCTTCAGTCCTACAGCTTAAAGCCCTTTTCAGGAGATGCAGGTGAAAATATTACAGAGACTGGAGTTTCCCTTCAACTGCATGGACCATTGAGAAATACAAGACTGTCCCTCCTCTGCCTTATGCTGCACACTGCTGTTCAGTTGGCTCAAACTAGCTAGAAAAACAATCCAGCCACAAAAGCAAGTGTGATGATGTGGAAACTAAGAGTCACACCCATTCTTCTTATTAAAAGGCAACCTGCCATCTTAATGAGCTGAAACAACAAGCTGGTATGCTATGAGCAGGATGTTAGTTAACCCATGGCTACCTGAGCTCAACTAATTAATTAAATCTGTGTGAATGGAAAACAGGTAAATTATTATTTACAATATGCATTTTACTGCACAACTACTACTAAATTAAGCAGCTATTTCAGATTTTTGCTCCAGTCAATGTATCAAATAGAAAAATACATATCACTAAACTAAAATATACATTTGTTTTCTTATACAGACCTTGAAACTGAGGTATTTTTACTCAAGGTTATCTCACAGACCTGTGCCTCTGTTCAAACTAACTTTAGTTCTCTTTTTAAACCATTTCATCCAGTAAAATAACTGCCATATTTTAAATCTTGAATAACCAGGACAGTACTGGACATGTGTGCAGTTTTATTGGGTTGAGACTTTCAGCTTTGCAATGTCACTTTTGAACAACATCAGGTACATTTTACCACTCCAAATTATGTCTAACTAAACCAGTCGCATGTTGGAACAGTCAAAGAGCAAAGATAATCAGAAACAGGAGTTGTCATTTTTAAAAGGGCCAAAGAACAAATTCCTCATCCATCGTTGGGTATTTATTTGACATTAATGGATATTGAACAGGACCAACACTCCTCCAGAGACTACTGAAAGTATTGGTGAGGAGATAAACGCAGACTTATAAAACAGACAGTAAAAGATTTCATAGATCTACATTCCTGTCTGTCAGCAGTATTTCTTCTAAGAGGAACGCTGCATTGCAGCCAATATTTATAAAGGTCTAAATAATAAAAATGCTACCTCCACATTTCTGTATTGGGTAAACATATACAGGGGTTGGACAATGAAACTGAAACACCTGTCATTTTAGTGTGGGAGGTTTCATGGCTAAATTGGACCAGCCTGGTAGCCAGTCTTCATAGCTTGCACATTGCACCAGTAAGAGCAGAGTGTGAAGGTTCAATTAGCAGGGTAAGAGCACAGTTTTGCTCAAAATATTGAAATGCACACAACATTATGGGTGACATACCAGAGTTCAAAAGAGGACAAATTGTTGGTGCACGTCTTGCTGGCGCATCTGTGACCAAGACAGCAAATTTTGTGATGTATCAAGAGCCACGGTATCCAGGGTAATGTCAGCATACCACCAAGAAGGACGAACCACATCCAACAGGATTAACTGTGGACGCAAGAGGAAGCTGTCTGAAAGGGATGTTCGGGTGCTAACCCGGATTGTATCCAAAAAACATAAAACCACGGCTGCCCAAATCACAGCAGAATTAAATGTGCACCTCAACTCTCCTGTTTCCACCAGAACTGTCCGTCGGGAGCTCCACAGGGTCAATATACACGGCCGGGCTGCTATAGCCAAACCTTTGGTCACTCATGCCAATGCCAAACGTCGGTTTCAGTGGTGCAAGGAGCGCAAATCTTGGGCTGTGGACAATGTGAATCATGTATTGTTCTCTGATGAGTCCACCTTTACTGTTTTCCCCACATCCGGGAGAGTTACGGTGTGGAGAAGCCCCAAAGAAGCGTACCACCCAGACTGCTGCATGCCCAGAGTGAAGCATGGGGGTGGATCAGTGATGGTTTGGGCTGCCATATCATGGCATTCCCTTGGCCCAATACTTGTGCTAGATGGGCGCGTCACTGCCAAGGACTACCGAACCATTCTTGAGGACCATGTGCATCCAAAGGTTCAAACATTGTATCCTGAAGGCGGTGCCGTGTATCAGGATGACAATGCACCAATACACACAGCAAGACTGGTGAAAGATTGGTTTGATGAACATGAAAGTGAAGTTGAACATCTCCCATGGCCTGCACAGTCACCAGATCTAAATATTATTGAGCCACTTTGGGGTGTTTTGGAGGAGCGAGTCAGGAAACGTTTTCCTCCACCAGTATCACGTAGTGACCTGCCCGCTATCCTGCAAGAAGAATGGCTTAAAATCCCTCTGACCACTGTGCAGGACTTTTATATGTCATTCCCAAGACGAATTGACGCTGTATTGGCTGCAAAAGGAGGCCCTACACCATACTAATAAATTATTGTGGTCTAAAACCAGGTGTTTCAGTTTCATTTTCCAACCCCTGTAGCTTATCATTCTAAACCATTCACTTTATCTCCATGCAGTCTCCTCTACTTCAGCTTGGTGGGTTTTTAAAATGCAATCCCTGTTTGTGATTTCTCTACCTTATCACTTGTTTTCTGTTCAGTTCTCACCGAGTCCCAAGCCAACTAACTGAGCAGTATATTTATTCATCAAACAGCCATATGTTGGTCTGAAAATGGGGGCCTCCAGCATGCAATATGATTGAGACATGTGGTAGATAAATGATAAGCAGCAGCAGGAAGATGAAACAATTACACAGAAGGTTTCAAAGTTCAGAGGGCAAAAGCGAGTTTGAAACGTCATGAATGTGTTTTGCAATCTCTAGAGCATTAACCACATCAGTTTCACCAGGTTTGCTGCTCACATCCACACAAACCTGTTTTATGACATGTACCATAACTAAGAGATCTTAATTGTTTTATTAAGCTTTTTTGTTGTTACATTACATGGAGGTTTTATTAAGGCGTCCCGTATCAATAGGTAAATCTTTATACTGGCGCTCCACAGATTGTAGGCCAGTAATCTCTAATCAAGCAATACACCATAAGCACAGATACAAACACAAAGCACCATCTACTTGGGCATGTGAAGCCATCAGAAGGGCTTGGTCAAAGTTTTTCCTTTGAGCTCAGAAATCTTTTTAAATTGTTTGTTCTAGAGTCATTTCCTAGTATTGTCTGAATCTAATGACGCGTTGCAGGTGCCTCTATATGGAGGAGGACGGAGGAAAAGCCTAAATGTCTCGAGCAGAGGAAAAGAGGAAGGGCTGTGGGTGATGAGGTATAAACCAGGAACAGTGGTGAAAGAAACTCGTGAAGTGGAAGTTTCAATGTGAATTAAAACTTGGGTCTAGCAAATGGTTGCACACAGTGTCAATCTCACTCCACACACCACAAACACTGGGGGATTGTGGGTGTTCGGCTAATGCAGAAGATTTGCATGCAGTCATTTAAAAAGCTAACAATCCTTTGGCAACTGAACTACAAACAATCTGAAACCTGTTTGGTTAAAATGGAGCCAGCAACACAAGGTTTCAAATAAACAACCAAAAATACAACCGTCAGCAACAGCAGTGTAGTATGAAAATGGTTGCTTCTAATTCCATCACAAAATTGATCTTCTCTGACTTGCCTGTTTCGCAGCAGAGAAAAAAGCTTCATAGAATACAAATATAAACAACAGACCATTTTTTAGAGATCCACCGATTGAACTCTGTGACATTTAATCTGGCATTAGCTTTGCTAAAACAACAGTCTCCAGATGGACCATACTTTATTTCTTATAGATAAGAAAATAGTGGTACGGTTTTGGAAATCTCAAAGTTAAAGGATAAAAGTTCACATTTTAAAGTTTCCTGTCATCTGCAGAAAGTCCTGCTCTCTCTTGCACTGACAGCCTGAATGAACTGCAGGCCCGTCTTTGTACAGTTTCGTTTCCAGACGCATCTTTCAGCTTTTGAGCTTTTCCTCTTAGTCCCAAACACTTCACAGATCCTGAAAATAACAAAAAACAATGATGTCTTCAGCACAAACTGATAGCGCTTAGAGACAACATGTGTTCCCTTATCAGACAATATTGAATTTTCAGTCAGCCTCAATTGCCCAATTTCGTCTATAATCCACATACCTGAGACTGTCCCTAACTGGCAGCAACAGACATGTTTGAAAAGTAACACAGCAGAACAGACAACATATTGTTTCTGCTTAAAATACATGTGTACTCCATCACGTGCAGCAGAAACTCTCAGTTCTTCAAGTCAAGGTAATTGAAGGTGCTTGAACAGAAGGATCTGGACTTCCTTTCCATATAAAAAGCAATTCATTAAAGACAAGTCCAGTTGGTTTCAATTGTAGCAGCTAGATTTAGTTTTTCATGAAGACCGACACAAAGCAAAATACAGTAAGCCAACACAGGGCTGTAAAGTAAAGCTTTTCAAAGCTTTCCCAGTTTGGGGAACCTAAGAGGAAAAAAACAAAGACCTCCTGCAGATACCAGCCATGGATTGCAGTGTACCACTCAGTGTCATATTGTTCTAAACCACCAACAACATCCTCCCATATGATCAGGCTTCAACCTTCTAAGAGCTTTGAAAAGCTTCACACCCAAACTCTACGCTCTTGCTGTAAGTTGCCTGCTTTTAATTTTGTCAAGCCCACAGTACATAACTCTCCCAGGGGGGGCTTGTGTATGGACATTGCTGACACATGAATGATGGAATGCAATAATCTCGGCAGGGGGGCTCCATAACAGAACCAAAACCGGCAATAAGAACCGAACTGGCCTAAAGAGAGTGTTTCACAATATGACATTAGGACTTGATTTAACAAAATGACTCTAAGGCAATAACAGGATATGACACGATCAGTGTCACCCAGTGAGACTCTTTAAGGAACAATATGTTTAAAGAGGAGAATAACTTGAAAAAACTTTATCTGGGGACAGCGCCACATTAAGGTTGTTTGACAATCTTTGGGCCTGCCTGACCCTCAGGGGTTAAAGTAGAAAGCTTTTCTTGTAGTTTTATTGCTTCTTGGCAGAAAAGCTGATCCAAAAAATCTGGTTCTGATTACAAACTGAATGATCTAAAAGCACTCCCAATGAATACCTGAACACCTACAATAAGATGCATATTTGGCTTAAATAATGTGTTTCAATGCTCTGTAAGATTTATTGCTGAAGTTGTGGATTATTTTTCTTTCGGTCCAAATACTAAGCCTCCCTGTTTACAATAGTCCAAATGATTAGGGAGTGCATGCATACCACAGGCTGTTTGCTTCCCAAAGTGCAAACACAATGACATGCCATCTTAACAGAGAAAACAGTCATAGTAAAAAGATGTAACATGACGAGACCTGATGAGAATGTGACACCTCACAGACTCGAGAAGAAATGGGATCTTGGTAAATATTGTTGCATGTTTACCTTTTTCTAGCTGAGACATGCTTGCCTTGATAAAGAGCCCAACCGTTATCTTAAAATCAAGCATTTTCCTTGTCGAAAACATCATCCTTATCATGTCTGGTTCAAAAATTGGTTGCATTCATCTTTCGAGAAAATCTCAAATTGAACAAAACATGATTGTTTTAATGCCATTTGCTCTACCATGTTTTCTCCTGGTCTTGGACCCTTTCCTCAGGAACATGATGTTCACACCAACATTAAAACACCAGGCACAAAGTGGATTTTAGGGGATGGTTGCTGGTATTGCTCAGATATCTAGGCATACCAAGGTTTCACGAAGCCAAAGCTTTAAAACTGAAACGTCTTTATAACTTTGTTTTTAAGTTTAATATTCTTCTAATGACAGACCAGGGAAAGTGTCTGGTTGAGTTGCTGCTTGGCCTTCTTCCAACTCATGCTAAACATTTGTCACATTTTTGTGTTAACACTATGAACTCATGGTATAGTTTTGGCTAAATAATTGACTATTCCAAGTCATTTAATTGATTCATATTCATTCAAACCACTGAATAACAGCAGAACATTAAAAAACACTACCTGAGAGTTTAGTAAAATATATATATTAAAAAAGGAGAATGTATTCTGTGTTGGATCACAACTTTTGACATAAATCAAAGGGGTATTAATCCCTCCAGAATGTCAATGTTTAACATGCAGTAACGGTCTTCGTTAATTACTTACATCTATTATCTTGTTATCATCTGAAAGATATGTTGACGCCATTTCATTTCAAATTAGACCCCTTGTTCTGACATACAACCCCAAGACATTTTATTGGTAAAGCTAATATCACAAGTGACGCTGAAAGGTTATATAACCTAAATTTGTCCCGCTAATTACACTGACGTTTTATTCCGTCTCAAATCACTGAAGACTTAAAAAAAAAGGTGCAGGCCAAGGTTTATAAAATAGACCGAGTACTCAAACATGTGGACGTCGTTGTCTGGGTTAAGGCTGCGAAGGGCGGCAAAAAACCGTCCGCCGGTAAAACGGTGACGCCATGCTGCCAGCCAGACCGACATGTTACCGGCCACACACGGTGCCCGTCTCTGACCGCTACGCTTCAAAAGGTTCAACCACAAGCTAAGCAAATGTTTGTTAACGAGCTGTAGGTTGAAAAACAATGAACGTAATTTCACGTCCACCTGAGTTTAAACTCTTCACCGGATTTTCCAACAATTCATTCAAGCAAAACACTTCCTGCCTCCTCCGCCGCTCTGCAGTTTAGCCTCTTACCAGCTGCTACTCTGCTACGGCTGTGTTTGGCGGCCTGTATTCATAAAATCTGTTTATTATTTAAGTAACCGATGAATACTGAATGCAGCAGAGGCAGAGTGTCGTTAAGCGGAAGAAAACCACAGCTAAACCTTTGAAGGAGGTGCCGCTCCACCCAGCTCGGTAGCAAACCGAGCTTCCTGGTTGACTGCACTTGCTGTTCTGACCAACCTACTGAATGAGTTATAAAACAGCACCTGGCTAAACGTGAGACCTTAAAAAGAGTTAAGCTTACCTGGTTTTGGTTGCTGTTGGCCTTGCAGAAGGTGGTTATCAACAACCGGAGGGCTCAGTCAGCGTCGCCGGAGTCAAACTTCTTTTTCCTGTCGACAGCAAAGAGTTCAGACTAAACTACAGCGGTCGCTTCCTGCCTAAACTTCAGTCACTCTTTCTATCTTTTTTTCCTCTCTCCCTCCTCCCTCTTCTGCTGCTGCCTGCTTACTGGCTCGTCGAATTTCACTCGGGTCGGGGTGCGGTCCACGGAGAGGCGGGTCCTGCTGGTCATGTATCCGTTGCGTTCACCAATAGCAGACGCTCCTTGATAATCCCCGTACCTTCGACCAACCGTGATCCGATTAAGGCGGGCACCAAAACGATTGACAGCGGATAGGCGGGACCAAACGCCACAGGGAAAATTTACTTGAAAGAGTTGAGAGGACGGCGGAGAGGGGATACCGATAAACCCCGTGTTTAATGAGCCTGCTTTGTGCATGCTTAGGATTTCTATGACCATATAAGTACCAGTCACTTTCAGGATGGGCTACGTTATCTGGGGGTCTCACTTCATGTGTCAGCGTGGTTTAGTTTGAACACGGTGTGCTTTGAAACTAGCAGTTTAAAAGAAAAAAAAAATCCCACAGCGGTTTTCAGCCACACAATTCAAGTAGTTGGAAGTTTATGACAGATCAACACCAAGTAGAACTTAATTGTGAAGAAGGGAAATTGAGATATGGTTTTCAAAATGTTTTTCAGATAAAAATCTAAAGGGTTTATCATGCATTTGTATCCTCCCCTTTACTCCTATACTCCCAAATAAGAGCCAGTGCTAATGTCTTCAGAAATGACTTAGTAGTAATTTTAACTCAATAAAAACACCCTCCTCATGGTGGCCTAGCAAAAGTTCAGATATAAATCCAACTGAATCAATGACTTTACCCTTGCTGGTCACAGAAGTCCTATATTAATAAGCTTAAGTTATTTTGCAAAGAGAAATGTGCAAAGCTGGAAGAGGCATACCCTTAAACCCCCAAACAAAATTTGCAACTACGGTTAGAGCAAAAGGCTATTCTATTATTTTCCTTCCATTTCACAGACATACCCTAATTTATGTTGGTCTGTCATATAAATTCCCAATAAAATACATAGAAGTGCGTGGTTGTAAGGTGATAAAGAGGTGTAAATAGGCATTGTAGGGGCTTGTCTGAGGAATTCCTCTATGACAAACGTGATTATACAGTACCCAAACTGTTTCCTTGAAAGAAGATGTATTCATGGAACAAAGTCGTTTTCTGCTTCGTGGAAATAGTTTCGGAGGGCAAAAAGAGAGGAGGCCCAAAGGAGCAGAAAATAATGTAGACTATGGAAAGTGTTCTGCTAGTTTAGATTTATCACTATTTCTGCAATCATGTCTTAGTGGTAAAATTAAATCATCCAACTCTGATGGGCCCTGTTTCTACCACCAACACGTTTTACTGTGTGCATGGTGTGTTTATGGTGTTTTGTATAGTTGTGTGTGTGTTGTAAATGGTTGCACCTGATTTCATTGATCTTTACTAGATTATAGCAGGCATATGCAGGGCACATTTCTGAGATTTATTTTTCCGAAACGTTTTTAAAACGTTTTCCTTTTCTTTTATGTATCTTTGAGAACTTTTAGACCATTTTCATTTCACACAGATTGCAATACTTCCAGCTTTGTACAAATCAGCGATTCTTGATATTTCATTTAAAAAGTTAGGTTTGCTGCTAGACTATTAAACATATTTTCAATACAGTTAACTGATTTAGTCCCAACAGGTGAAATTGCATTCCTGATCAGACACGTTTGCTTCACATGGGAACCCCTGCAGGGGATGATCTAATTAAAAGGGGCAAAAAAAAAACACTTCAACTGCCAAATCCCTCTTGACATTTGTATTGCGTTGTTCTCCAGCAAGGAAAGTGTTTTCAAAGAAATGTAATGTATTTTAAAAGGAGAGAGAATGTGAGATAACACATGTTTGTGTCTGGAAAATTAAGTTCTAAGTAGCACATGCTTCACATGAGGAGTTTCGTATTAGGAAGAAGGTGGTTGGTAAATGATGAAAGCAAGCATGAAACCTCTACAGAATGGAACAGTAGAAAATGAACCTGTTTTCTTTAAACACTTATGTGGGATTCAGAGACGCTCTGAGCTGCAAATGAATGCTCAGAGCCAATCCTCCTGTCACAACTAGCAGGGAGACATTAGCAAGGAAATATAAACAATTATCATGTGAAACACAGATGAAAATGTCCAGCTTTGTTAAGTAACTAAAAAGATGGAAGAGATAAAGTAGTACAGAACCATCCAAGTGTACTTCTAGGTGTGGACTTCACTGGGGTATTTTCAGGCATTGGGAACAAGCTGACAAACTCAAAGAAAAACAGAAACACAGCTGGGTGACCATAAAAAATAAATAAGAAATATTAAAAAAAATGTCTTCAAGGCATAAAAGAAACAAGTTTTAATTCCACTTATTATCTTAAACAAGTATCTGTTTATCTGTAAATGAACTTGGTGGTTTTCACATTGTTTAACTGATAATGAATATGAAAGAAAATCATCAATCCAAAAAGTTTTGCTGTTTTTGTGTTGATTACGTTTTTTTTTTTTCGTACCGGTACCTACTTTTTTGGTCCAAGCAGGTCCGACCGGGGGCTGAGTAGGGACCATATGTGACGTGAACAGACTGCTGTTCACTGACTGGCCATGGGACCAGGTGACATGAGAAGATTTTCGAAGAGGTAGTGCAGGGAAAAGTTAATAAAACTCAAGAGCAACTACAATCATTTTAAGGACCACAATGGCCGGAGCGGGTCAAACTGAATTATTATTTTACTATTTACTAATTATAAATCATGCAAAGAAAAGGACACCATGTCAGCTTTGCAGGTGGCACGCTATATTTAAAAACACCCGCTTTAAAGTACTTCTCCTCAGCCTCATGGCTGAGACAAAAGCTTCCTCATAAAGCTCAAAATGTTAACTTCTTCGTGCAAACCTTGGAGCATTACCAATCCAGACAGCGGCATCTGTCATCTGTAATAATGCAATTGACATATTGAAGCACCTTTGACCTATTGACCTTTCTAATCCTGTCAACTATAGGCCATTGTAATTCAGTTTAAAAAGACACAAAATTGCCCTAAAACGCTCTACAGTTGTCTCTTGTTTGTAATAGCAGCAAAAGCTGTTTAGAAACCAAAATAAGGCATTTTAATACCTCCCTGGCTTAATGATGTACAGCTGGCCCCATTAAATGCACCATCTGAGATTAGGCAGTCTGAAACATTCTCCAACAAACCTTATTAATTTAGTAACTACACCTGGTAAAGAATGACCTCTTAGATCTTGAGCTGCAGGAAGATTTAGAGGCAGGGTAGATTGTTAAAATCTTGTTAAATAGTGTTGAAGCTCATAAGTTTTAACATTTCAGGCTGATTCACAGTTAAAACTAGCTAAAATGGAATCTCTCATCTGACTAGCTGTTAGCCCACCACTGCTCTAAATATTTCTTTACTTTTCTAAAAACCTGCTGTGATATGGCTTTTTTTTCACAGATAAGGGAATTATTTGATCATTCCAGATAAAATCTTTTAAAAACCAGACATCCATTCATCCATGTTCCAGTTGTAAGTTAGGAAACAAGCAGGATGTGCTAATTGTGGTACTGTATATATTATATGTGCTGTACTTGTATATTATATGTGTTATATGTGTTTGTACTTGTACAAACATAATTACTAATAGCAATAAAAGCTAAAAACAGCATGCTTTTTGAATTTTATAAAGAAAGACACTAAATTTCAAAAACGGATTGTACAATACTGTGTGAAACATACACTATCAGAAGTGCAAAAAAAAACCCTGTATTACTGCAGCCATTGCTACGTTTAAAAGATGCAGCAGGCACGTTGGATATAAAGGGTAAATGTGGTGAGAAACCTCTTTCTTTTGCTCTTGAAAAACAAACAAAACTGACAGGATGTCGCTACTTGGAAATCTTGGGATTAATTGAGGTGAAACTTGTTATTTTGTTATTTTTCAGACAGAGAACCACTGATTTAGAGGAATGAGGAAGCTCTGTTAAAAAAACGAACAAAAAGCTTGACTTCTCATCTGTATTGTCTCCCTGCTCCACTTAATAAATTCCACCAGATTAGGGACAGGAATAACAATACCTGATGCAAACACTGCAGGAAGCTTTTGCATAAACTACACATTGTGTGCATCTCACAAACACAAGCATTCTGCCCCTTTTACTCTTCAGAGCTCCCTAATATCATAACAGGGCATGGCTGGTATCCAGTGACAAACTTAAAATTAAATCACATTTTCAGCACAGTGTGTTATATTTGCTGACTGCATGGGATGTTACAGAAATGTTTTTATTGGCTCTCCTATATGTTTAGCAGCTTGGTATTCCATGTTAGGAGAGCAGGCCTGTGGCCACTCAGCGTGCCTGGCTGGAAAATTCGATAAATTGACACGAAGTAGCCAAAATATCAGCTTAGAGGTCATAGGTTGTGTTGTTTGTTGAGCTAGACCAGATGGTGCGAGGAGAGGAAAAAGGGAAAATAATTGTAAAAAAAAAATTGGAACAAAAATTCAGAAAATGTCTATAACATTGGCGTAAAAGTGACAAAAACAAACAGAAGGGGGCATAGATGGAGATTTGGGGGTAAAAAAAAACGCAGGCATGAATGACCAAATATGGACTCCTCTGACCTCAACGCCTTCCTCCCTCCCTTCCTCCCTCCTTCTGCCTCCCTTTTCCCTCGTCCTTCCTCGCTTGGTTGGTTGTAATAGCAGCAGGGTGTGTCTGTAATTCAGGGTGTGTTACAGCTAAAAGCCATTATATCAATCACTCTGCAAGAAAGGAGCCCATTCAGAGACCGCACATTGATCGAGTAGCACACTAAACCACCTCAAACCACCCCTCCACTCTCAGCCAGTTAATTATGTGAATTCATGTGTCTGAAAATTCATGCATGACTGAAGAATCCTGGATTGATCTCATATTTGTGTCAAATCCGGTAAAGCGTGGGTTGACTTAGATCTCCGTACCTGAAGAGTGTCTGATTCATCGTTGTTTCTCAATAAAAACAAACTTTATGAATCTGAACAGATCTTCTTGTAGTTCGCACAGCCTCTTGACATCCTGAAGTGTTTGTTTGTGTGTAGCCAGAAGGGCCAGAACTACAGGGATTACTTATGAGCAGCTTGTAAGATAATGCTGCAATGTCTGTGGGTGGCTGTTTATACTGCCTTGTGTCCTTTGGTCTCATCCTTCCCCCAACTTCTCTGTCCTTTCCTCACTAATCAGCACACAGGAAGTATTGATAATGCACATGTTGATTCACAGAATGGAGGAATGTGGGGTAAAGGAAAAACACGGCACAGCTCTTTCCTCATCTCCTCCTCATCCATCATCTTCATGTTTGTGAGTGTGTGTTGCAGCGTAAGATGGTAACAGGAGCAGCTGCTTTCACCTGGTACAGTGCAGTGCAAAAGCACATACAGCCCTTGCATCTTTTTCTAACTTCAGTGTATTTAATTAGGATTTTATCTTTCTTACTTTCTTTATTTATTACTTGATTTTGCTGTCAACTAAAAGCTAGTACATGACAGCAAACATGGAAGAACTTTTTTGCTTGCACACTGGACACTTCATTTTCACAGTGAAACATGGTTATGGCAGCATCATGCTGTGGGGTTGTATTTCTTCAGCAGAGCCTGAAGTGATTTGATGGAAAAAAAGTTGTTAAATGATGCAAGGCTTGTTTCTTTTTTCACAAATCAAATTGGAAAAGCGTGGCATACTATATTCAGCCCTACTTTATTCTCATTCTAATAAATGAACTCCAAGGCAACAAATTGCCTTCAGAAGTTGCCTAACCAGTGAACAGAACCAGTCTGTGTCATTTGATCTCAGTATCAATCCAGCTATTCTGTAACGGCCTCCGAGGTTTGTTAGATAACATAAGTGAACAAACAGCATCAATGAGACCAAGAAATACAGCAGTTCAGAGACTGAAATGAAACTTCCAGTCTACATGCAAAACAAAGTGTTAAATGGCTGGAAGGTTCTCCTTCCAGCAGGGCAATAAACATACAGCCAGAGTTACAAGGTACTAGCTTGAAGTTCAGACCAAATCCAATCGCTGGCAAGACATCAAAATCGATGTAAACAGACACTTTCCACCAAGTATGACTGAGATTGTGCTGTTTGGGAAAGAGGAATGGGCCAAAATTGCATTATTTAGATGGTCAAAACTTGTAAAAGCATATCCTAAAGACTTGAAAGGAAACACTTGGTGGGGTTGGGTTCACCACATTTTTCAGATTTTCATTTTCCTTTGATTTCACTCAAACTTCCAATCAGTTTGACCAAAGTTTGGGGTTGTAATGTGACAAAATGTTAAAGAAAAAGAAAAAAAAAAACTTAAGATGTATGAATAATTTTGCAGGACACAGCATTTGTCTGGAACAGATTGGACACCTAACAATGTGGAGGGCGGCCTGTGTTTAAACTGCAAACGCGACTACATATTTACAATCAACACAGAAGTGTCTGAGGCCCTTCCAGATCTGGCTGCTGCTACAGATTTGGTCTTGTTCCCACAACACCCCCCCAACCGCACAAGTCCCAATGCACTTTCTAAAGCATTTTGGCCTAGTGACAGGCCTTATCATTTCACACAAACTCACAGTAAACATGACCAGTTTCAGGTTCTGAGAAAACGCAGGCAAACGGAGACAGACTCCCTAAAAGAATTCTGGCTGCATCTCATATACTATCTCTCAGTTTTCTCAGCGGGATGTCGCACACACAAGCACTGGACAGGGACACAGCCGCTGTGCTTTCCTGTCTTCTTTTCGTGGGGGGGGCCTTACTATGGCTCCTACAGAACATATATATGTTGGGTAAGAATGTACAGAAAGTGTATTGGGGTTGTCTATGATATATAATATGGCGGACAAGAGAGTGCAAGGATTCGATGAGTTTGCCTTGTGACCTCATGTGGAACACACAATTTTATGTGAGGCTAACCCTTGCTCTTCTCTCTATCACTGTTGTGTGCATGTTCTTTCCCTCCTCGTTTCTCCAAGTGTGACATGGGGCTGGTGTACACGATGAGTTGGTGTCCTCTCTCTCATGTAGATATTGATTCACATATACAGTTTCATTATGTGTTGGTTCATATAGCTCTATCACACATGTAATTGGCTATTAAGCAGCATAACAGCCTGAGGAGAGAGAATGTGCTCTGATTGGTCAATGATTCACAAGGGTGATGGCATGCAGAACCTCAGATATTCCAGAACTATGCAGGAATGCCCTTTATCTCACTCTCAGTAGTTGTTTTTGTAAATCTGGGCCACTAACTTTAGTCGTACCTGCTTATGTAAAGCCAGTGGAATTCCCCCTGCTCTGTCTTTGGATGTGGCTGAGCAGCTGTGCATGAACACTTCCCTGCTTTCTGTTTGAGATGATCTAATCTTTGCCACAGCCGCATGAATAAATCTGTGCAGACATAACACTGATGACATCCCGCGTCAACCACCCACATACAGGTCTACGGTCACTACACTATCTTTACCATGATCTCCTGTCAAACGTATTGTACGCTTGTACTCGGACATGTTCTTGCTAAGGGATTATGCAAGGCAGGTCAGCTTGGGTAACACCGTTTCTGTGCCTAGACAATACACATGAGATTGGTCTGATCGAGACTCTCACTCTGCTGTGACTTACTTATGCGGACCAGGCACTTTAGCCTCACATGATCTCATTTTCCTGTTCTTCACTGCAAAAGTATTTAAACCCCTTAAACATTTTTTCAAACTGTGCTGACACCGTGCTCTCCTCAGCAGCTAACAACCTCGGTTTCCCTAATGATTTCAATAGATTTGTGTGATAGACTGACACATGTTTGTGGGAGAATAAGGTCCAATACAGTCATTACTCTGTAGAACATTGTGCTGCATTTACTGCTGTGACTCTTCTGGGATATTCAATTCAATTCAAGTCACATGTATCTAATTGACATATCAAAAATACTTAATGGTTTGCCCAAAGGAAATTTAAAATGCCTTTGGTTGTGTATAGACTGCATTCTATATATAAGGTTTTCTATCGAATCGTCAACTGTTTTACTTGTAGATGCGTTGATATATACGGTGGCGGGCGAGGGGAGGAGTCTGACGGCGTAACAGGGGTAACGCGGGTGTTAGTCACACACAATAAGTGCTGAAGAAAAGCGCGGGCGGACGGAAGACACCTGATGGCCGTGTAGCCAACCGGTCTGTGTGGGAACGCAGCGAGGAAGAGGACGCCGCAGGGAATTGCTCATAGCTGTGATGGTTACCTCATATGGTAATTGGCGAACCTAGGGTGGATGTGTGTCTAAGGGGTCCGGATCCGGCAGTCGTGACTACACACAGGGGAGGCCACGCTGTGTGAACGAACAGGGAGGCAACAGTGCGTCTTTTGAGCAAGCTGGGGTATAAGACATATCATTTTGACACATACACACTGGCTAAATGATGCATGCAAAAAGACGTCTGCCAGAGGGAAGATGGTACGAAAGGGAAGAGAGCACAACGATCACACACACCAAAGAATTATGCTATGAAGGAATGTGACGGCAGAGAAAGCAATGGGGGGACTGCTGATGTGGCTTGTAGGTAAGGGTGGGAATATACATTTAAGAAGTAAAGTGTGTACTCTGGCTATGATGAACCACACTAATTGATATAATAAAAGTACACATTTGTGCAATCTCGTCGCAACAGTCTGTTGTCAGGTGAACACGTACAGGTAGTTTAGACTCTCACTCCACCACCTCTGCACGTTCGTCTCCCGTGTTTGAATAGGGCGGTTGTCCTCTAAATCTAAATCATCTCCTTTGTTTTATTACATAGTGTTTCCATCATTGATTGTACGTGTTGTGCGAGGGTGCTGTAGTTGTGCGTCACAGCGCGGTGTGGGCCAGCCTAACGTGGGTGTGACACCGGGCGACTTGCGCGGTCTTAATGTGCATTCGGTACTGACTTGCCAATTACTCCTAGGATCCACCCCAGAACTGCCAGAGTTCAGCGAGTATTGCAGGTAGATGACCGTGTCGGGCTAGTGTCGTTGGGGAGGGGGCACAGGAGGGTGTGAGGATACAGGAGTGAAAGGAGCAGTTCTATGTGTGTGTGTACGGACCCACTACACAGTCTCCCCTGGTGGTGCTCCTGTGCTGCTGGCTATCTGGTTAGACTCACCACCACCAGTCTCACCCGTGTTGGTCGTGGTTTGGGGGAGGGGGGGCAGGTTGAGTCTTTGCTTGCGTGTCCAGGAGAGTGGTGGGGGTAATACACAAACACAGGAAATTCTATGATGACAGGGAACATATATGACAAATTCAGAACACTCGCAGGGAAGTGTGTTGTATAAGGCAAGGGAGAATCAAGAACATGACCTCACAGTGCTGCGGGCGTCGCAAGATGACGGGAAGCAGGTGTGAGGCCGTTCTTCACTCAGCAAGCGGTGCGCAAAAACGGAGAAAGTGTGTAACATGAAGGGGGTACCATAGGGGAATTGGTGTGGTTCTGTGACACGGCGCCCAGCTGCATTGTGGCTCATCATACATGTAACCGTCATATGTGGGGTGTGTGTCAGGGTCTCACACAGTGATGATACTATCAATTGAGGACTGATGGGTGAGTTTTCTTTGGTACTGGAACAAGACAGGAGGTCTTCCACAACACTGGAACCTTCTTCTGGGCCAGGCTAAGGTTGAAGAGGTGCTGCAGAATACAAGAGAGCTGCTCTGCACAGGCCTTCAGGACTATATGGTTGACACGATCTGGACCTGCAGCCTTATTCCGGTTCAGTCTTTCCAGCTGTCTCTTCGCCTGACGTCTTGAGACACACAGGGTTCATGAAGAGGTAAAGGGAGCATAGCATTCTGATTTTGTTGAAGACAAACATGTAGAAGCAGAAGGGTCCATGGCTGAGGTTGAAGATAACACATTTGAGGTGTGACAAAAAGGCTGTGGGTCAAAAGAGGGTGGGGTGTCTGTTTGGCTGTGAGCAGGAGAGAAGGATGCTGAGCTTGTTTCCGAACTGAACCTAAGAAGGTGTTCAGTTCATTGGCTCTGTCCAGACATCCATCTGTCTGATCCTCCTTCAGATGAAGCCTGTGATCTTCTTCATCCCTGACCACACATCTCTGATATAGTTTAGCTGGAGCTTGCTCCCCAGCTTTTTGGTTTAGACCTCATTGCTGTCTTTTATCTTGACTTTAAGTTGCTTCTGTATGCTCCTCACCAATTCCCTGTCTCCCTCTCTAAAGGCTTTTTTTCTTGTTAAGCAGGCCCTTCAGGTCAGTCTAGCAGATTTCCACATCTAGAGACATCCAAGTCTTTGTCCGTTCTTATTTGCAAAATAACCCAGGTTCAATCAGATTTAAAGGAAAGCCTCCATGCACAGTATTTTTAATATTGCCACAGATTCTTAAATAGATTTAGGCCTGGACTTTGACTGGGCCATTCCAACACATCTAAACCTCTCTATTTGTAGCACTGCCTGTAATCGTAGGGTTGTTGTCCTGCTGGAAAATGAACATCTGTCCCAGTCTTGAGTCATTTGCAGTTTGTAAAGTCTAGCACCCACTGGGACCGTATCACAGATCATACAGGACCTCGATATGATGAAAACTCCTCTCGCACTGCGCAATCGAAGATGTCAGAATGTGCGACTGGTACTGCAGCAGGATCACATCAGAAAAGTCCAACCGATGAATCAGTCCAACAATGGATGGACAGCAAGTGCAGGTTTTATTAAAAGAAGAATAAGACAGCAGCAGAAACATTGGATGTGAAACGAGGCCAGAAATCAGACATGGGTTGCAGCAACAGTGCCATTCCACGATTTTACCAGAAAACTCCTGATATTGCTTGGAATTTATTATAAGCCATCTTTGGTCTGAAGATCGCTAAATCGGTGCACCTATCACACTGCATGACCACAGACCCACAATTCAAGCTTTAATGAGTCCCTCACAGCAATCACACCTTATCCCATCAACTCTAACCAGCTTCCCTGTCTCCGCTGCAGAGAAACACATCCCCACAGAATACTTCTGCCACCACCACGTTTCTCGCTAGGCACAGTGAAGAGTAATGAAGCTTGTATCATTGTTTTATAACCTAACCTTGCTTTAAACTTCTCCACAAACCTGTCCCTGACCCGTCTGCTGTGTTCCTTGGTCTTCATGACGCTGTTTGGTCACTAATTTTCTTTAACAAACAATTGGATTTATACTCAGATTAAATTACACAGAGATGGACTCTGTTTAGTAGTCAATTGATTTCTGACGGTAATTGGTTGCAATAGATTTTAAGTGTTTCAGAGTAAAGGAGGCTGATATCAATGCATAGCAAACTTCAGATTTAAATTAGATAATGATGTTGAAATGTTTCCTTTTCCTTTCGCTTTTGCTATTTTCCTTTCGGTATTTTGCGCTGGTCCGTCACATAAAATACACCAGTTTATTGTTTTGATTTGACAAAATGATGAAAGATAGGAATACCTTAGCAAGGTGGGAAAATGATTACCGAAACACGTTTTCTTTATGTTCTCATTGGCTGAAAGTCGCTTTCCAGAACTACCGTGTTGCCCTATTTTTGCACAGTTAATTATTCACAGTCTGCACTTATAAAACATCAACTTATCTTTTTATCATCTGCAGCCATGGCAACTTTTAAACAAAGCAGAGTGTGAAATTAAACTAATTTGGCAGAGACAGATAGACTGTTGGTTTCACCCTGAGGTTAGTGGGGGAAACTAAAAATGAAAGGCAGAACAAGGCAGCTTCTTTTCATACCAGCATAATCTGTGTAAGAAACAAAATGCAGCTAGACGCGGGTGGAGGGTGGGTGGGGTTCAGGTGCTATACCAAAGACCTAGCAGAGTGAGCAGGAGGGCAGAGACAGCTGTTAGAGGGATACCATAAAAAAGGGTAATTTAGAGACATGATATTTAGATAAGTGGAGGTTAGTGCGTGGGCGTTTCAGGAACAGTGATGAGAGCTCAGTGACAGCCAGAGAAGCAAAAACATGTTCAGGCACTCAGCTAACAGAGCGGACGGGGACTAAGATGCTGAAATCGGTTCTGGGAATGTTTTGTTAATCAGAAAAGTTACATTAACAACTGAATGGTTGACCTTTAACATACAGCTGTGCATTTTTCGTTTTTTAAATTTTTGGAATGTATAATAGAGGAAAAGGACACCACAGGAATCTTTCTGGAACCTGAAAAACTCAGTGGGTTCTGACAAATAAGACAACTTTTAATAACACAATGCAGCCTTTCAGGAAAGTGATGGTATTAAGAAGTTACAGTTTAAAAATGTGGACTGAGGTCTAATTGAGGCATAGAAGACCACTGGCTTTATCACACCATGCAATAAATATGGAATTATTCTGTTTAGAGCATCTTAGTCCTCAGCTTACTGTGAAGGATAAAAATCTCCCAGAGAAATCACTAAATTATTTTAATAGTGGACATTCTGGCATTGTAGAACATATCGTACAAACTAATTGCTATAAGAAATTTTTTTTTTTTTTGTCAGATAAAGAAGAGGAAACATTCTAGAATCACTCAATACACAGGAAAATATGAAGTCAACCTGTAATATGCATTTTTAAAATAAACTGCACAAATCAAATTCCACAAACAAGTCTGTGGTTCAAATATGAAAGCATGCAAGTTTTAATGAGCTGTTGTAGCTGGTTGATCGGGAGGAAACGGCCACAAGATGAGAGAAAGGCCTGAAGAAGGCTCATCAACACAGTGATGATCAAAGCGTATGCAGTCTGTGACATGCCAGGCAGGTTGGGTTGTAAGTAATCTTGAAAGCTGGTGGTGAAAAACTGAAACAAATTGGTGTATATCAAGGCTCTATCTTACAAAGCGGACCTGTCAGCAGCTATAATAAATAACATGTTGGAACCTGATTGAAGAAAGGTTTAGTTTTCGTTATAAAACCCTAAAGACTCGAATAATTGAAGCCAAAATTGGTGCAAAAAAGTACTGTGGATCTTTTTTGTGATTTGATATAGAAAAAAACATTTCATTAACAACCATATGCATTGTTTTAGGTATATAGAGTAAAACACATTGTTTTGACAGGGGTTGTAGAAAGAAACCTAAAACCCCCATTCTATCTCTTCCAACCACCCCTAAAGACCCCAGGACAGATTTAGCAGACCTTGGAGAGGTGGGGTACGCTTCTACTGTGCTGTAACAAAATATTTCAGAGGCCATGCAAGACGGGGCCCCTGACTTTACAAGGAAGAATGAATGCAGGAAGAATCTGAGGTGGGGGGGATCCCCTGAACGAGAGCTGGAAAAGGTTTTACTGCTTAGAATGAGCATTTAAAAGTAGGAAAAACCTGCTAAAGGGTGGGAATGGGGTTGTAGTAAGTAAAAGATCTGCATGAAGCTGCATTAGCTCCAGGCTGCTTGTCTTTTACAATAGTTATAAACAATAAAAGCAGTATTAAACCTAAAATGTCAGTACTTAATCTCTCTTTATGCCCAATTATTGAGCTAAATAAATGCTAGGGTGCCAAAATCTTTGGAAGTATGTTCTGGTTTCGAATGACAGCTACTTAAAGATGATCAAGACTGTCACCGTCAAACTTCTCTCTGCATGCTTTGACTGTTAATAAAATTAATGGATGCACAGTGAAGTCTGACAGATGTGGAAAGAGGGTAGACATACCACAAGAGACTTGCAATTTAACTGCAACACTGACTCAGAGGCGCTGAATACTAATGCACAGCACACTGTTTAGGGTTATGAACATGTTTGGGGTTATGAAGTGGGGGAGGACGTAATTTATTCATGCTGCTTGAGTGTGATCAGGCGTAATAACTCCACCGACAAAAACAGTCTTTAAATATAGAACCTCTTGACTCCTTTATTACTTCACTTGGTCATGATTTTGTCCATTTTAGTGATGAACAAAGACTGAGCTCCTGTTCGCAATTCCTGCTTGCCTTCAGCTTCACAGTCAGGAAGCAGAGAAGGGTGCGCACGCACGCACACACACACACACACACACACTCACACACACATCCATTTTCTCTTCTCACATTATGAGGCATAACTGTAAAATGACCAAGTGATGTACCTTCAAAATGTTAGAGAAACATCACCCTCTTGTGGAGAAAAGCAGGAATTACAGGTAACGTCATATAGCTTACAATCAAAGCTCCACTGCTAAAACTATAAATGTTCGTCCCTCGTGTTAATCTGAAGGTCTGTACAGACATCATTATCCATCCTACAGAGAACAAGTAGAGAACGTCTTTATTAGAATAGATTCAAGAAGCCATCACATTTTTAGGAGAAAACAGAAAACCAAATGAATTAAAACATTGAGAATGCAAACACCCGTCACTGGACGAAAAAAAAAAAAGAGGAGACGGAAGCAAAGATCCACAGCTGAAGCGGTGTCTAGTTGATGGGTGTGAGCATTACAGAGTTGGCCAGGTGGGACTGTGGCACCGACCGACGGCATGCCGAGATCTTAGATGACAGCACCATGATGGTGTTGTACAGCTGGGTCGGGACACGCGGTTTATTGTCCAATGACTTTGCTGACAAATGAGTCCAGCTGATCGTCATCTTTGATCCCCACAAAGCGGTCGACAACATCTCCTCCCCTCATTGCGATGACTGTAGGGACAGCAGACACCTGGAAAGGGACAGAGGCACTTAAAAGACAATACCGCTTTAAACTTTCAAATATTAAACTGGACCCATGTAGGGAAGGTGATGAAAGCTACATCCAATACAGATTAAACAAAAAGGCATGCAATATTAATAACCCTTGAACAAATTTTCCTCACTTTAAACCCAAACCTCAACATATTTTGTGTGATAAAAAAAACACAAAACTGTGCATTATAACAAATACTCCAGCCTAGATGTAACAAAGGCAAGAATTACTGCTTCAAAAGGTGCCTTGGTAGAATAGGCTTTATTTTGGATAACTGCCTCAAATGAAAAAAGACTGATTTTGCAACAGACCTAATCTGGCTTTGAAGTGTAAGTTCTGCATCCATTTTAACTTCCAGATTAGTGATTATGGGTCTAACATACTGTGCCAAAGAAGCAAGATGGAGGTCGCATACGTGGCAACAAAAACCATCACTTCTGTTTTTGCCTCGTTAAAATGTAGTTCAAGAAGTTCAAAGCCATCCATGCCTTTATGTCATCAAGACCTTTGAACAGTGAGTCTATCTTTTTAAGAGGGAAATAAATATGGGAGTCATCTGCATAGCAGTGGAAAGAAACTCCATGTTTCCTGAAAACAGAGCCAAGGGGGTAGCAGGTAGAGAAAAAAGAAGGGGGTCTGAAAATGAGACCTGTGGGACCCCATATTGAGAAAAAGCAGCAGAGAATGCAAAATCACAAAGTTTGACAGAGAAAGCTTGCTCTGCCAAGTAAGATTTGAACCACAAAGTTTGCTGATCAATAATTCCCCAAAACAGCCACACAAAGAGTGGGGTTTGGTAGTGGGAACATTGTGGTCTGAGGCTGTTTTTCAGCACACTTCACATGATCTAAGGAAGGATGAATGGACAATTTATTGGGAGATTCGTGATAAAAATCTGCTGCCATTGGCAGCAGTGGCACAGGGGTCAAACGTCCAACCCATATACAGAGGCGACGGTCTTTGACGCAGCCGTCACGGATTTGAATCCCAGCCCGCTGACCTTGGCTGCATATCTCAACTCACTCTCTCCGCCCCATTTCCTTTTGGTCAACTTACAAAATAAAGGCTACAAAATTTAAAGAAAAAACAATTTGCTGCCATCTACCAGGATGATGAAGACGAAACAAGAGTGGGCATATTAGCAAGACAATGATCCCAAACATACAGCCAATTAAATTCTTAATTGGTTTCAGAGAACAGAAATAAAGCTGCTATACTGACCCAGCCATCATCTGACCTCAATCCTATAGAAAATCTATGGAACCCACAGAACCTACAGGACTGTTTGTGTGGAAGATCGGACCATGTGACAGCAATGCATGAGACTAGCCTCTACATCACCAACAAAAGATAAAAATAAAATAATAAATAACTGAATAATACATTTATGGACATCCATGGTTTAATGTGCTTGCATGTGTGGACCGATATCTGGCCACAGTTTGGCGTCAATTGCACCTTTAGAAATATATTTATTTGGAAAATTGGTTGATCTGTTCAACATTTTACCTGCTATACAAGAAAGAAATAGAAAACTAATGTGAATCAGAAAAAACTGAAATTTTAGAAAAGTAAACTAGACACAAAGCATCTACAATTTAGAGAATAATAACGTTTCTCATGTAATGCAAAAGCCCACAGAATTCTACAACATTTTTCTGTCACCTTCACGAGTCTTTCATCAGCTGGATAAAAACCTGTCTGTTGACAGCTCGGGGCGCGATGCGTTTTAATCGCTTCCCTCAGGGAAGACATGAGACCCAGATGATTGGTGTGCTTCAGAATGGACACTGCTTCTCTTCTACAGAGGCCATAATAGCTTCTATTGGTGAAGTACTGGCAGACCTGTAATCCTAGAATCTGCTGTCAAATTTCTCATTGATAACGTTAAACTAAACCAACGCAGATTCTGGAAGGATACTTCTATTGTAGCTTGCTAAAAGAAAATCAAGAGGGATTTTGTGGGCATACCAGAAACACAGTCACTGCTCTGCCCGTCTAACCGCTTAGTTAATGTACAGCTACCATCTGAAGGCAATTATATGCACTGAATTTTATTTAGGGGTATTAGATTAAAGAGGGCTTATTACAAGCACATCTCACACTTTTCTGATCTGATTTTTGGAGGTGAAAAAAAAAATCATGTATCATTTCATAATTATGTCCTAGTCTGTGCTGGTCCAACACCTGAAATCCCATTAAATACATTGTAGTTTGCAAAGACAAAGGGGTACTGTATTTTAGTGTAAGAAAATGCATCAAGCAGTAAAACTAATTAGTTTCTCCAGAGTTCTCACCCCATACTCAATAGCCAAGTCTGTGTGATCGTCGATGTCAACTTTTGCCATGGCAACACGACCTTTCTGTTTGGCAACAGCCTTCTCCAACCTCGGCCCAAGGATCTTACAAGGACCACACCACCTAAAAAACAATATACACAACCCCTGTCAGTGACCTGATTTGCCCCAAGACAGCACTGCAGATGATGACCAGTAAAACTACTGCAGAAATAAAATCCATTTTATTTTAGAACACAATTTACTTAAGTTGAAAGCAACTATTAATCCATGGTAAGCAGGAAAAGGTGTCGGTCATTTAAACAGACTTTTGAGAGTAGAAATAAAGGTTAACTTATTAACATCACTGGTTTGTTGCATTTGAGGTCATCGTAATCATAAAGTGAACTGAACCTCATTGACGGAAACACTCAAGTCAAATTGCAAGTTATGTTTCTGCCCATCCTTGTGTTATTCAATTCAATTCAGTTTATTTATATAGCGCCAATTCACAACACATGTTGTCTCAAGGCACTTCACAAAAGTCAGGTACATACATTACAATTAATCCTAACCATTGAACAGTGCAGTCAGAGTTAGTTATTTATTCAAATTAGATAAAATGTTTTTCTGTCTAAGGAAACCCAGCAGATTGCATCCAGTCAGACACTTGTAGCATTCACTCCTCCTGGATGAGCATGTAGAGACAGTGGACAGTCACTGGCGTTGACTTTGCAGCAATCCCTCATACTGAGCATGCATGTAGCGACAGTGGAGAGGAAAATCTCCCTTTTAACAGGAAGAAACCTCCAGCAGAACCAGGCTCAGTGTGAGCGGCCATCTGCCACGACCGACTGATGGTTAGAGAGAACAGAGCAGAGACACAAAGAGAACAAAGAAGCACTGATCCAGGAGTACTTTCTATGGCAAGGAAAAGTAAATGTTAATGGATGTAGTATGGAGCTAAATTGGGGCCATAAAGTTTGTTCAAACGAAAAAAAATGTAAACCTGAAAAATAAAAGATTGTTCGAAAGAAAAAAATTTGAACCTGAAAAATAAAAGTTTGTTAAAAAAAAAACCTTTGAACCTGAAAAATTATTTTGAACCTCCCCCCAAAAAATTGGAAAACTGGAAAAAAAGTTTTGTTACTGAAAAAAAACGGATGTGAAACTGGAAAAAAAAAAGTTCAAAACTACTTTTTAGATTCAAGTTTTTTTTTCGAACTTGCAGATTTTTTTTACAGCTTCAAACTTTTGGCCCTGTTTTGGCGTGGGGGGCGTGGCCTCAGATCACGGGGTGCGGAATCATGACTGACAGCTCTACACAGCGGCTGAACAACATATTCCCAGCTGTTGCATTCAGGGACCGTGGGAACTGGAATTATCTGTAATACATCATCAATATTCTATATATATGTGATTGGTTTTGAAAGATAACATGCTGCACCAATAGAAGCAGCTTACGTGAATACACGACGCGCATGTCAGAGGAGAAAATATGATCTTGACAGATTTGCACAGCATTTTAAGCCTGTATTGGAGATTTCCCATGTTCTCAACATAGAGCAAAAGAACCACCAGACTAAGCGATGGTATAAAACCAGATGCAAAACGAAAAGTAGTTTATTTTGAACTTTTTTTTTCCAGTTTCACATCCGTTTTTTTTCAGTAACAAAACTTTTTTTCAGTTTTCACAATCTTTTTGGGGGGGTTCAAAATTATTTTTAAGGTTCAAATGTTTTTTTTTTGAACAAACTTATTTTTCAGGTTCGAATTTTTTTCTTTTGAACAAACTTTATGGCCCCAATTTAGCTCCATAATGTAGCTCCTTTAGTCGTTTCATCTAGAAAGAAAGAACAGAAACTCTGAGCCAGTTTTCAAGGTTAGAGTCTGAAGAGAGCACATAGAGTTAGTCACAGTAGAAGCTCAGTCAGTAGCCATGTCTAGGAGAGAGAAAGGGTTAAACACTGAAAGACAGGGCCATATAGATCATCGGTAGAGGGTGAGCATTAAGTTGTTGCCAGCAGAAGCTCAGACGATGCCCCTCTCCAGAAAGGTGTCACAGGTAGACACAGTGTCAGGCCAGGTGTAGCTTCTAGGAAGAGAAAAGAGAGAGAAGAAAGTTAAAAGCTGAAATAACAGCAAATAATGCAAAATTGGAGAGTAGTGTGAGATTGTAGCGAAGAGGGTGAAAGTGGTCATTATGTCCTCCAGCAGCCTATAGCAGCATAACTACAGAGATAGCTCAGGATAACTTAAGCCACTCTAACTATAAGTTTTATCAAAAAGGAAAGTTTTAAGCCTAGCCTTAAAAGTAGACAGGGTGTCTGCCTCACGGACTAAAACTGGGAGCTGGTTCCACAGGAGAGGAGCCTGATAACTAAAGGATCTGCCTCCCGTTCTACTTCTAGAGACTCTAGGAACCACCAGTAAACCTGCAGTCTAAGAACAAAGTGCTCTGTTAGGAACGTATGGAACAATCAGATCTCTGATGTATGATGGAGCTAAATCATTAAGGGCTTTATATGTGAGGTGGAGAATTTTAAATTCTATTCTGGATTTAACAGGGAGCCAATGAAGGGAAGCTAAAGTAGGGGAAATATGATCTCTCTTTCTAATTTTCATCAGAACTCTTGCTGCAGCATTTTGAATGAGCTGAAGGCTTTTAACTGCATTTTGTGGACATCCTGATAGTAAAGAATTACAATAGTCCAGCCTTGAAGTAACAAATGCATGGACTAGTTTTTCAGTGTCACTCCTGGATAGGATATTTCTAATTTTGGCAATGTTCCGGACGTGAAAGAAGGAAATCCTAGAAACCTGTTTAATAAGGGATTTAAATGACATGTCCTGGTCAAAAAGAACACCAAGGTTTTTTACTTTATTACCGGAGGTCAATTTAATGCCATCCAGGTTAAGTGATTGACTAAGCAGTTTCTTTTTTAAACACTCCGGTCCAAAAATGACAACTTCTTTCTTGTCTGAATTTAGAAGGAGAAAATTTAAAGTCATCCAAGTTTTTATATATTCAAGACATGCTTGTAGTCTATCTAACTGGTTGGGTTCATCAGGATTAGTAAAGCTGAGTATCATCAGCATAACAGTGAAAATTTATTCTATGCTGCCTGATAATTTTACCTATTGGAAGAATATATATATATAGTAAAGAGAACTGGCCCAAGTACTGAACCCTGTGGTACTCCACAATTAACCCTGGAGTTTAAAGATGATTTATCATTTACATGAACAAACTGGAATCTGTCAAATAAGATTTAAACCAGCCTAGCGCTGTTCCCCTGATCCCTACAGCACATTCCAGCCTTTCTAAGAGAATATTGTGATCGACTGTATCAAATGCAGCACTGAGATCTAACAGCACAAGTACAGACACAAGTCCATTATCTGAGGCCATAAGAATATCATTAGTGACTTTCAGCAGAGCTGTTTCAGTGCTGTGATGAGCTCTGAAGCCTGACTGAAACTCTTCAAACAGGTCATTGCTGTGTAAATGCTCATACATTTGATTAGCAACTATTTTCTCAAGGATTTTAGATAAGAATGGAAGATTGGATATAGGTCTAATTTTTCAAGTCATCTCGATCAAGCGAAGGTTTCTTAAGTAAAGGTTTAATTACAGCTACTTTAAAAGCCTGTGGTACATATCCATTTACTAAAGATAGATTAATCATATCTAAAATGGGGCTGGTAATCAGAGGGAACACTTCCTTAAATCACTTGGTTGGGATTGGGTCTAACATGCAAGTTGAAGGTTTAGATGAAGCTAATATTTCTGATAACTCAGGAAGCTCCACAGGATCAAAACAGTCCAAACACAGATCAGGTTCTACAGTTACTTCCAGTGTTGTCTCACTTGTTGAGGATGAAGTAATCATCTTCGGGAGTATGTCAAAGATTTTATTTTTAATAGAATCAATTTTATTTAAAAATAATCCCATAAAGTCATGACTGCTGAGAGCTATGGGTATGGATGGCTTGACAGAGGTATGACTCTGTGTAAGTTTAGCAACTGTACTAAAGAGAAACCTAGGATTATTCTTGTTCTCTTCTATTAATGATGAGAAATAAGCTGTTCTGGCTTCATGAAGTGTCTTTTTATACAACAGTAGGATATTTTTCCAGATTAAGTAGGAATCCTCTAGGTGTGTAGAGCGCCATTTTCTCTCCAATTTTCTAACATTGTGCTTTAAAGTACGCAGCTCTGAATTAAACCAGGAGCCTGCCTCCTATGAATAATTTCCTTCTTTTTTCAAGGGGGCTGCATTGTCTAATGCACCTCGCAATGATGAAGTAACACTGAACAAGATAATCAATTTGTGAAGGGGAAGAAACAAAATTATTGCCCTCCACTGTGTTTTTCAGTGATAATGAGGAAATTAAAAGTGGAACAGATTCTTTAAAGATTGTTACAGCATCGTCTGATAATGATCTACTATAATAAAATTTTCTTTCAGGTGTGGAGTACTCTGTTAAATTAAACTCAAAGGTTATTATAAAATGGGCAGACAGGATGGGGTTATGAGAAAATATTGTTATGTCTTTACACCCAATGCCATATGTCAGCACAAGGTCCAGAGAATGAAGACAAAGGTGGGTAGGTTTGTTAATGTTTTGAGCAAAGCCAACTGAGTCTAAGATAGCATTAAAGGCTATATTTAGGCTATCACTTTCAGTGTCAACATGAATGTTAAAATCCCCCACTATAATAGCTTTATCTGTATTTAGCACTAAATCAGATAAAAGGTCTGAAAACTGATCTAAAAATTGAGAGTACGGACCTGGTGGACGGTAAAAAACAACAAACAGAAGTGGTTCAATGCTTTGCAATTTGGATGAGGAAATCGAAGGATTAAATATTCAAAATAGTTGTAGATATTGATTGGCCTGGGACTAATCAATAAATCGGACTGAAAGATGGTTGCTACTCCTCCTCCTTGCCCAGTATTTCGAGGAATGTGAAAATTTAAATAATTAGTAGGAGTTGACTCATTTATAGTAACATAATCCTCTTGCTGCAGCCAGGTTTCTGTGAGGCAAAATAAATCAATCTGATTGTCACAAATCAGGTCATTAACTAGCAAAGTCTTTGAAGAGAGAGATCTTATGTTCAGTAGGCCACATTTAATTGTTTTATTTTTCTTTTCAGTCTGAGTTGTGTTTATTTTTATTAGATTTTCCTGATTGACTCCTTTTAGTATATTTTTTAATCTATTCAATTTTGGCCGTGGGCGAGACACTATCTTAATAGGGTAATGGGTGGGTAGCAGTACAGAAGCTGCAGAGAGGTGTTAAACTACGACCCTGCTTCCTGGTCTTAACCCTGGGTTGTCAGAGTTTTGGAGAACTAATAAATTCGGCCAGATTCCTAGAAAGAAGAGCTGCTCCATCCAAAGTGGGATGGATGGCGTCTCTCCGGATCAGACCAGGTTTTCCCCAAAATGTTCGCCAATTATCAATGTAGCCCACATCGTTTTCTGGACACCACCTAGACAGCCAGCGGTTGAATGACAGCATGCTGCTAAACATGTCGTCACTGGTCAGGTCAGGGAGGGGACCGACATCGTTTTGGCAAACTTACACACCGAAGCAACACTCCCTTTGGTGACCTCCGTTTGACGTAACCGGGTGTCATTACCGCCAGCGTGAATAACAATCTTACTGTATTTACGCTTATCCTTAGCCAGCAGTTTCAGGTAGGATTTGATGTCGCCGGTTCTGGCCCCTGGCAGACATTTGACTATGGTCGCTGGTGTCTCTAGTGCCACGTTTCTGACTAAGGAGCTGCCAATTACCAGAGTTGGCTTCTCAGCGGGTGTCGCTGAGCGGGGAAAATCTGTTAGAAACGCAGACGGGTTGGTGGTGACCTGTGGGCTAGGATCTACGACTATGCTTTCTACGTACCGTCACCTACCGTCATCCAGCCAACCTGAGGCCCCGGCTGCGCGGGCTCTGCTGAAGGACTGCTACGGGGAGCTACCCTCAGTGGCTCGGTGTTATCCATCATCTCTCGGGAAGCCAAGGCTCTGAGGTGGTGGGTGAGTTATGTCGGTGCTTGTCCATGCGGAGCCCCATTTGTGATGGTGAGTATCTTAAAAGTCAATCCTGTTGGTCACCAGAGGCCAAGGCAGGGAACGGAGCAGGGGAGGGACATGAGAATACCTATTTGACCCTGCGAGAAACCTAGCTGCAGCTTTCTGGACGGACTGTAGGTGGTGTAGGATAGTTCTTTTGAGTCATGAAAAGAAAGCATGAATAAGCATCTCCATATTTGCAGAGGAAGCTACAGCACTTTTAAACCACTCCGAGGTTACTTGGCCTTGAGCAAACAGCAAATGTTAAGGGTCCAAGATCTGCTTTATTTAAGGAACTAAGCCAACAGGAGGTATGATTTCACTCGGGAAAACTGTCATTTATCCAGCCATATTTAAGAAATCTAGCTAGTTTAGACAACTCACTTAGCTTAAACGAAAGATTAAGCTACTTATCATCTGCATAGTGATACGAGATGTTGAAAGTACATATAGTATGTCCGAAAGGCAGCATAAACAGAACTGATCCCAGGACTGAGGAGAGGAGAGAGACCAGACAGCAAAACTTTGATCCTTCAAGTATGAACAAAATGTTTAAAAAGTGTCCACAGTCATGTAAATCCAGTTTTATTTTACATTTGTCTATGATAAAGCGTCCCACCTGCTTCGGTAACATATAGGTGTACTGAAGACTTTTAACAATAATATTACCAGAGTGTGTAATATAATTCATCACATTCTCGTTATAGATACTGGTTCATTCAAACACAAACATTTGAGAACAAAATGAAAAGCACTTTGACTCTCAAGGGCATTTTGTAAGCTTAAAATGTGTCTGGAATAATTGCTGACGGAACCGGGAGCCTCTCCGTTTGATAAATTTAGCACAACCTCAAAATGTGACACGTAAAAAATATCTTCTATGAAACAGTCCTGGGACCTTTCTTTGAAGCAGGATCAGTGGCTTATCGAGCCTTACTTCAGGTGCTGATTTTTGGGATTTTCAGTCTTACAAAACAGTCCCAACTCTTACCTGCATCTGTCATCATGGTATCTTATGCTGGGAGCCAAAAACTGCTCTGCTGGTTAGCTTTCAAAGATCAAGACAGAGAAAGTGCCACTTCTCAGTCAGTCAATGCCCTGAGAGAGCAATGCTCTGTAACACAGTTATGTTTTATTTCATCAGAGAATATTATTATAGAATTGATCATTATATACCTAAAAATATTACATTCAATTTTTCTGATTGGCTGTTCAACGTGACGTGGCCACATGTTTCCCAAAATCTATCTCTGATTGGCTGACCAGTTCTGCTGATGTCTCCTCCTCTGGAGAGATGCAGCTGAGAGCACCCCCACCTCCAAAAAAGAACTCAAAACTATTTCTTGTCTTTTAATAATGTCAACAGAGACCAGCAAACTTTATTCAGAAAAACATGTTAGCCATCTAATGAGCATAGTTAATATTTTGCCCGTTAGTTTCCTTTTTAGAAAGGTTTTCTTTTTTCCCTGTAGTAAATGTCTGTAGAAGTAGTTGTAGTGTCTTTGGGTTGTCTTGTTTGTTTTTGTTTCTTTTTACTTAAAATAAATAATCCAAAATAAAATATTGTGATATAAAAAGTCATAGTAGACTTTCTAGATTTTTATTCGTGATCATTGCTAACTACCATGCATCCTTTTTCCTTCTACTTTGTGTCAGTCTATTACTTAAATGACACTGAAGTTTGTGGTTGTAGCATGAGAAAATGTGAGGGAAAAAAAGACAAACAATCTTCTGCATGGCGCCGTACATCATTAACAGTAATATTTACATGCAGTTGTTTAACCGCTGGAGGTGATTACAGGAACAGAAGAGCTGCAACCCCTGCAATACTCACTGCGCATGGAAGTCGACCAACACGGGCAGATCGCTGTTAATAACCCTCTCTGTGAAGTCCTCATTGTCCTGAACACTGAAGGAGACTGCTCGGTGGGGGGTGTGAGAAACAGCAAGACTTTGTGACGGGGCGAGGAAGGACACCCGGCTCGGGACAGAATGAAGGGAGGTGGAAAATGAAGCGGAGGCGACGGTGGCAGTGGATGATGGGAGGCAGCGAGCGTCTTTCACAGAGAGGGTCCAGATTCTGCGTACTAGGAACCGGTGTGCCATCTGACGTAAACGCAAAACACACAAAGCGCAGAATATATGCTGATTATCATTGTTATTAAAGGGCAAAATCTAAGTGGCTGCTGTGCCTTTGCTTTTCTACACAGGAGGACACTTGTGCAAGGTGGGCATGTTTACTGCCATGCTGTTCTCGCAGGACTGGACGGGCCTCCCTCTTTCTGTGATTTAGTTTTGTACTTAAGGCTAAATAAGGTTGAGCAAGAATTCCCCAAGAGAGGCTGTCTGTGGTGGCAGATGAAGAGATAAAAGGTCAGAATAGACAAATAAAGCAAAAACAGCAACATGTTTTATCTGATATAAATGGAAAAGATTAGGAAGTTATTCAAACCCATTCAAAAAAATGAGAAGCATTAGAAGTCATGGGCTTTAGTCTTTTAGTAGAACATTAGTGAAATAAATGTAACAGCAGATGTACAGGGGTTGGACAATGAAACTGAAACACCTGTCATTTTAGTGTGGGAGGTTTCATGGCTAAATTGGACCAGCCTGGTAGCCAGTCTTCATTGATTGCACATTGCACCAGTAAGAGCAGAGTGTGAAGGTTCAATAGCAGGGTAAGAGCACAGTTTTGCTCAAAATATTGAAATGCACACAACATTATGGGTGACATACCAGAGTTCAAAAGAGGACAAATTGTTGGTGCACGTCTTGCTGGCGCATCTGTGACCAAGACAGCAAGTCTTTGTGATGTATCAAGAGCCACGGTATCCAGGGTAATGTCAGCATACCACCAAGAAGGACGAACCACATCCAACAGGATTAACTGTGGACGCAAGAGGAAGCTGTCTGAAAGGGATGTTCGGGTGCTAACCCGGATTATATCCAAAAAACATAAAACCACGGCTGCCCAAATCACGGCAGAATTAAATGTGCACCTCAACTCTCCTGTTTCCACCAGAACTGTCCGTCGGGAGCTCCACAGGGTCAATATACACGGCCAAACCATTGGGCACTCATGCCAATGCCAAACGTCGGTTTCAATGATGCAATGATACTGTTTTCCCCGCATCCGGGAGAGTTACGGTGTGGAGAAGCCCCAAAGAAGCGTACCACCCAGACTGTTGCATGTCCAGAGTGAAGCATGGGGGTGGATCAGTGATGGTTTGGGCTGCCATATCATGGCATTCCCTTGGCCCAACACTTGTGCTAGATGGGCGCGTCACTGCCAAGGACTACCGAACCATTCTTGAGGACCATGTGCATCCAATGCTTCAAACATTGTATCCTGAAGGCGGTGCCGCGTATCAGGATGACAATGCACCAATACACACAGCAAGACTGGTGACAGATTGGTTTGATGAACATGAAAGTGAAGTTGAACATCTCCCATGGCCTGCACAGTCACCAGATCTAAATATTATTGAGCCACTTTGGGGTGTTTTGGAGGAGCGAGTCAGGAAACGTTTTCCTCCACCAGTATCACGTAGTGACCTGGCCACTATCCTGCAAGAAGAATGGCTTAAAATCCCTCTGACCACTGTGCAGGACTTGTATATGTCATTCCCAAGACGAATTGACGCTGTATTGGCTGCAAAAGGAGGCCCTACACCATACTAATAAATTATTGTGGTCTAAAACCAGGTGTTTCAGTTTCATTGTCCAACCCCTGTAACTTTTAACAGAAAAGATAAAATAAACTCACCCTTTTAATGTTGGAATGGATAAATAGCGTCAAGTTTTTTGAAAGAGTTCAGATAACCCAAGGTACAGTTATCCCTATTGTTTACTGGCTACTTCAGTGAGGTGTGGCCATTTTATCATTTTGCACCGTTGCTCATTTCATACACGACTTTTTGGGTTATGAAAAGGAGCTGTTTCTATAGGATATTTCGTATCAATCATGTGAATTCATCACACATTCATCAGAGGCATGTTTGGTACCTTTTTTGACAACCAATAACTGAAGTCATTTTCTTTAATCTGATCATCGTGTTTTAGGAGAAAATGTGGTTATGTGACTATTAAATAAGGAAGGTGCTCATCATTATTTCAGTCTGGTCAGGGATCGTAATCTGTCATATTTCCTGAAAAGTAAAAAGGGATTCACAACAATAAAATGGAGCAAGAACAAATCTTCAGAAAACAAATTAGGACTCCAAATAAATGATGAATCAAATTTAATCCATGTAGAAAATGTTCGATCTTCCACATGTGTGATTATATAATACTTCCTTCTAAATGAGCCGCATAAGCCGCGATTCTATGTGTATGTAAGTATATTTTGTTATAATAATATCTACATGGTGTGCTCTCTCCATTTTAAAATACATATAGTAATGAACGCAGCATTTCCCACATGTAGAACACATTATAAATTTCACTTGGGTATATTTGGCAGGTGTCCGTTAAACCGTTTCTGCTCTAAACCCATTTGAAACGTTTTATGGCACAGCTTTTTGGGCTCCTAAAAAGGGCTGAAAATTTACATGGTCCAAATAAAAAGGTAAGTTGTTCTATAAACTTCATTAGTAGGGTATGTAGGTCTGTTACTGGTATTAAGGTACCCCAAGGTTCTAAAATGTTACTGTTTCAGAACCAGTGCCATTCTCTGTCATACAGTTCCTACAGCTTTCCTGAGATATACATTAAACACTGCCAGAGTGATTGGAGTCCTGCGTTTTTGCAACTTGTTGCTGCACATTGCTGTTCAACTGGCTTAAAGAAGGCAACTGCACTTTTCCACACCCCCGCCCATAAAAAAAAAACACAAATTCAACTGGAAATACTTCAGCGTTATCATCTCAACTAAAGCAGTGCCATACAAATCTAATCAAGGCAACACTTAAAAAAAAAAAATTCAAGCTAGCAAGTTACATATGGCACATCTGTTGAGCAGCTGACTGTAGGCTCGACCTGAGCAGATATCCCCAGTAATTTATCAGTTTATATCTATTTATTAGAAAAAGCGGTTTAAGCTAGGGTTTTTGCTTAAATCTATATCAAAGTAACGAACATGTGGTGTTGATAACATTTTTAAAACTTTAATAATCTGTATAAAAGTTTTAATACATTTTAAAATATATTTTAAATCACTAAAATTCGAAGCTTTTAACCCGTTTTGCTGCTGGTATTGAAGAACCTTAGGAATACATTTTCTTCGGTCACCTGTCCAAGTGTTTTTGGCCCATCTGGTACCCCATACTTAAAACGTTAAATAACCATTTCTGCATCTACCAATTGACTGACAGCAAATTATAATCAATCGTACACACTTCAAATATTAACGATTTACCAAAGATAATAATGATAATAAAATACATATAAACACATGGGCGACTGATCTGTTTCCATCTGTTGAAAGGGATTTATTTATTTAAAAAACTGTGTTTAAGTCAAATCTTAACACAAATCCATGTTGATCAGCTGACTATGAAATTCATAGAGTCAGAGTAAAGGAAACCAGCCCATACGTTTAATATGTGAACAACCTCCTCGCCCTCAGTAATAGTCGATCTCTTCACAACAACTTTGTCCGAGACTCTTATTCTCGCTGTAAATCTACCGGCTGCTCTCTCTCCTCCATTAATCCGCGTTACGTATGACTTTGCCCTCTTCGTCCTCCTCCCCTCACAGGCTGAACGTCTCCTCTCCTAGTGAACTACACAGAGTTCCCCGAACCGAACACTTTGACAGCCCAGTCCTAAATGTCCCACACAGCAGTCCAGAACATTAAGGACACTTAACGCCTTCAATTAGTCTTACCTTGCTGTTTGGTAACTTGGCCTCACGGACCAATGAAGCGCTTCCGTTTTGGTGCAGCAGACGAAAAAGAGACAGCGGAGCTTTTTCTCCTGTCTCCAGGCCTCTGCTCCGTGAGTAGCGCCATCCTCTGGACAAGTTGAGCAGTACAGAGCAGAGGACCCCGCGAAGGAAAATATTGAAACATTAAGGAGGTTATATCAGAGTAAAAAGCATACATTGATCAGTTAAGCGGCACGTCTGCTTGCATTAAAGCCATAAGAAATAAATAATTAAAAGTAATAAACTTAATAATAGCAGAGTAATATACATATGGCATCAGCGGTAGCGATTTTGATATGGGTGATAACACTTTCTGCCCAGGGCGCGAAGGCCTGCAAGGGTGCCACAAGGCAAAAAGCTATTTCAAAGTTTTTAGTCAGTTGCATCCAAAAGATTGTCTGGGGCTTGTTTGTGTTTTTCCAATAACGTGGAAGATAACCCTGGGGTTGAATCTGATTCGCAGCTTAGGATTTGGTGCTACATTCAATTCTATTTATTTATATAGCTCCAATTCACAACACACATTGTCTCAAGGCACTGTACAAAAAAACAAGAATTCAGTCAAATCATACAATCAAGTACTTACATCCCAATTGACTCTAGTTATCAAACAATGTAGTCAAATTAAGTTTATTATTCAAATTTGTTTAAAAGGTTTCTATCTAAGTAAACCCAGCAGATTGCATCGAGTCAGTGACTTGCAACATTCCTCCTGTACAAGCATGTAGCGACAGTGGACAGTCGCTTGCATCATGTTGTTGATTTTGCAGCAATCTCTCATTCTAAGCATGCATGGAGGGACAGTGGAAAAGAAAACTCTCCTTCAGCAGGAGGAAAGTTTAAAGTTTAAAAGACAGCAAAATTGGAGAGTAGTAGGAAAATGTAGCAGAATGAGGGAAAGTGTCATTATGTCCCCCAGCAGCCTAAGTTTATTGCAGCATTACTACAGCGATAGATCAGGATAACCTAAGGCACTCTTAACCATAGGGTTTATCAAAAAGGAAAGTTTTAAGCCTGACCTTAAAAGTAGACAGGGTGTCTGCCTCACGGACTAAAACTGGAAGTTGGTTCTTCAGGAGAGGAGCCTGATAACTAAAAGATATGCCTCCCATTCTACTTCTAGAGACTCTAGGAACTATTAGTTAACCTGAAATAGTCAGATCCTTTATTAAAGGATTTTCTGTTGACCATCCCTAGTTCAAAATCTTATATATTTAGAGTGGTCTCACCTCAACTGGATAATCCTTCTTACCAGTTTTGATTATTATCAGATCAATTTTTTTCTTAGAACAATGTAGAACATTCAGTCCAGGTTTGACCTGTAGATATTGTCGTTATTAATCACAAATGCACAAATGAAGTAAATGAAGTAAAACTTTTAAAAAATCTCAAATCATGTCTTAAAGCTTCTCTGTTCAGTGTAGAATAGTTCAGTTTGTTTTGACTAGTCTAGGTATTTTAGATTTTGAACTAGAGAGCATCATATGTCCAGATTCCATAAAAAAACTGTAAAATTTCCTTTTAGTTTAGCACTGATCTTATTCAATAGTGTAGCTGAGTTCTGTGTTAGGGATAAGGTGAGGAACTCAATCATCTTAGAGTTGAGCTCCTGCTCCTCTGAATCAAAATGAGTCATTATGGGATTTGTGCGTCTAATCAGGATGCCTCCTGGATGCTTACTTTTGGAGAGGCTTGCCTGGCACGTCTCTCTGGGAGAAGACTCAAAGGCAGAACTTTAAGACCTAAGGAAAGACGCACGGCCAGTGACTCTCAGAGGAGAGGAACGTTGTATTTCCCTACTGGACCTGTTGCCACTGCTATGAGATCTCAGGTAAGAAGAAGACAGCAGGTTTATGGACGGATGGTTAAACAAATACATTCAAAACCTTCAGGTTCCTTAATGTTGCCGTCTTTAAATACAATTCAATGTCTTTTGATACACGGGCAATAAAACAGAACCAATAATAAGTTACGTTTTCTTTTTGGTTTTCAAATGCTTCCTGTCAAAACAGTTAATAATTAGGTTCTTCATAAGAAGCTCAACCGTATATTTAATATCAACCCAAAAAAATTTGGCCAGATCTCAATTCATTCTTTTGCTGTTGTGCCAACCTGTGAATTAGGATCCAGTTTGAGCAGGTTTTGTTGGGTCACATTTATTCATGGTATGAACATAAACCTTCTACTGAATTTCAGTTGTACTTCTAATGCCTTACACTGAAGAGTTCAGGTTTAAGGTACAGTATATAGAAAGTAATAATGTGGTTTGTTCAAAAGTCAAACCCATCTCTTGGGCAGTGAGTGGTAAAAAAAATACACATCAATTGAGTTGCCTGGTGGATGAAATTATTTTAGAAATCTGTAGATGTGTGATGTTTTCTGTGATGTTTTATACAGTTGATTCATTAATTATTGAGTTGGAATGGCAAGGAGAAAAGAGTGCTGTGTCTTTCATGTCCAGGACACAAACAGGATGAAAGAGAGAAGAGGTGGGAGGGCTGTTTGGAGTTATATGGGTGCCATCCAAAGCAAAGGGGGAAGAGTCAGGTTCAGACAGACTGAAACAGACTCTAAGGAGAGAAGAACTCAGAAAATCTGTCAGACAGAGACTGGATTATTAAAAGGTAAACTGGTTGGGACCAGATGATGGAAAAACGTGGTTCTTTGAGTTGTTTGTGCGTGGACATATCATTATTAGTGTAAGAAAACAAACAAATTCCCCTTTTAAGGATTTTAACTCGTTGCTAATGGATGTAGGATTCAAGATGGACAATACTGTGGACAAGAGACTTGGAGATTCAGGAACTCCTTCCCCTCTAAGACCTCCTCCGCTGTTTCGCAGCATTGGGCTACCTGGGTTCTGGGCCAGCCTCCCCCCACACAGAGGACTCCGTTACATTTTCAACAGATCCAAAGCTGTGCTTCCTGCAAATACACCCCAAGTGCATGCTTCAGAAGCCTCAGAAGCATACACCTTTACAGATTTAAAGATGAAAAACTTTGCTCAGAAAGAGGAGCTCGCACTCAATTGCATTAATGTGCTTTCAGAGGATGCTATCAAACCCGAGGAGAGCTCTGATCTACAGAAGAGAGCTGTGTTCAGGTCAGACGTGTGGTCCTTGGTGTCAAAGTGTCCTCAAACCCATATCAACCAACAGGACAGAAAGTTTCCTTCATGTTTTTGTGTATCTGTGACAGCTGATGGGAAAAGCACAGAAAGGGAAGGCTGGCTGGTTGCTCCTTTTCAGGTGTCAGAGGATCCTGCTGTCAAAGAGAAGCAGCAAAGAAAGAAAAAGAAGAGATACAAGGCGGGCTCTGTAGGTAGACAGAAATACGTAGCTCCCATGCAAAATGAGAGGGAAGACAAAGATTACAAAGTCTGGGGATTGCAGACGGCAATGCAAGAAACTCCATCGCCTCAAAAAACCTACAGCAGCCATCTGTGGCCAGATGCAGTGAAATGATGGGTCAGGTGGAGCCAGAAAGAGTAGCGGGCCACAGGAGGGACCGGCGGCCCCACTTTCTGCCCCCCATCAATCAGGTGGAACCCTACCTACATGTACCCCTCCTAATTCCTGAAAATTCTCCTCCCCCCTCACCCTGTTCCTAACCAGATGCCCCAATCCCCCTTTCTTGGAAGAAAAAGTGAAGAGAATCAAAGAAAAACCTATTTAGCTACATTTTATTTTCTTGCAGTTGTCAATACATCCATGAATCCCCACTTCTATTGCCTTACGCTGATCCGAGATTGCATTCTCTCCAGCTCATTCTGGGGATCCAAAAGAAATTAAAAGTTCAGAAGAGATAAATAGTTCCCCCAGCAGGTTATTGGTCTGCTTTTAGGTTTTCTCCTTGTAGGATGCTCGTGAAAAAATCTTCAAAGATAACCAGGAGACATCCTAATCAGATATCCAAACCACTTCAACTGACTCCTTTAAGTATTGAGAAGCAGCGGTTCTACTCCCCCAGGATGAAATAGCTCACGCTACCTATACGCTTGAGTCCAGCCATCTCACAGAATAAGCTCATTTTACCTGCATGTATCTGTGATTTCATTCTTACAGTTCCGATCCACATCTCATGACCACACGCGAGGGTTGGAAAGTAGATGGAACATGAATCAAGAGTTTTGCTTTTTGGTCCAGCTCTTCTTTCATCACTGCAGACCAGAGCCACACCAGCAGTTCTGCAGACGAGGCCCCAAGTCATCTATTCATCTCTTGTTTCATTCAACAATCAAACATGAACAACACTCCAGGATACTTGAACTTCTCAGCTTGAGACAATCACAATGACTGGATTGTTTTTATTCATAATCTAAGTGAGAAACAGAGATGGAAGACAATGGGTAAATCAGAAATAAATTCTCCATTTACATTCATCTAACATTCATATCAGGCTGTAAGGTTAATTCTCCATGTTTGTTTGCTTGAATGTGTTTGTCTTATGTAATGTGCCTGTTTCTCCAGCAGAGGATGCTGTCCACGGAGCAGAGTGGAGGGATACATCGTGATCAAACTGTGGCGGTTGTGGCCTGTACAGAGAACCGCTGTGTGTCCTTTCTGAGGTGGGATCTGTGTTTCAGGACGAGAACACATGGGCCTCAGTCCTCACCGCACAAACCCCCTCCTACACATATTTACTCTCAGACTGTTTGTGACTGAGGCCTTTTTTCTCGCACCCCCCTTCCTTTCAACCAAATAAACATTGCACCGGAAATTGCAGGGATATCTGGGATTTTTGAGGGTTCCCAGTGGAAAGGAGGAGAGGGCCCTGGAACAAGGCTGCTCTCTGTGACACCTTGGAGGTGAGGCAAGGGAGAAGTCGCAGGTATGAGGGGGATCCAGATGGGGAGTGCATGACCCTGGCTTGGTTGGTTGTTGGGCATGATGATCGAGATGCATGCCCATTGACAAACTTCTGTAGGTGACCTAGTTTCCCTTGACCCCGTCTACAAGGCCTACAGTGTCTTGCAAAAGTCTTGCAAAAATATTGACACCCCTTAAACTTTTTTTTACATCATGTTTTGTTAAAGTATTTCATTGTGATTTTGTGTGACAGAACAACACAAATAGTGCATGTGTGTATTGCAAGGAACATTTTTTGACAAGTAAAAAACTAAAAAGTGTGGTATGCATTTATATTTAGCCCTCCTGAGCAGTGGTGGTTTTTGATATGGGCCCGTATGGGTAGTTGCCCAGGGCAGCATTAAAAAGGGGATCACACAAACACTAAATAAAAAACCCAGAAATTATCTGCTAGTTTTGTTGTGAACAAGTTTTTTTTATTGTTTTCATTTATGTGCAGTCAATGGGATGCTGGCATCCCTGTTAGTTGAGTAGGTGTCACCTGCTTGCTGCTGGGAATGGGGAGGCTAGCTAACGCATTTAGTCCAGCCCCAGAATATTAGATATTTGCCAGCATTTTAATTGGTTGGGGGGTGGAGGGGTGGGTAGGGGCTGTAGTGGAAGGAGGAGCTTGCCTGGTGAACCATCACTGTTCCTGAGGCACAAGTCTGTAGAAACTAGGCTGTAATTTCAGCAGGGTCTTATTTTCTGCCTGTTTTTCTTTGCTAATTAGCTCAAGCTCAGTCAGACTGGATGGATATCATCTGTGAAGATCTGTTTTCAGGTGCCAAAATAGATTCTCAGTTGGATTTAGGTATAGACTTTGTCTGGGCCATTCTAAAATGAATCTTCTTTGATCTAAACCATTCCATTGTAGCTCAGGCTGTAGATTTATTGTTATCCTGCTGAAAGGTCACCTGTACTGCAGTTTCAGGACTTTTGCTGCCTACCCTGTACCCTGTATTTACCTGTATTTACCTTCATATCATTTCTGCTGAAGAAAAGCATCCCCTAGCATGATGCCACCACCACAATGTTTCCTAATGGAGTCAGTAGAGTAGCAGATAAAACGGAGCTAGGTAAATGCAGAGTTACACTTTTTAAGAATTTTAAAACAATGTGTCAATTTCCTTCTACTTCACAATCATGCACTACTTTGTGTTGGTCTGTCAAATAAAAAAATCTAAATGAAATACATGAAAGTTTGTGGTTGTAATGTGAGATGTGAAAATGTTGAAAGCTACGAATACTTCTGCAAAGTATGATCAAACAAGGAGAAGACCTGGTCTAAAGACCAAGACCTCATCTTTGACCCAACTAACAACTTTATAAGCATGGCTCTAATGCCTGATTAGTCTCATTTCTTGGCTCTGCCCTTGTAAAGCTTACATGTTTCTTGGTTGAGTGGGAAGGTTTGTGCACTTTACTAACAATGAGCACTCCCTAGTGACTTTGTATGTTTGTTTTGTCACAGCTCACACCCCTATCATCCACCGCATGTTTATTTGATAATAGCAGCTTTCAGGTAAAGCATAAAGCCTACTGTTGAAGAGATTGTATTAAAAAGAATATTTCATGTAATGATCGTCTCCTTCTAAGTTGTTCACACGTTCCCACTGTGCCTCGTTTCAAACGTTGTGGCTCCTCTTTTTCTTTCTAGGATTTCCACTGGCTTGTAATCTGCATTTTCTGCCTATTCCTTATACACACCACATCTTGATTACAGCTGGTTAGGTCAACTTCATGCACATAGAGCTTGAGAGAAAAAGTCTATACCAACAAGAGTTCACTTTCACATTTTTTACTGATGTTTTTTGGCAAAACCATCTAAAAACAGAGTAATATTCTGTGTTTACAAGAAGATGGATATGCAGATGCAGATCCAGATGGCAGTGTGGTTTGGAGAGCACAAAATGAGGCTTTTCATGAATGTGTGTGTGTGTGTGTAAAATGGGATCACACACCTGACAAGTCTATGATGGGTTTGTGTGTGCATGTACAGTGTTGTGAAAAGTATTTGACCCTGTACAGACTTGTGTTTTCCTTTTTTATCCCTACTTATACTTTTCAGATCATCAAACAGCTTTTAACATCAGACAAAGATGAACTTGAGCAAATACGAAAAGCTGTTTTCATCTAATGATTTAAGAAGGGAAAAAAACTATCCAAAACAATTTGACCTTATGTGAAAACAATATGACATTCCCTTTTAAATCTGGAGGTGGTTAACCTGATATTACTCTCAAGTTCACAACCCACACCCAAAGCTGATTGCTGTCAGATCTGTAAATTTAGGAAATCACTTAAATAGAACCTGTGTGACACATCATGTCCAGTTTAAAAAACCTTTAAAAAGACGAGAAACACACTCCCTGACATCTATCAATCTGTAAACGGTTACAGAACCATTTCTGAGGGTTTTGGGACCCCAGTGATCCACAATGAAAGCCATTACCAAACAAATTGATTAAACATGAAACAGTGGTGAACCTTCCCAAGAATGGACAGCCTACCAAAATCACTCCAAGAACATATCGACGACTCATCCAAGAGCTCACCAAAGAACCCAGAACGACATCTAAATCCCTGCAGACCTTTAATTAAAGTCAGTGTTCATGACTCAACAATAAGAAACTGGGCAAAAACACTGCTGACCAAAAAGAACAAAGGCCTGTCTCACATTGACTAAAAACATCCTGATGATCCCAAGAACTTTTGGGAAAATATTCTGTGGACTGATGAGACAACAGAAGAACTCTTTGGAAGGTGTGCGTCCCATGATATATATAGCAATAAAAACTAACAGCATTGAGATACAAAACATGACAACAGTTAAAAATGGTGGTGGTAGTATGAGGATCGGGTCTGCTTTGCTGCTTAATGACCAGGATGGCAAGCCATACTTGATTGAACCAAGAATCCTGCTCTTTACCAGTTCCCCAAAGGGGAATTTCCGACTATTGGTTTGTGACATTAAACTCAAGAGAAAAAAATATATGTATGGTTTTGGAGCGGTCTAGTCAAAGTCTACACTTAAACTGAAATGCTTTGTCATTGCTTTAAACAGTCCGATTATGATCTTAGTCCTCCCAATGTGTCTGAATTAAAACAATTCCGCAGAAGAGAACATTTTGTATTTACGTACAGTGCCTTGCGAAAGTATTCGGCCCCCTTGAACTTTTCAACCTCTTGCCACATTTCAGGCTTCAAACATAAAGATATAAAATTCTAATTTTTTGTGAAGAATCAACAAGAAGTGGGACACAATCGTAAAGTGGAATGAAATTTATTGGATCTGTCAAACTTTTTTAACAAATAAAAAACTGAAAAGTGGGGCGTGCAATATTATTTGGCCCCTTTACTTTCAGTGCAGCAAACTCACTCCAGAAGTTCAGTGAGGATCTCTGAATGATCCAATGTTGTCCCAAATGACTGATGATGATAAATAGAATCCACCAGTGTGTAATCAAGTCTCCGTATAAATGTACCTGCTCTGTGATAGTCTCAGGGTTCTGTTCAAAGCGCAGAGAGCATCATGAAGACCAAGGAACACACCAGGCAGGTCCGAGATATTGTTGTGGAGAAGTTTAAAGCAGGATTTGGATACTAAAAGATTTCCCAAGCTTTAAACATCCCAAGGAGCACTGTGGAAGCAATCGTATTGAAATGGATAGATTATCAGACCACAGCAAATCTACCAAGACCCGGCCGTCCCTCTAAACTCTCATCTCGAACAAGGAGAAGACTGATCAGAGATGCAGCCAAGAGACCCATGATCACTCTGGATGAACTGTAGAGATCTACAGCTGAGAGGGAGAGTCTGTCCATAGGGACAACAATCAGTCGTACACTGCACAAATCTGGCCTTTATGGAAGAGTGGCAAGAAGAAAGCCATTTCTCACAGATATCCATAAAAAGTCTTGTTTAAAGTTTGCCACAAGCCACCTGGGAGACACACCAAACATGTGGAAGAAGGTGCTCTGGTCAGATGAAACCAAAATCGAACTGTTTGGCCACAATGCAAAACGATATGTTTGGCGTAAAAGCAACACAGCTCATCACCCTGAACACCATCCCCACTGTCAAACATGGTGGTGGCAGCATCATGGTTTGGGCCTGCTTTTCGTCAGCAAGGACAGGGAATATGGTCAAAATTGATGGGAAGATAGATGGGGCCAAATACAGGACCATTCTGGAAGAAAACCTGTTGGAGTCTGCAGGAGACCTGAGACTGGGACGGAGATTTATCTTCCAACAAGACAATGATCCAAAACATAAAGCCAAATCTACAATGGAAGGGTTCACAAATAAACGTATCCAGGTGTTAGAATGGCCAAGTCAAAGTCCAGACCTGAATCCAATCGAGAATCTGCGGAAAGAGCTGAAGACTGCTGTTCACGAACGCTCTCCATCCAACCTCACTGAGCTCGAGCTGTTTTGCAAGGAAGAATGGGCAAGACTTTCAGTCTCTCGATGTGCAAAACTGATAGAGACATACCCCAACCGACTTGCAGCTGTAATTGCAGGAAAGGGTGACGCTACAAAGTATTAATGCAAGGGGGCCGAATAATATTGCACGCCCCACTTTTCAGTTTTTTATTTGGCAGAACACTAGTGCAAAATCTGGTTTAATATTAGTGCTTAAGGGTTGAGGGTTTGGCGTCTGTGATCTGATAATTATTTTTGACCCTATCATGGACCCCAATGAATTGTGATATTATAATCCTAAGCAGCTCAGGTTGCATGCCTTGTAAAAGTTTGGTACCCCATTAACTTTTTCACATTAAAATTCAATGCAAAGACAACAGCAAACATGAGGAAGAAAGTGCTTCTTCAAATCAGATCATAATTGAAGTTTTTGTCCAACATGCAAAATGCTATGATTAGAGGAGAGTTAAGACTGCACATCACCCTGAACACACCATCCCATGGTAAAACATGGTGGTGGCAGCATCCTGTTTTTCCTCAGCAAGGACAGGGAAAGTGGTCCGATTTGATGGAAAGATGGTTGGAGCTAAAAGCTAAAAGCAGCAAAAAGACTCTCTCCAAAGTGTCTCTCCATTCATTCTGAGTGGGCTTGAGCTGTTTTGCAAAGAGGAAGTAGCAAAAATGTCAGTCTGTAGATGTGCATTGCTGATAGAGACAGATATGTCTCTACCAAACAGAGACACAGTTCTGTGTGTTGCTTTATGTGCAGTTAATCATTGAAGGCAATGAAGTGAAACTTGACAAGTAAAGTACATAATCAGAAGTTGGAGGCATAAAAAGGGTCTAGAGCTGATTAACAACACCAGGAAGGGTTTTTTTTCAAGATAGAGGCTAAATATCTAAGAAAAACTCAAAGCGGAAAGTGTAGCTGGTTGTCTGCAGAAGAGCGTTGTTTCAGTCCCTCAGTTACGTTTGCATGATTAGGTGAAAAATGTCACCTAATCATGGCCTAATTAATGGCTGTATAACTGCACAAATATATATATATATAAAACTACACAATAATAATTATATTACATTATCATTAGTAGTAGCAGTCGTAGTAATAATATTGCTTTTGAGGGCGGTTTTTCTATAAGCTTTACATTATTTCATCTGTCACATCAGTCAACACAAATTGCACTGTGCACAACAAATGGACTAAAGTTGACTCAGCTTAACAGACTATTAAAACAAATTGAAAATCACAAGAATGTCTGTCTCATTTGAAGCTAGACATAAAAAATGAAGGCTGGCTTTAAACATTTGTACACCACTCTGTGAATAAATGAGTAAATCCTTGTTACGGAACAAGGTTTATCTCATGCATGCACTGCTCTGCACCTTTATCACACATGTCAAAATGTAAGTTTGCCTTAAGCACTTGGATTTTCACAAATGACATAAATCTTCTTGCATTAAATACATCAACCACTCAGTTATACTCTGAGCAGAACAGCTTAAGCTGCAGTAAATATACCTTGTGAGTGTGTGAATAGTCTGTCCTGTTTATATGGAGGTTGTAAAGAGTCAGAGGAGTGTTGCAACAGGTTTGGCTGAGGCTCCCCTGAACAAACAGTCCACACCTGTCTTCCGCTCCTTTCTCAGTATAAACACAGTTTTTTTCTCACAGAAACACAAGGCTTCTGTTAAACTGCCGGCTTGAAACACAACGCTGTGCCTTCTGCAGTAAAGAATAGATGTGAACAGTGTTTATGTCCCCGCAGCTCCTTACATGGGTCTTTTACTTCTCCTCCAGTCACACCCTCACTCTGTCTGACGTTTATCTCCACGGACTTGCTTCTGAAGCTTCGGTGTGTTTCTTACCTGCCGCTGCCTGTCCCTTCAAGCCGTTTCTATTTCATGACAGGGTGTTTTCACAGTGAGCTCTTAAAGCAGACTTCTGTCACTTTAACTGTTATGAGCTGTGTGCTGTCAGCTCAGGATACACAGGTCAAAGCGCAGGGCAAGAGGCAGTGTCCGTTATTTCTGAGAGTGCATGAATACCACCTCTTTGGTGTGTGCTGGAAATTCTGCATGGTGGTTCATGATGTGGATGATTCAGACACCAAAGCCGAACAGACGTATTATTTTATAAGTCAATGGATGTGAAAGTTCTCAAAAACAAATGTTCCTTTTGTAAGACCATACTTGACACATGTTTGCTTTGTTTGCATGGGGCTGTTGCATCACCTCCATGCAGTGACAGAGTAATGGATTTGTTGGGTAAACTTTGCTAGTGTGCTGAAGCCATAAGCTGGCTCTCTGTGTAGGTCACTGTTTGTGAGCACACTGTATCTACTTATGATGGCATGCTTGCTCTCTCCTGTGTCTGTTTTACTTCCTTGTAGAATGGGTTTCTGCAAATATACTTGTACTACAGAGTGATGATTGACAACCAAGTACATTTACTCAAGTTATTAGCATAAGAACCTAGCTTTTATTTTGTAAACCCTAAATCGTTTTAATAGAAAACAGACCTTAAGCATCCTCTGACAATAATTTAGTCGGTACTTGTTACGTGAAGTGTTAACTATTCTAACAATTGAGGGCCAAAAGCAGGCCAATAGACAAAAAAACTATATGTATAGGAGGGAATTACTAATAACCTGAACTGCACTCACACAGCTTATTATTATCATTCAGATAATAGGTCAGGCTGTCCTCCTGTTGGAGAACTTCATCAGTTTGCATAACATGCTAAACACATTAAGGAATGTTATTATTAATCTGCTTGGCATTTCAGTGTTATAAAGATAAGCAGCTTTAAGTAAATCATGATCCATCATGGCCTTCCTATGATACTGTAGCAAATCCTGTTTGATCACTAGCTAAGCCAGCCTGTTATCAATTTTTTGAATGTGTCAGAAATCGTAATTTAGAGTTGAAATATATACACTGCACATATGTGCCACTTCTCGAAAATTCACACAAGTACTACTTAAACTTCACAACAATGGCCCATAAAAGCAATCCTTAAAAGTCACACCATGCAACCCTGGTATTTTGTGTCTCAGACTGTACAGGCCTCGATTAGTATGGTAAATGATAGTTATCGGACAATACAACCATTAAAAGACTGAACGAGTAAGTTTGCATTGGAAGTGATGCCAACAGAAAGTCTCTTATCTCTAAAATAAATATCTCAACACAACATAGGTTTAAGAAGATGCCATTGGGTGCGGCGCCGCTGGCATAGGAGGTTCAGCACGCGACCCATTCACAGAGGCTTCAGTCCTTGACGCGGCCGTCCCGGGTTTGAGTCCCAGCCCTGGCGACATTTGCCACATGTCTTCCCCCTCTCTCTGCTCCCATTTCCTGTCTAACTACTTTCAGAAATTACTGATAAATAAAGGCCACTAGTGCAGCAAAAAAAATCTTAAAAAAAAAAGTTGCTGTTGATTTACACACAAGGCATCTGTAGCAAAGTTATTTGCACAGATGAAACAAAGTAGGGCAGTTTAGTCATAATTCACAGTACGTCATCTGGAAAAACCCAAACACAATTTATCAACATCATCATCGTGGTAGTGGAGAGTGGGAGGTTGGGGGGTAATTTGGGATTGTCTTGCAGACAGACAAAACTTAATATATGTAGTAATTAGATGTATCTTTGTTTAGCAAGTCATGAAATGATGGAATCTGTCGTTTTTTTTAAAAACTTGAGGTTATATTTAAATCATGAGGAAATGTTATTTTATTCTGACATGTAAAACCCTAGAATTTACAATACCTACAAATTGTGTTATTTCCTGCCGTGAGTCAGCACTTTAAACTCTTTTCCAGAAAATGGCTCTACTTTCTGTAATCATCTATCAGATTGCGGATTGGTCGAACTATATCTGTGCAACTTGAACATGTGGTTCTACATGACTGATTTGTTGGCTTGCAGGGTAATTTTTAAAGGATCACGGGGGATAATGCATTCCCTGCCAGCACAAGTGACAGCAAAAATTACTCTGTTTAGTTTCCCAATTTGGATAAACAACAATTTAGCCACCTTAAATTCCTCCTTACTGAAAGATGTCAGATCATGTGCCCTTTGTACTTATGGTAGGGATTAAGGGATCACTATAATGGTTGAGAATGTGCTTTAAAGCAAGTTCAGAAAATTTGAAGTGGGATTCTTTTAACAGGCTACAAGCAGAAATATCTTATCTGTAGAAGATAACTCGATTGGTGTAATTCATTTACTAGACATCCAGAATAGTTGGTCCTAGAGGGTTAAAAATATAATGGCTGATCAGAGAGGGGCCAAGACCGAAGCTGACTTCTACTGTTTAAAAGCTACTCCAGTTTTAAAAACTTCATAGCAGTTAACACATTCCGGCTTAACACTATTTATGTACCTTTAAACTGCCATGTTCACAACGGATGATTATTTACTGAGAGGCTGATGATTATTTATAGAGGAAATTGAGGTAGTAGGCTGTGCGCCACCCATGATCTTCCTGTGTGAAACGTCTACTCAGAACGGAACATGGAGAGCATTTCCGGTCGACGTAGCTGCTTGTCATTAAATATTATCCTAGTTTAAAGGAATGATATTGTATTGTTTCTTATGCTGCCATACCTTTTCTATTTTCTGGTAGAATAACAGAGTTTGCTTCATAAATTTGGAAACAGTGTCTCTCCAGCTGCTGCTTGTGTACCTTCAGTACTTGCAATAGTATTCCTACTTCTCCAATCTGACTGAGCTTGAGTTATTTTGCAAAGAACAGGGAGCTAAACGTCTATGAATGTGTGAAACTTGTAGAGACAAATATCTCAAAGGCCTTGGAGCTATAATTGCAATGCTATGCTTCTACAAAGAATTGGCTCTTCAGGGCTAAATACAAATGCACTCCACACTTTTCAGATTATATTTGTAAAAGAAATGTAAAGCATGCATAATTTTCCTTTCAGTTCACAATTATGGATGAATTTCTTTTAGTCCATCACAGAAAATCCTAATAAAGTAAAGTTTTGCTGTGGTGATGTGTGTTAGGCTTGTATTCCTTTATTTTCCATCAGTTAGGTGATCTGGACTGAATGAACCGCTATCTGTTTTTCTGACTTAAAGATCATTGGTGGTGCATCGTCTCATATCTCCGATTTCAATGAAAATAATAAACTCCTTCTCTGTAAATAAATGTCTAAAGCAAGCTTGATGATGATGATGGTTTGAAATTTCCTTTAAATAATCCATGCATAAATTCAGAGGATGTTTTTGAAACTAAGATAAGATTAACTGCTTATAACCTCCCAATTAAACTTTGGCTTAAAAATTCGGGACTCTCCCGTGTTAATGAGTAATTTAAGCATAGGTCAGGTGCAGCAGATATTTCCACCTTGATTTTGGATGTCAGGAGTCTTGCATTGTTTGAGCTTTTCTCTATGTATAGGGAAGCCAGCTGCAGCTAAAAACAGGTTCTTGATATTGCTATAATCAGTCTCAACATCACTATGATAAAATCATAGAATATTTCCTTCCTTGGAACACTCTGTCTGCCTTTCGTGTTTTGTTTTCCATGTCTCGTTCGTGTTTAGAAGCATTTTTACAAAGTGGACTGAGGGGAAATTCCTTGCTGTTTTTCATCACCCCACTTCCCCCTCAAGCATTAATGGACTAGCAGCTGAGCATATTTATTTTACTTCTCACAAAGCAGCATCCCGACAGAGGTAAGTCTTTGAAAAGAACTTTAAAGCATCAAAAATATTATTTTCGCTAGCACTAAATAAACTAACGCCCCAAACCCGGGCCTGCTTTGGAATGTAGTAATTCAGAATTTTTATGAATGACTGCATTCATAGCTGGACACGCCCACATGCGAAAAAACCCAGTTTTTAGTGCTAAAACCTTCGCAGGCTCCACTCCTTTGCCTTTTAAGGAGAGCGGTTGCGTGCTGATTGGTTAAAGGAGGTGGGTGGGCGTGGTTACCCAGGCGAGCACGGGATGATATAAAAACAAGGCTCAAACGTAAACCGATCAAAATTTACAAGTGATGGAGGATACCTGAGGATGAACCTAGAATTTGGATATAATCCATGTGGGCAGAAGTTGGATGTGAGATTAAAATCTTTGTGACATAAACTGTTTTAAGGATCCAGTTGTCTTCTATGAGCATCACCTGACTGACAGCATGGGGATACAGTTGCTATTTGCCGCCTTGGGAGTGGCGACAGTCGGGGTGGTGAGTACTTGTAGCTTTGTCTTAATTTCTGCTGCTGCGTTGCTTCATGAAGACGCTTAGCGCTCAGGACATGTCTGCGCTGCCAAAGCTGCTCTGTTACCTTAGAACCTCGGCTTCCAGACAGCCCGTTACAGCCAGCGCGTTATGGCAAAAATAAAGATTTAATGACGTCTCGCCGACTGTTTATACGTCCTAAACACTGTTTCATGTGCGGCTTGTGGACCAGGATGTGAGAAAACAAAAATATAAAATATAAAACAAAGAGTTAACAAAAGGAGAAACAATAAAGCCCTTTCAACATATATGGTTTATTTATTAATAATAATAATTTATTATTCATTAGGTCGGCCAGTCCTCGTCTTGATCCCCGAAAAATCTGTTTTTTTGGGTTTTTTTTTTTACCTCATAAAGACACATAACGACCTTTCATAGTGGTAATATCCCATGTTAATAACCCTCTAGCTCGGTGATATTAGTAAGATGTTTTTATTTGTGTTTTATTTGAGACATCTAAACGTGAATGATCTAATAAAACTTCAAAATATCCCTCACTGTTGCTGTTTGGGACAAAGCTTTATTTATCATGGGTCTATGTAGGGCCAGCTCAAAATTTGATGGGGCCCTGGGCTTAATTCACACCTCACAGTCCGCTCGACTTTGAAGTCGTGTGCCATAAATCTCGTTATCTATACCTGCCAACTTTGTTCCACTTTGACTCTCTGTGGACGTCTTGCGTGCAGTCCAGATTTTTGTGAACTTGGTGACCGTGCAACAATTATACTTCCATATAAAGGGTGGTGCGAAACACACACATATAACAATCTGAGTGAAACGCTGCAGTTCAGTAAGGCTCAAAATAGAATGAATGTGGCGCATCAGTATCGGTGTGGTCCAAGGGCCGGGTTCACAGATGTGGAGGGGTATGCTACTGCGTTTAAGTAGAATTTGATTCGGGGGCCGATTTCAATTAAGCTCACCATCCACAAGTCACCAAAGAAACACTAATATCTTCTTATCATCTGCCCAAAGTGCATTCAACACTACTTGTTCTGAAGGAATTCTTTAAATTGTATGAATAACGGAATGTTTTCCCTGATAATCAGATCAGCCATTTTCCATTTTAATAAATGAAAAAGATATGGAATTGAGTTTTTTTTTTAGAATATGACAGCTGTATATTAACTGCAGAGATAGTTATTTTGTCTGACTTATTTCGTTTTTGCAGTGGTGTCCTTTGGTTCAACATTTCAATAAAATCAGTGTTGATAGAGTCGAGAAGGAGGGGATAAGTTTATTTCGGGATACACTGTGCATTAAATGTGACCCAGCAAAACAAATGATTTTAGTACTTACCTTAAATTCTAGCTGTAAACATAACTACCAAACCATGAAGATCTTAAAACTAGTACAAACTCGTACAAAAAATTATAAATTGTATAAACTTACGTTTTTAAAATGGCTGAAGAGAAGTAAAAAAAAACAATTTGGACAAACAAACAAAATTATGAGAACAAAACTTTCTGACAAAAATTCAAGAGCTCTTGGAAGCCCCCTGCTGGTTCAAAGACCCTAAGCGGTGGCTTACTTTCTTTTACTATGGGTCAGCTCTGAGTTTCTGTGAGAGTATATACGATTTAAAAAACAAACTATTTCCACACTGGCTTCCATCCTACTGCATGTCTGTAATTATACAACCGTAATGTTATCCAACAGTTGTACCAACGGAGATGAAAATAAACCTCAAGTTAATATGAGCTTGTTGCACTGCATATATATCCTCAGGAATATTGTGTGGCTGTTCCCTAGGAAAGTTTTAAGTTGTAGATGTTATGCTAAAAGCAGAAGGCTGTCTTCACTGCACTGTTACTGAAAAAATCTGAACCGTGAGTAAGAGTGGGAAAGGATTCCTCTGGCTGGTCTTGACTGACAGCCCTCCTGTGACTGCAGCACCAACTGGGAGTTGTTTGTGTGGTTTGTGCATGTGTGGGTTTTTTTGTGCATGGACACAGATAGGTTTGGAAACAAAAGATGAAGGGGCAGTGAGGTGGAGGAGTGGAGAACATCTCTTTCATCCTTGCAGGCCGGGTGAATGCCAAGCGGAAGGCGACAGAGGGTCACAGATACCCCTGTGGGGCTCACGACAGTGCTGACTATTCAGGCGGTGTTTAAGCCACACACACTCTCAGGAATTTCTGTGATCTGAGTAACATGAGTCAAGTTTTTCTCCTGCTCAGTTTCTCCTGTGGTTAGTTGGTCCATCACTATGTGTGCAAAATGAAATCTGTCCCCCTCCTGTAGGTGACTGCTGACTGTCCGGTATTGTGCGAGTGCCCAGCGGTGCCCCTATCCTGCCCCCCTGGAATAAGTTCAGTACCTGATGGTTGTGGCTGCTGCAAGGTGTGTGCCGCACAGCTGAACCAAGACTGCAATGAGGGACAGCCGTGTGATCACCATAAAGGACTGGAGTGCAACTACGGCAACGATGTGGGTCGCACCCATGGCATCTGCAGGGGTATGTACCACTGAGGCGGCAGGAAGGCTGAATCATATGAGCAACAGCTCTGGGTAGCTTTTTGGTCTTGATCGGACATAACTAGGGGTTGAGTGAGCCAATGTGTATCTTCAGGGAGGAGAATCCGGCTTTAGAGCCAGGCCACTAGGGTCTGTCTTTGATAGGGAATGGAGGCTTGAAGACTGTGCCATGTTTCATGAGCTGTGACTGACATCTGGCCAACTCTGGGATTTTTATAAGTACTTCAGTGTGGACACAAACACCCCCGTTGAACATACAAACAAACACACACATACACTAGGGAGGGGGGTTATGGGGGAGTCCCACTGAGGGGGGGTTACCAGCCAGGACAGGATATTATAAACAAGCTAAACAGCCTTCTGGTCTAAATATAGTGCTTGCTTCAAAAATTTGGAAAGAGTGTCTCTCTATTTGTCCCGTCACTGCCTCGCAAAGGTATTCAGACTCCTTAAACTCTTTTACATTTTCTTATGTTACAACTACAAACTTCAATGTATTTTATTGGAATCTTATGCGATGGACCAACAAAAAGTAGTGCATGATTGTAAATTGAAAGAAAAACAAAGAAAAATTATAGATGATTTTAAAAAATTTTCCAAAACAAAATCTGAAAAAGGCGGTGGACTTTTGTATTCAGTCCCCTGTACTCTATTAACCCTAAATAAAGTCCAGTGCACCCAACTAGCTTCAGAAGTCACCTAAAAGATAAATAGAGTCAACCTGAGTGTTTTTTAATCTCAGTATAAATCCAGCTGTTCTGTGAAGGCCTCAGAGACTTGTTGGAGAACATTAGAGAACAAAGAGCATCATGAACCACCACGGAGCACAGCAAACAGGTCAGGGAGAAAGGTGTAGCTTAAAGCAGCAAATGAATGCTGATGGCCCAAGTTGATTGGAGGGTGGATGGGTCTAAATATGGGTCAGTCATGGAAGAAAACCTGTTAGATGCAGCGAAAAGACCTGAGGCTAGGGCAGAAGTTCAGCAACCATAAACATACAGAAAGAGCTTCAATGGAAAGCATTTTCATGAGTTAGAATAGCCGAGTCAAAATCCAGAGTTATATCCAATTGATAATCTGTGAAAACTGCCTCTTTCCATCCAATCTGACTGAGCAACTTTGCAAAGAAGGATGGAAAACAACCTCCATCTTTAGACATGCAAAGCTGGTTCAGACATAGTCCAAAATACTTCTAATTGCATTTTCTTTGTGAAAAATTAAGAACAAGGCATCCGATTTGCTCTGTTTCACAATTATATGCTGTTTTGAGCTGGTCTATCATATAAAATCCCAATAAAACACATTAAGGTTTGCAAACTGAAAAAAAGTGAAGACGTTTGAGGATTATGAATGTTTCTGCAAGGCACTGTACTTATGCATGTTAAAAAGCCTTTTTTTTAAGTATGTGAGTTCATGATTATATATTGGGAAGCACTAGGATATGTTCATATGCTTGGGTGAATACATTTATATTTTGCACACATTTAAAATTTCAACCTTTACCACCGCCTCTAGAAGAAAGCTTCTGTGCTGACTGGTCAAAACATTAACATAAACAACAATTGTTTACTTTCTAAAATGAACAGAGCTAGTTTCTATAAAAGTACTAAATACAAGTTATGATGTAGGAAAGAAATGGCAAGTGTGCTTACAAGATAGGTCAGGCATGTCGGAAGCTTATTCAAACCAATGTCAAGAAGTGTTGTGACAAAACACACTCATTGCTGTGGATCTTGATGTTGCAAATGAAGTAAGTATTTAAGACACAGCAAAGATAATAAGTGCAATAACTTTTTGAACAGCATGTAACTCTCCTTTATCGGAGTAGGCAGCGGTAAAAACTAGAAAAACCTGGTCGCACAGCTAACATTTTGTGTCCAACATTGCAGACTGTGCTATATTGAAGGTAAATACAAGGTATGGTAAGGTAAGGTAAAATGACTAAAGCTCCCAACAATGAGATGTTGGATTTATGTAAAGAAAGGCCTAATCCCTCATGTTCTAGACCTGGAATTCATTATCTTGCAACAATTGCATGTATGCATCAAAAATATTTGATGTCATCATACCAACTTTAAGTATGCATACATTTTCCATACCCTCTAAATCTCTAAACTCTGGGTATCTAAGGCCATCTATTTTATAGCGAGTTCAGCAAGTCCTTAAATTTTGACATTTTGACTTTTTAGCCAATAGGTCATTTTCTAATTATAGAGGTTGAAAGTCTGGCTTGTTTGGCCTATCTGATCAGCTCTAACAAACTTTCAACCACATTTAGACATCAATGGACGCCGTTGTGTGGACAGTGTTTCACCATACACAACGTCTTTTAACAAACGTTTTCTTATAGTGTACGTGCTTAATCCTGTTCAGGGTAACGGGGATGAATACTCAGCTAACGCTCAAAGAGAAAGAGCCAGAGTAATCAAAGGAGACACTCACACCTAAGAGTGATTTAAGAGCTGCTAAACTCCTAAAAAAAAGTAACATGAATGTTTTTAGGACAGTGAGAGGTAACCAGAGTACCTGAAGAAAAGAAGGGATAACATGCAAGCGGCACAAAGTTTCTATATATAGGGCAATCGATGTGTGGTTGGCTTAGATTTGAGCATTGGATCTTCTGGGAATAGTAGTAGTTCTACCAATATACAAACCTATCTGTCTTGATGTATCTTTCCAGCAAAAGCAGATGGCCGCTCCTGTGAATACAACGGACAGATTTATCAAAATGGTGAGAACTTCCGTGCTGGCTGCAAACACCAGTGTACCTGCATTGATGGAGCTGTAGGCTGCATGTCCCTTTGCCCCAGCCACGTGCCTCTGGCTTCTCCTTCTTGTCCTGCCCCCAAGCTAGTGAAGGTGCCAGGCCAGTGCTGCCTCAGCATTGACTGCCATAAGGGAACCACTGTTGTGCCCCCAGCTCACCGCCGGCCCCCACCTCCTGCCTACCGACCTTACCTCTTCATTCCCTACCCGGCCTATCCGTATTCCAAGCCTTATCCAAAACCTTACCGGAAGCTGTACCCTTACAAAGCCAAAAAGGAGAAAGGCACTTTGGGCAATGAACTGTTGGAGGTGCGGCGCAAATGGGACAAACCACATGGAAATAAAGACCTGACGGGTAAGAAATTGCGTTGCCGCGTCACCTCAGAGTGGCGTCTGTTTTCTCTACTCAGTCGTGCATCATGTTGACGTTTTAATCATTTTTGCCCGTTGACGCACAAATGGCCTCAATGTGGACCTTCTCCTCTGCGTCTGTGCTGGTGTTAGTATTTATGTGAGAGTTGTTTTCCACTGGCCCCTTGCACACCAGAGGTGCTCTCCCTCTCTCATACAGCACATACCTCTGTCACGCAGCTCTCCCCTCTCTGAAATCACCTTCTCTATGTGTCAGTGTTGCCTGTTCAGTGAATAAGACTAGTGTGCCCTTCAACGTACTTCTGCTTTTCCCTGCTACTTGGCAATGTTTCTACTACCATTATTTTTGCTGATTCTACCGCTCTTTCACTGTCTAAATGTTGCAACATCCATTGTTATTTGTACTCACTTATCTTCTATTTTGTCTTCTCTAGTCTGGAGTAAGTTTGGGGATCAGTGTGTGGTACAGACCACCTCCTGGTCCCAGTGTTCCCGGACCTGTGGGATGGGCGTTTCCTCTCGTGTTACCAATGACAATGCTCCGTGTAAGCTGGTCAAAGAGACGCGCCTGTGTAACATTCGGCCTTGCAGCTCTATGTCCATCCCTGTGAAGGTGAGGAATGTTTTCGGAGCCTCCTTTTAAAAGTTTACAAAGATGTTGTCTAGATTAAAGAAATACTTGTTCTTGTGGCCTCACTGGTGTTAGTATTACTGCTCATGTACTGTTCACTACTGAAGCACCAGCCTGATCCATTTTGGTTATTTACAGTCCAGTTGCATTCATCATTTAATAATAATATCACTGGCAGGAGCCTATTAGTGCCCTTTAGTCTAGATGCTTGATCTTTCCAAAACTCTTTCCTTCTTTTAAGACACTAATGCCTATTTCCAGTTCCTAATCGGTGGGAGGAGGAGTTAACCCTGGATAGGCTGCCAGTCCATCACATAGACATAGAGGACAACCTGCACATGCCTAAGGGCAATTTACAGGGCCGAATTAATTTGGAGTGGTGGAAGAAAATAGGAATACCCTGAAACAAGTCACTCCACACAGACAAACCATAGCCAGGATACAGTTTCACTTTATTTTCATCAGTCATTTGGCATGATTTTGTTGTCATTTTTAAATAAGATTTTGAGCAGGTATAAACATCCACATCTTTTGAATGTTGGGAAATCCTTGAGCTCTGACTGTCTGACAGCTGCACTCGTAATTTAGAGGGTACAGCTTGCCCACTCTGTTGCTCTCTAGAGCTTCATGCACAGCACTATCCGAACCATTCGGTCTCCAGCCATGAACCATTTCTGAGCCTGATGGGTTGCTGGGCACCTGTTTTCACCTAGCTCTCCCTGCTTTTGTCGAGTTGCCGAGGGAGTTAATGTTTACCGATATCTGCCATAGCTATTGCCGGCATGCTAATCTCTTTTGGAAAGAATAATCTGCTGTTCTGACCTTGATTTTGTTTTTGCACATCTCTGTAGTTAACTGCCTTAACCTTGTTTTTCATGCCTGCAGTGATGACTAATGAGTGATGTGATGGTATGACGCATATAATTCTAAACAAATACAAATTTCTTATCTTATTTTTTTGGTGTAAAGCCCATGCTAACATTAAAAGATAGCACCCTTTGGTAGGACTCCTGAGATCACTCAATCTGTCAAGAATATCACATTTCTCAACAAGAATTAGGCCAATGCCACATTAAAATAAAATGGCTTTGGATCAGTAGGAAGTAGCATTTTGTTAATCAGGAGGTTGCCGGTTCGTATCCTCCAGGCTTAGGTATTCCAAGTTGCCTACTGATCTGTGCATTGTGTGTAAATATGTGAGCCTTTGTGAGTGCAGTTAGCTCAATGACTCTTAGTTTAAAAAGGGGTTTAAGAGATCAGTATGACTACAATAGTCCTGTATAGATTCAGTCCATTTACTATTAAGGACAATGCGAAACGACTTTGGATATTTTCTGACTTTTTGTCAAGCACTGGATTGATGCTAATTTTAGTTTTTTAAGGCTAGTGTTGCATTAGACTGGCACAAATTGGAGTATTCATGTTTATATCTATTTACCCTTTGTTGTTCCATCGCCACACTTCAACATGTTTAGTAGTTAACTTTATTCGCACTTACATAAGGTTTACTTTTTATTCTTTGCAAAAAACTCATATTTTCCCTGTTATGTCAGGGCATTGTGCTTTAATTGAACCTCAAATAACCTTTTTCATTGCTGCAGAAGCTTAGTATTGCAGATCTTGTGTGTTGCAGGTTACTTAATTTTGTCCTCTTTTCCAATCCACAGAAAGGAAGGAAGTGCTCTCGTACACACAAGGCCCCAGAGCCGCACCGCTTGTCATACGCCAGCTGCAGGAGCACTCGCCTGTACAGGCCCAACTACTGCGGGGTGTGCAGGGACGGCCGTTGCTGCTCCCCTCGTCGCACGCGTACAGCCAACGTGACCTTTGCCTGCCCTGATGGAGACCTTTTCAGTAGATCCGTGATGTTCATCCAGTCCTGCAAGTGCAGCGATGAGTGCAACCATCTAAACGAGGCTGTGATGCCCCCACAACTGTGGCTTTATGGAGACGTTCACAAATTCAAGGACTAGTTATGTTACCCCCGTCCCGCCTGCATTCCTCCATAAAAGCATTAATTGCCACCCATTAGATACTTTTTATAGAGCAGCTGTTTCTAGTGTAGCTATGAATAGACGCAGGCAATGTTCACAGATCAAGAGATCTTTTCTGGAAGATTATTTGCCCTGCTCTAAATGTTCCCTGAACTGTGGCACTACAGCCAAGGAAAAAGGAGTGCAAGTGGAAACTCTTGAGGATGACTATTTCTTGCATTATGCTAGTCTTATTCTCTTGCAGCGGGATAGATGTTACTAGCTGGTAGAAAACCGGTTTTATGTTTGATTTGAAATGAAATCTGAAAAATGACTTAGGTAGAAGATTTACAAAGACTTTAATGGTGTTTGCAAAAGGTTGTGGTTTTCTCTTGCAATGATATTTATTCCTTGATATTTATTCTAGAGACGTTGACACATTGGCATGCCACTGGGACAGGAGATGTTTCTTGGAGCATCTGTGTGGCTGAACAAGGATCTTAAAGGGGACAAATCAATGATCAGCTGTCAGTCACAAGCGGCAAACAGAGACCAACCCAGGACAGTCAGAAACCGGTGTTCAAAGATGGATGACAAAGAATGCAAGGGAAGAAGTGCTACAGACAGCTAAACCTGATGGGTTTAGGATTTGTACACACTCAGAGGAAATATGTCAAAGCTTGTTTATACAGCTGGACTCATCTCCTGCCTTGCCTTCACAAGAAACTGAGACATTTAGCAAGCAACAGAAGAACAAGTCTGGGATTCTGGCGTCGAGCAGTCGACCACCTAATTCTGTGCAAATTACGATCTCTAAGGGGAAAATCAGCCCCTCTTTGGTTTTGCTATAAAAATAAAATCTGCAAGCTGCCTGTGTGATGAGGTAAACATACAATTTGTGAGTCGCGGGTGGAACCGCACTACTGCCTAATCTGGCCTGTAATTGAGCGGCACGGCATGTCACTGAAACAGAACAAGAACTCGTGTCTTTTCATGTTAAGGAGGTGTACGTTTCTGAAAACTGCTGACTTAACAGTCGAGACAGACGTGTATTCTGTGATTTCTGGAGCGTAGATCATATATTATGACTGGAAAACAAAAGCATCCTCCTTAACCTTTGCTTGGATTAGTTTGTGCACCTTATGTCAACTTTTATACAATATCTACGTGTCAAGGGTGAACACTAGGCAGACATGTCCAAGTCGTTCTCTTATAACACTGCAGGTATTGTAATCTTTTCCTCTTGCTCATAGATGCTGTGGTTTTGTAATTTCGTCTAGTTCTAAGGGACTCTGTAGAGCAGCTATGTACAGATTAATTTGTAACTTTGTAGTTCTATCTGCTGTATAAGGGCCCATCATTCTGTTGAATTGGTTCATGTGTAGTTTAAACACTGAACACTGAACCTGGGTTCAGGTTCTTACTTAATGTACCAGTTTAAGAACATTTAAAAGGGAAAAACAGTTTAAGGGAATATTGTTCTTCGTGTCTTGAAGGAAGGTTATGCGATTGGTTTTAAAGTAGTAACTTTTTTTAAGTAAATAAACTTTTACCCTTACTGTGTTGAAGTTTTAAATGAAAATGCCGCTGTCAGTCATTGAAATGATTATCCAATGCCAACTTTTAAATCTGTCATAGCAGCATTACATGTCTACAAATACAGTATAGCTCAGAAATTAGAACATTTTAAAAAACCGTTTATACTTTATTCACTCATTTCATAAAGTGAAACTCTATATATTATATACATTCATCAAAAAGAACATTTCAAGCCTTTATTTCCCAGTGATTTTGCTGAATATAGCTTACAGATAATGGAAACACAAAATTCAGTGTCTCAGAGAACAAAAATATATCATAAGATTATAAAAAAAATAATATTTTAAGTTGAAATGTCAGACCTCTGGAAAGTATGTTTATTTCTATGAACTGAATACTTGGTGGGGCCTCCTTTTGCATGAATTACTGCATTAATGCAACGTGGCATGGAGGAGATCACCCTGTGGTTCTGCTGAGTGCAACAGAAGCCCAGGTTTGAAAGCAGCCCCCATCTGTATTGTTGGGTCTGGTGTCTCTCATATTCCTCTTGACAATACTCCATAGGTTCTCTACCAGGTTCATATCAGGCCAGTTTACTGGCCAATCAAGCACATGGTCACTGAACCAGCTGTTGGTACCTTGGGCAGTGTGGGCCGGTATAGGCTTGTCATGTAAAGGAAACATGAAGAACTCTAAAATTACACAGTAAATGGCCGGGTATTTCAGAACAGCATGGATCCTGTCTCTCCACTCTTCCTCCAGACTCTGGGACCTTGATTTCCAAATGAAATGTAAACTTGTGGTTTTATCTGAAAAGATTTTGGATCACAGAGCAACAGTCCAGTTATTTTTCTCCTTAGTCCAGGTGAGAGCTTTCTGATGTTTCTGGTTGATGGTTGGCTTGGCACAAGGAATATCACATTTGTAGCCCATGTGTAGGATTTGTCTGTTTAGTGGTTCTTGATGCACTGACTCCTGCCTCAGTCCACTCCTTGTGAAGCTCCGTAAAAAAAACTAAAAAATGGACATTGCTTGACAACCCTCGCAAGGCTGCAGTTATCATTGTTACTGGTGAACCTTTTCCTACCACTCAACTTTCTATAAATATGCTTGGATATACAGGGGTTGGACAATGAAACTGAAACACCTGGTTTTAGACCACAATAATTTATTAGTATGGTGTAGGGCCTCCTTTTGCAGCCAATACAGCGTCAATTCGTCTTGGGAATGACATATAAAAGTCCTGCACAGTGGTCAGAGGGATTTTAAGCCATTCTTCTTGCAGCATAGTGGCCAGGTCACTACGTGATACTGGTGGAGGAAAACGTTTCCTGACTCGCTCCTCCAAAACACCCCAAAGTGGCTCAATAATATTTAGATCTGGTGACTGTGCAGGCCATGGGAGATGTTCAACTTCACTTTCATGTTCATCAAACCAATCTTTCACCAGTCTTGGTGTGTATATTGGTTCATTGTCATCCTGATACACGGCACCGCCTTCACGATACAATGTTTGAACCATTGGATGCACATGGTCCTCAAGAATGGTTCGGTAGTCCTTGGCAGTGACGCGCCCATCTAGCACAAGTTTTGGGCCAAGGGAATGCCATGATATGGCAGCCCAAATCATCACTGATCCACCCCCATGCTTCACTCTGGGCATGCAACAGTCTGGGTGGTACACTTCTTTGGGGCTTCTCCACACCGTAACTCTCCTGGATGTGGGGAAAACAGTAAAGGTGGACTCATCAGAGAACAATACGTTTCACATTGTCCACAGCCCAAGATTTGTGCTCCTTGGTTTTATATTTTTTGGATACAATCCGGGTTAGCACCCGAACATCCCTTTCAGACAGCTTCCTCTTGCGTCCACAGTTAATCCTGTTGGATGTGGTTCGTCCTTCTTGGTGGTATGCTGACATTACCCTGGATACCGTGGCTCTTGATACATCACAAAGACTTGCTGTCTTGGTCACAGATGCGCCAGCAAGACGTGCACCAACAATTTGTCCTCTTTTGAACTCTGGTATGTCACCCATAATGTTGTGTGTTTTTCAATATTTTGAGCAAAACTGTGCTCTTACCCTGCTAATTGAACCTTCACACTCTGCTCTAACTGGTGCAATGTGCAATCAATGAAGACTGGCTACCAGGCTGGTCCAATTTAGCCATGAAACCTCCCACACTAAAATGAAAGGTGTTTCAGTTTCATTGTCCAACCCCTGTAGTACTCTGAACCAGCTTTCTTAGTAATAACCTTTTGTGGCTTACCCTCCTTGTGGAGGGTGTCAATGACAGTTATCTGGACATCTGTCCAGTCCAATCAGAGGTCTTGACTGCCTACTGCCCCAGGCTGAGAGACCATTTAGAGGCCCAAGAAGCCTTTTTTGAGGTGTTTTAATTTATCAGCTGTTTAGTGTGCAACGCTCATTTCTGGTATTTAATTTGTTTACAGTATTCTATTTCTATTGTGTTTTCTGACACACTGAAATTCAGGTTTTCATCATTTCTATGCTATATCCAAAGTTACATGAAATAAAGGTTTGAAATATTTCACTATTTGGATCAGTTTCACTTGCTGAAATTAATGACAAAAATGATTGAACTTTTTTGAGCTGGACTTTTAAGTTAAATACTAGCTACAGGATGAAAGCAGCCCATAACTTCAGCATGTTCATTCACACTAATCTGGTTAGTATACCAGCATTAAAACTCTTTTTTTTAAACAATAACTTCCATTAAATATCAGAAAACATTAAAGTGGTTTTCAATTCTCACATCAGGTCATCTATTTTACTGTGCTGCTAGCAAGCTTGGGTTGGTTATGGGTATCAAGGTATACCAAGTCCACACAGAGCTGAACCTACCCTACCTGTTGCGCAGCACTGCTAGTCAGATGGCTGAAAAGATTATTTCAGGTCATAAATTAACCTAAATTTAGTGGGTGTCTTTTTGTAGCAACCTAATTTATATTTTAAAAAGGTGCAACCTGATGCAATATACACTGCTCAAAAAAATAAAGGGAACACTTAAACAACACAATATAACTCCAAGTCAATCAAACTTCTGTGAAATCAAACTGTCCACTTAGGAAGCAACACTGATTGACAATCAGTTTCACATGCTGTTGTGCAAATGGAATAGACAACAGGGGGAAATCTTTGGCGATTAGCAAGACACACTCAATAAAGGAGTGGATCTGCAGGTGGGGACCACAGACCACTTCTCAGTACCTATGCTTTCTGGCTGATGTTTTGGTCACTTTTGAATGTTGGTGGTGCTTTCACACTCGTGGTAGCATGAGACGGACTCTACAACCCACACAAGTGGCTCAGGTAGTGCAGCTCATCCAGGATGGCACATCAATGTGAGCTGTGGCAAGAAGGTTTGCTGTGTCTGTCAGCGTAGTGTCCAGAGCCTGGAGGCGCTACCAGGAGACAGGCCAGTACACCAGGAGACGTGGAGGAGGCCGTAGGAGGGCAACAACCCAGCAGCAGGACCGCTACCTCCGCCTTTGGGCAAGGAGGAACAGGAGGAGCACTGCCAGAGCCCTGCAAAATGACCTCCAGCAGGCCACTGGCGGAGATCCCTCAGGAGCATGCCCAGGCGTTGTAGGGAGGTCATAGAGGCACGTGGAGGCCACACACAATACTGAGCCTCATTTTGACTTGTTTTAAGGACATTACCTCAAAGTTGGATCAGCCTGTAGTGGGTTTTTCCACTTTAACTTTGTGTGACTGCAAATCCAGGCCTTCATTGGTTAATAAATTTGATTTCCATTGAGGATTTGTGATTTTGTTGTCTGCACATTCAACTTTGTACAGAACGAGGTATTAAATGAGTATTTAATTCATTCAGATCTAGGATGTGTTATTTGAGTGTTCCCTTTATTTTTTTGAGCAGTGTATTTGCAGTAGAAATTTGTTCTATTTAAAAACCCACCAGATCACAAACATGTTTTAGTTTTCACGCTCTATTTTTACTCAAGATCTATAAGGCAAGTTTTTCACCAGCTCATGCCTAGTTGCTAGCATGGTTCATAAGTTAGTGTCAGGCAGTCACTGTTGTATCCAATTTGTTTGGTTCTGATTTATTTTCAGTTTAACACAAATACAAGGACAAACAGTGAAAATCAGTTTTTTGGTACAGTACTTCTAATCCAAATCTGCCATTTCATCTCTACGACTCGACTAAATATATAGATGGCATTCCATAAGAAACTCATAAAGAGCTGCCAAATGAGCCAAATCAATGCCCTTTAGCATTTGAGAAAAAACTATAAAACCCTACAATAAAAAGGTTAGCTTGGGATATAGCAAACAAAAAAAAAATAAAATAAGTTATTCCTCAGGTCTAATAAGGTTAATTTCAACACTGCAATAGACAACGCAGAGACCGTCTCACCAGAGACCACAACGATAAAAGTGGCATTTTATAAAAAGTTTTAATTGGGCAAAAAAACAAACCATAAAAGACAAATTAAAATCACAACCCCCCCCTTCCCCATAAACAGACGATAAAAAATAAATGTTTTCTGAACAAACGTGCAGAGCTTTCAAATCAACAGTGAAGTACGTCTGCTTCCAAAGAAAAGACGGGATCCACGAAGAGGAGACTTCTGTTTGGCTGGGGGACTCATCTGGACTGCTCGACTGGGTGAGAGACAAAGAAGAGACGTTAGGAGGAGCAAAGATCTACAGACAACAGCTGAGGATGCCAACTCTTCACCAGCAGGTTTAACTTTGAGCTTTAATGGGAGAGCCACAGCTACGCGAGAGCTCCCAACTGTTGCCATAATTACTATCTGAATCTTTTTTTAAGTCTCTGACACAGATTACTTTAAACACCTTTAGTCAAAGCTTGGTCGTGGTCTTGGAAGCCATTCATCGTGTAATAAACACTTACTGTAAGATGAGATGTCAATCTCATCCGGCAGCTCGGCCACGTTGACTTCAAAGCGGTCCTGCACATCGTTCAGAGTCTTGGCGTCGGTCTCATCCGACACAAAGGTTACAGCCAGGCCTTTGGTTCCGAACCGACCAGCACGGGCAACCTAATCGGTTCAACAATTTAAATGCAAAACCTTAGTAACTAAACTAAAATCAATTCTTGAAATATTTCAAAATGGTGAGGGAAGAAGAAGGAAACCAGGTTAAAGATTTCCTTCTTTAGTTTCTCACCCTGTGCAAATAGGTGTCTGAGTCTTCAGGCATGTCATAGTTGAAGACGATGTTCACTCTCTCAATATCCATCCCTCTGCCAAAGAGGTTGGTCGCTACCAAGATCCGCCTCTGGAAGTCCTTGAACTGCTGATAGCGAGAGAGCCTGCAAAGAGGGGTGAGGAGGAGCAGGGATCAACAACACAGCTGCTGAAAGCATTACTGGACACCATCCTGCTTTGAAGGCAATAATGTGTTGAGTTAAATTAAGATGCCTTCGGCTCCCATAAACACATTTAGCAAGTCAAGGTTGGCAGAGCACGTGTTCATTAGCGCATGCAAGTAGAGTGATGAGCTGTAGGAGAGTCTCACCTTTCCTCCTGACCCATTCCCCTGTGAATGGCAATAGCAGGGAAATTCTGCTCCACCAGAAGCTGAGACAGAGCGACGCATCGCTGCACAGACTTGACAAAGATCACCACCTAGAGGTAGAGCACTGGAACTTAGAGGCATGCCACCAGCCTATATACACGTATATCCAAAAAATAGCTAGAATATTGTGAAAAAATGTTGGTTTTTTTTTTTGGTCTCTCATTTTAGAAAGTGGAACTTGTGTATTATACAGATTTATTACACAGAGTGAAATATTTCAAGCCTTTATTGATTGATGATTATGCCATTGAACCAGCTTTGAGTACCTTTGGTAGCATGGGCCGGTGTCAAGTCCTGCTGGAAAATGAAATCATCTTCCTTAAGTTTATCAGCAGAAGGAAACATGAAGTGCTCTAAAAAATCCTGGTAGATGGCTGCAGGTGAACGTCAGAGAACACAGCGGACCAACACCAACAGTGGACATGGCACTGCGAATCATCACTGACCACAGAAATTTCTCACTGGACTTTAAACAACGTAGATTCTGTGCCTCTCCACTCTTCCTCCAGACTCTGGGACCTTGATTTCCAAATAAAACGCAAACTTTACTTTCATCTGAAAAGAGGACTGGACCACTGAGCAACAGTCCAGTTCTTTTTCTCCATAGTCCAGGCAAGATGCTTCAGACGTCTCTTGATCAGAAGTGGCTTGATACAAGGAATGAGACATTTGTGGCCAATGTCTAGGGTTCATCTATGGGTGGCGGCTCTTGATGCGCTGACTCTAGTCTCGGTCCATTCCTTGTGAAGTTCCCCGAAGCCACTGAATGGATTTTGCTTACAAATCCTCTCAAGGCTGTGGTTATCCCCGTTGCAGCTTTCCCTACACTTTTTTGTTGCACTTAACTCCAGTCCTCGAAGGGCCGATGTCCTGCAACTTTTAGATGTGCCCATGGTCCAACACACTTAAATCAAATGGGTGAATTTCCTCCTCAGTATGCAGTCACATTCCCCAGAGTCCTGCTAATGACCTAATTATTTGATTCAGGTGTGTTGGAGCAGAGATGCATCTAAAAGTTGCAGGACATTGGCCCTTTGAGGACTGGAGTTTGACACCTGTGATCTAGAGGCTCAAGAAAACTTGTTTTGAGTTAATCAGCTGATTGTGTAAAGCCACGAGCTTGCAAAATTTTCACAATATTCTAATTTTCTGAGACACTGAGATTTTTTTTTTTTTTTTTTTAGTATTTGTAAGCCATAATCATCAAAATGAAAGAAATTACACTCCATGTGTAATGAATCAAGTCATGAGTCAATGAGTTTCACTTTCTGAGGTGACTCACAAAAAAAAAAAATCACTGAAGATTTTCATGATATTCTGGTAATTTGAGATTTAACCACACTTGTTGCAAGGGCAAGGCATTTAACACGAGAAACACCAGGACAAAGCAACATCAAAAGTGTTTGATCCATAGACGTACCTGATTGAACTCCAAGACGTCAAGAAGATCAAACAGCTTGCGGTTTTTCTCGCTGTCCTTCAGCTTGCAGTAATACTGCTGCAGACCATGAAGTGTGAGTTTGGTCTCATCATCCACAAACACCTCCATTGGCTGCAGGAACAAAAGACAGGATGCTACATGAAACTATTTTAAAAATATATAGGACCCTATAGTGAATTCATACCTTTTCTTTGCATTTTGTCAAGTTGCTACTACAAACTTCGATGCATTTAGGTATTATGTGATAAACCAACAGTGGTGAAATTACATCTGCAAGTCTTCTGGGCTGCGTCTCTACAAGCTGTGAAAATCTACATATTTGGAGACCAAGTTTTTTTTTGCAACATAGATATAATGGAGAGCGCATCTGTGAAGATCAATTTTTAAGTTTAGCCAAAGATTCTCAAAGAGATTTTCTTCTCCTTGCCACCACCATATTTTATGATGGTGTGTTCAGCAAACATAGTCTGCAATAAAGACAGGTGGTTTCCTTACATGGCTTATGGCAAAGTGCAACCCATCCAGATATGTCACGGGAACAAATTAAGACGAGCCTTAAACTGATTGTCCACCTATTATGCCATAGAATATGGTACAATTTCAACTCCAGTCCTCAAGTACTACTGTCCTGCAACTTTTAGATACATCCCTGCTCCCAAACAGCTGAATCAAATGATTCAATTAGCTCTTCAGAATGGCATCACATTTGGCAAAGGCCAGTCATTTGATTCAATGTGTGCTGGAGAAGAGATGCATCTCAAAGCTGCAGGGTAGCAGCTCTAGAGGACTGGATAGAACAGAGCTCTGTGAGATGTTAAAAAGTGTGATATCACCAAAGCCTGCTTTAAACTTTCTCTCTGACCCGTGTGTTGTGTTCCTTGGTCTTCATGATGCGGTTTGCTCACTAATGTTCTAACTGCTGGGGCCTTCGCAGAACAGCTGGACTTTAGGTTTAAATTCAACACTGGTAGCCCCTGGTTAATAATTACACGACTCCTGATGGCAATTTGTTGCACTGGATTTAATTTGGGCAATTCAAAGTAAACCCAACACACCTTAAACTTGACAAAATATGTCAATAGTTAGGACTTAAGGGGTACGGCATGGGCGTTACACATGGTGTAGTGGTAAAGCGAGCATCCGTATACAGGCTTCAGTAATAGACAACAGTTCCTGGTTCGAGTCTCGACCCTGGTAACCTGTGCTGCGTGTCTTTGGGTCCAGCTTCTTACAGACAGATATAGAAAACCAACAGACTTGAGTTTTTACTTACATCCTGCATGAATTTGCGGCAGACCGGTCGGATCTCCTTACTCAGCGTGGCACTGAACATCATGACCTGCTTCTCGTGGGGTGTGATCCTGAAGATGTCCTGCACGTCACGCCTCATGTCTGCACACAGAGTGGTTAAAATTATTAATAAGGAGAAAAAAACGTATTGCTATCAGCTCACAAATATCGAACAGAAAGACATACCTAGCGCCTCCAACATTTTGTCGCACTCATCTAGGACGAAATGTTTTACGTTTTTCAGGCTTAAGCTCTTGTTGCGGATCAGAGCGAGGATCCGACCGGGTGTTCCCACTACGATGTGAGGACAGTTCTTCTTTAAGGTCTCCTCATCCTTCTTGATGTTCAGGCCACCAAAGAACACGGCACACTTCACGGTGGGCATGTACTTTGAGAAACGCTCGTACTCTTTGCTGATCTGGAAGGCCAGCTCTCGTGTGTGGCACATGACTAATACAGACACCTGGGGAGGGGGCAAATGAAAATAAAGAGTAAGAAACTGGTGGCTCTGGCTGTTGTATGGGTTTCCTTTTCTCACAGCTGAAAACACCCGTTTTCTATAAAACAAATTTGAAAAAATAAAATAAATCCAACCCAAACTGTTCAGCCTAAGTCACAGCTCTGGACAATTAAACTAATATACCGACCTGTCCATCAACAGGCTCAATCTGTTGCAGTGTGGCCAAGACAAACACAGCCGTCTTGCCCATACCAGATTTGGCCTGGCACAGGATGTCCATGCCGAGGATAGCCTGTGGGATGCATTCATGCTGGACTGGAAGCAGAAAGATAAAACCATATTAACCAGCATACCCAAAAGCACATAAAAAAACACTAATTGTTCAAGGGTCTAGAGGAAATATTTTGCCACCCGTCTGTATCAGTTAAGCGGCGTATTCATAATTCCAAGTGATTAGAAAAAGGAATATTTTCCTTGACTGATACCTCAGGAGAAAACAAACAAGTTTGGCAAGAGCTTCCACACCTATATAATGCTAGGGTGTGTAATCTAAAATATGCTGTAAAGCTCTGCAACATGAGTCACTAGATCTGCCAGTTTTAATTATTGATGCACAGTGCAACTGATGACCACCAGCAACCAGAAAACAAAATACTCAATAAGAAAAGAAGTGACGTTCCAATACATACAGTAGGTGACCACCTGTGTTGGATGGCAACAAGATCTGCTACAATACCGCATGTTATAGCCCCTTAAAGGGCTTTAAATAATGCTAATCATGCGGGATGACAGGATTACACTATTTTAGCCTCATTTATCTGCCCGGGCTAGGGGTGGGTTTGCTTGTTGCCCCCCCCCCAGCTCAGCCGTCTTGTGTTGGGATTTACTCCGGTGGATGAGAGGGTCGCATCCCTGCGCCTTCGGGTCGGGGAAAGGTCTCTGACTGTCGTTTCGGCCTGCGGGTCGAGCGGTAGTGCGGAGTACCCGGCCTTCTTGGTGTCCCTGTCGGGGGTGCTGGATAGTGCCTCTCCCGTGGGACTCCATTATTCTGCTGGGGGACTTCAACGCCCACATGGGAAACGACAGTGACACCTGGAGAGGCGTGATCGGGAGGAATGGCCTCCCCGATCTGAATCTGAGTGGTGGTTTGTTATTGGACTTCTGTGCTAGTCATGGATTGTCCATAATGAACACCATGTTCAAACATAAGGGTGTCCACCAGTGCACTTGGCACCAGGACACCCTAGGCAGGAGGTCAATGATCGACTTTGTTGACGTATCATCAGACCTTTGGCCGCATGTTTTGGACACTCGGGTGAAGAGAGGGGCTGAGCTGTCCACTGATCGCCACCTGGTGGTGAGTTGGATCTGCTGGAGGAGGAGAAAGCCGGACAGACTTGGCAGGCCCAAGCGCATAGTGAGGGTCTGCTGGGAACGCCTGGCGGAGCCCTCGGCCAGGGATGTATTCAACTCCCACCTCCGGGAGAGCTTTGACCAGATTCCGGGGATGTTGGAGACATAGAGTCCGAGTGGACCATGTTTCTCCGCATCTATTGTCGAGGCTGCTGCCCGTAGCTGCGGGCGTAAGGTCTGCGGTGCCTGTTGCGGTGGCAATCCCAGAACCCGGTGGTGGACACCGGCAGTAAGGGATGCTGTCAAGCTGAAGAAGGAGTCCTATCGGCTGTGGTTGGCTTGTGGGACTCCTGAGGCGGCTGACTGGTACCGTGAGGCCAAGCGTGCTGCGACCCGAGCTGTGGCAGAGGCAAAAACTCGGGCCTGGGAGGAGTTCGGTGAGGCCATGGAGAAGGACTACCGGTTGGCCTCGAAGCGATTCTGGCAAACCGTCCGGCGCCTCAGGAGGGGGAAGCAGTGCTTCCCCAACACTGTTTATAGTGGGGGTGGGAGGCTGCTGACCTCGACTGAGGACATTATCAGGTGGTGGAAGGAGTACTTCGAGGATCTCCTCAATCCTGCCATCACGCATTCCCTGGTGGAAACAGAGACTGGGGACTCGGGGTTGGACTCTTTCATCACCCAGGCTGAAGTCACCGAGGTGGTTAAAAAGCTCCGCGGTGGCAAGGCTTCGGGGGTGGATGAGATCCGCCCTGAGTACCTTAAATCTCTGGATGTTGTGGGGCTGTCATGGTTGACATGCCTCTCCAACATTGCATGGCGGTCGGGGACAGTACCTCTGGACTGGCAGACCGGGGTGGTGGACCGGAGGGTGTGTTCCAACTACAGGGGGATCACACTTCTTAGCCTCCCTGGTAAGGCCTACGCCAGGGTATTGGAGAGGAGAGTCCGGCCGATAGTCGAACCTCGGCTTCAGGAGGAGCAGTGTGGTTTTCGTCCCGGTCGTGGAACACTGGACCAGCTCTATACCCTCTACAGGGTACTCGAGGGCTCATGGGAGTTTGCCCAACCGGTTCACATGTGTTTTGTGGACCTGGAGAAGGCATTCGACTGTGTCCCTCGTGATGCCTTGTGGAGGGTACTCCAGGAGTATGGAATCGGGGGCCCTTTATTAGGGGCTATCCGGTCCCTTTACGAGCGGAGCAGGAGTTTGGTCCGCATTGCCGGCACTAAGTCGGACCTGTTCCCGGTGCATGTTGGACTCCGGCAGAACTGACCTTTGTCACCGGTCCTGTTCATAACTTTTATGGACAGGATTTCTAGGTGCAGCCAAGGGCTGGAGGGGGTCTGGTTTGGGGACCAGTGGATTTCGCCTCTTCTTTTTGCAGATGACGTGGTCCTGCTGGCCCCCTCTAGCCAAGACCTACAGCATGCGCTGGGGCGGTCCGCAGCCGAGTGTGAAGCGGCTGGGATGAAGATCAGCTCCTCCAAGTCAGAGGCCATGGTACTAAACCGGAAAAGGGTGGCTTGTCCTCTTCAGGTTGGAGGGGAGTTCCTGCCTCAAGTGGAGGAGTTCAAGTATCTCGGGGTCTCTTTCACGAGTGAGGGGAGAATGGAGCGGGAGATCGACAGACGGATTGGTGCGGCTGCCGCAGTAATGGGGGCGCTGTGCCGGTCCGTTGTGGTGAAGAGAGAGCTGAGCTGAAAAGCAAAGCTCTCGATTTACCGGTCGGTCTACATTCCTACCCTCACCCCATGAACTTTGGGTCATGACCGAAAGAACGAGATCCCGGATACAAGCGGCTGAAAGGAGCTTCCTCCGTAGGGTGGCCGGGCACTCCCTTAGAGATAGGGTGAGGAGCTCGGACATCCGGGAGGGGCTCGGAGTAGAGCCGCTGCTCCTCCACATCGAGAGGGGCCAGTTGAGGTTGCTCGGGCATCTATACCTGATGCCTCCTGGACGCCTTCCTCGTGGAGGTGTTCCAGGCACGTCCCACCGGGAGGAGGCCCAGGATACGCTGGAGGGACTATGTCTCTCGGCTGGCCTGGGAACGCCTTGGGCTCCCCCCGGAGGAGCTGGAGGAGGTGTCTGGGGAGAGGGACGTCTGGGTGTCTCTGCTGAGTCTGCTGCCCCCGCGACCCGGTTCCGGATAAGCGGAAGACGACGAGTACGAGTTATCTGCCTGTTAGCCCTGACCCTGCTGAACAACCCCCACAGCATGATGCCGCCACCACCATGTTTTACGGTGTGTACAGGACAAAGCGAATTAGGTAGACAAAGTTTTTGACCCATTTTACTGGTGTACCAACCAGGGCATGTGTCAGAAGCTCTGATCAAACTGAGCAGCAATAACACAGCAAACATTTGTTAGCCCGAAGTGATTGATATGTTGATATAAATTACTGAACGGGGTCTGTGAATTTGGGGTAAAAAGGCTCGTTTTATACCCTACATTGTCCAACAGGTAATTAGGGACAGTTTTCAATTTTCATTTTCTTTCATCCAGCTAAAACGCATCACTGTCTATGCTCCTAACTGCCGGAGGGACTCTGGTCAATGAGACACCAGCGTCTTATTGAAGGAACTTTACACAGCTGAGGTGGTATGATGGAAATTTTTAATTCGTTTGGAAACCATAACTTCCTAAAACCTTTAACTGGATTTTTAAAAGCAATCCTGGGGATATCAAGTTCTAAAACTTAAACCTAACCTCAAGCGTACAAAACTAAGCAAACATAAAAAAGTTAATTAATAGAACTCAGAAAAGGCACAAGATATGTGGAATCAGAAAACTGTGGCTTTGTGCAGCAATGCTACAAGGAACAGTTAAAAAGATAGAAAGTCATTGGCTCAAACTTCTACCATTATATGACGCTCACCTTCAGATGGATGCTCAAAACCACAGTCTATGATGGCGCGGAGAAGTTCTGGCTTCAGAAGAAAATCTCTGAAGCCGGAGCTGTGGATGGAGACGTAGGATCCCTTCACCTCCTTCTTCCCTGCAGGGGCTGCGCTCTCAGGGGCTCCCTGTGGCTCCTCGTCCTCTTCATAATCGAGCAGCTCGTTATCAACGTCATTCTCAGCCATTATACGTGTTGCTGTGTCTTTGTCTAGGACACAGAAAATGAATCATTACTCTCGAAGGTTTTCATGACGCAGCGTGTCGCTTATCGATGTTGTGTTTCCGAACAGGTTGCATTCTCCCATGGAAAATGTGAACTAGACTTTGGATTGTTTCATCTGCATTGTCTAAGCCCGACACACTAGTCAAAATCTACTGGTACAAACTGTACTAGCTAACGCTGGTCGATGCTCTTAAAACTAGCGGCATGTTGCCACAGACTCCACAAAAAGCGTACATAAACGACATCAGCACTTAAAACCACACAAAACAGGGCCGGCAGCGCATCGGTTTGGCCAAACCTGTTAGCTTCTGAGAGCTAAACCTGAAAATCTATTGTGTTGCATAACGGTCGCTAACGTGGCGAGTCTTACCTTTGAAAACTAACTCCCTCTCACTGTGCTCTCAATATCAATATGAGCAGCTGGTTATACGAAGATAAACTTAAAAGTTAACACAAAAGTTTAATTTACGGAAAAGCAACACAATTGACGAAGTGCTGTGGAAGCTAAGCTAAATGCTAAGCTACAACACTCCAGCTCCAATGTCCGGGTTAAGCTAACTACGATTTGAATTTAACACAGGCTACCTTCCGACAGAATCTAAATACATACAATTAAAACATGAAACTTGAACTTTAAACTAACCTCTTAAACAATTTAAACTGTAATAACGTAGCTCAAAATAGAGCTAATACCCGTACGACGTTGACTATGAATCCACCGGATCAATACCGCATGGGGAGGCCTCAGTCGGTTTATACAGGCAACCGGAAGTTCCACCTACGACTGAAAAAAGATTAACACTATTGGTGAATTTGTTTAAATGCAGTCAGCGATTGGACAGAACTTGTGCCACAGTACTTCACTCTCTGAAAAAGCGGGATAAGAGCGACGATGTGTTCGGTGTAGGGAAGCTCGCAAGGGACATTAAGGTTACTTATACAGCGCCTTGCAAAAGTATCCACCCCCCTTGGAGTTTGTACCATTTCATTTACAGAACATGCCTACAACTTTTTGACAAGCAAACAACAAATAGGTGAAAACAACAGAAAATTTCAGCGTGCATAACTGTTCACATCCCACCCCCCTCCATTTTGGATGGTTTTCAGTTGTGAACAGTGATCTTCAAGTCTAACTACTGTTATGGATGTATGATTCTGTGGCCTTTTCTAATCATCTCTTTGCTGCCCTACTTAAATATGTCTGCCCTTGTTGCTTATCTGCTGCACCGCTCACTGCTACACGCTTACACAACATAACCTCTGATCACATAAAATGCATCACATAGTCAAGGATAAACTGATACAAGAGGATGACGCAGGACTCACGCTCCATTCTTGGCTCCTCTCGGTTCATCCCTAAGATGGGCTGAGGGGGCCCGGTACCGAAGGTGAATGTCACTCTGTATCTGTTCGGTTGTATACTCTGTACACTGATCATTTTGGCATTAAATCTTGATTTTATACTTAACCATTTCTCATTATTTCACAAGTTACATACTTTGCTGGTTTTACTGGTTGGGTCTCGGAACTGGAGAGAAACGGACCCGGTGGTGCACAGGGAGGAAAGAGAGTAAAACTCCCATTTTACAACACTACAGATTCCCAATTGGATTGAGGTATGGACTTTGACTAGGCCAGCGGTATGAAACTCCAGTCCTTAAGGGCCGGTGTCCTGCAACTTTTAGATGCGTCCCTGGTCCAACACACTTTACTCAAATGGCTAAATTTCCTCCTCAGTATGCAGTCGAGTTCTCCAGAGTCCTGTTAATGACCTAATTATTCAGGTATGTTGAAGCAGAGACGCATCTAAAAGTTGCAGGACACCGGCCCACGAGGACTGGAGTTTGCCACCTGTGGACCTAGGCCATTCCAACAAATTTAATGTTTCCCCTTAAACCACTCAAGTGTGGTTTTAGCAGTATGCTTCAGATCATTGTCTTGGTGGAAGGTGAACCTCAGTCCCAGTCGGACGCAGGATTTTCTTAAGAATATACTTGTATTTACCACAGCCCATTTTTCATCATAGAGTTCCTTGAAAGCATTAAACAACAGATTAGTTGGATGAATAAAAAAATGTCTCACTTTAAGATAAACAGTTTCTTTAGACCAAAGGTTTGATGTCATGCCTTGGCTCTGTTACTAACAGGGAGTAAGTAACTTCTGTCAGTGTGCCCCAGGGCAGCTGTGGCTACATTGTAGCTCACCACTGTCAGTGTGTGAATGTGTACATGAATGGGTGAATGTCTGATTGTAGTGTAATGCGCTTTGGGGTCTTTAGGGACTTGATAAAGCGCTATACAAGTTCAGGCCATTTACCATTAACCGGTAAGTAGATAGACAACAAGTTACCTTGTGATATCACAGTTTGTGGCAAAGGACTATAGTGGCAACAGGACAACGGCAGGCGCATGGTGGATGGATATATTTGAATGTAATGGAATGATAAGCTTACAGACACAAAGGATGCACAGGAACCAGAGAGACAGCAAAGGAGAACCCAACAACAACAACTGAGGGGAAAAGAATGATGTGGAAAACAGATGGGTGCAATTAACAAAATACAAATAGGTGTAGATCATAACATTACCCTTCCCTCCAGGGGCCGATACAAGATGCCCCCATAAGTCCATGGGGAAAAACAACCCAAACCGGATGGGCAGAAGGAGCCACGAACAGAGGGCCAGAAACAAAACCAAAACCTTGGAGGCTGCGGGTGGTGGCAATGCAGGAGCCTTGGAGGCCGGCAATGAAAAATGTTAATGGAGGACACCTCAAGAACTCTGAAGCCTGGGAGCCACAAAGGAACACTGAAGGCTGGGAGCCGTGGAGAAGCTCTGAAACCTGAACACAGAGGAGCTCAGGAACAGGAACAGGAACATGAGGTGGGTTCATCTGGACACTCTCACTGGAGAACTCAAGAACTGTAGGACAAGGCTGGTCCACTGAGACACCCTTGCTGGAGAACCCAGGCACTGGAGCACGAGGCAGTAGCAGAAACAGCTTGAAGCGAGGAGCGGAGTTTGGCGATCGGAGGCAACTTGGCGCAGGCTCTGACACTTGGAAGCAGCTTGGTGAGGGCTCAGGTGCTTTAAGGCAGCTTGGGGAAGGCTCAGGCGCCTTCAGGCAGCAGCGAAGAGCAGGCTCAGGTGCTTTACCGACTACATTTGTAACTGCATTCACTTTGAAACGCCACAATGTTATCCTTTAATAATATCTTGAATATGTTTAAGCACAACAGCAGACAAAATCTCAAATATATATAAATTATTTAAGCTACTCACTTGTTGGATGATCTAAGGGAAAACCTAAAAATGTAACAGAATACATCTGCAGCATTTGTGATCATCTTGCTGTATCTCTCGCTCATAAATAATAAAATAACAGGGTAAAAAAAAAAACACTTTAATCTGTTAGTTGTGACCGTTAGGGCTTGAGCCTTCAGTTAATAGTCTAACGTATATAGTGAAGCTGAAGCTGTGTTGTCAAGATTAAGGTGAGTTAAGATGAATAGGCCTATATTACCAACATAGGCTCTTATAAACCCTCACCTTGAGGAAAAAATGCAGCTCTTGCTATGTGAAACATTTAACGCCGCGCCAGAAAGACACAATGCAAATCTTTCATTCATCTGTAAATAAAGTGACTTAAAAATAACTGTTAGGCAGAGCTGCACTTACTTTCAGATTCATTGAGTAAGATACAGCATGTTTTCAGTTAAAAGTTCTCAAATATGTGAGCTTCACTCATGCACAACACTGTTGGTTGTATTGCTCGGTTAAGCTACTGTTGCCTTTCTACCAACTTGAACCAGTCTGGCCATTCGCCTTTGACCTCTTTCATTAATAAGGCTTTTTTCGTCCACACAACTGCTGTTTGTTAGAATTTTTCCTTTTTTTTTGGATCATTCTTTCCCCCATCAACCGTGTTATGTTCAAAGTCACTTAAATCCCCTTTCTTCCCCAATCTGATGTTCAGATTGTCCTTGAGCATGGCAACTTCACCACGTCCAAATGCCTAAATGCATTGAGTTCCTGCTATTAGATTGGCTCCGTCGCTATTTGTGTTAACAAGTAATGAAACAGGCAAACCTAAGAAAGTAGCTGAGTGTAAAAATAGGCTGACAAAACTCTTTGTGTATGTTTTTCGTTCTTCTTATTTATCAAACGTTACAATGCTGACATGCTAAACTGAGATGGTTCCGAATCCAGTGATCAGTGGGTGTAAATATTTTTTTTTCGTATAGCTGATTATAAAGATATAAAAAAATGCAAACTGTCATTTATTTAAAATGATAAAAATACAAACCGTGATAAAATGTTCTACATGTTTTCTAAACATTCTACCCAAGCTTTATCTCCCAGGTGCTATTATTATTCCATATAACATATCAGAGACAACTTCATGTTAAGATTAGTTTCAGAAATGACCAGTATTCAAAACATAATCTGCATTTTTCTTAAAACAATTTTAATGCACCACTCTAAGACTCCTTTTAGTCTTGTCAAAAATGACAAGGCAGGCCAAAAACTACTTTCTGTTTAAAATAATATATGTAATGATGCAAAAACCTAAAAGTGATAAAACAAAGTGTAGGGATACAATCACCTCTAAACCTTATATTCGTGATTCTAGAGCTGAAGAGAAGCTCCACTGGGTGGGAGAGTATTGGAAAGTATCCGACTCTGGCCGGGAGTGATCCTCGAAGTATACATCATTGGTAGTGTAAGAACGACTTAGGAAGTCTCGGACATGTGGAGGTAAGGATAGAAAGAGCCACCTTTCAACCAGGAGCCCACCTCCACACAGCCCCAAACAGCTGCCAAGTTCAGCAGGCAACTCTTCCAAACTATTGCTGCGCAAATCTAACTTAGACAGGTGGATTAAAGCTGTAATTCCCCCAGGCAGTGAAACAAGAGAGTTGCGAGACACATTAAGGATGCGGAGCTCCAAGCAACTGCTGAAGAGGTCAGAGGGTAGGCTCTCTAACCTGTTTCCGCTGACGTCTAGTTCTGTGAGCAATTCCAAAGCCTTAACCTCAGAGGGCAGCTCACAAAGCAGGTTGCCAGCCAATAGGAGTCGACGAAGTCGGTGGAGAGTAAAGAGTGCCAGTGGAAGACTCTTCAGCTGGTTGTTGGACAGGTCCAGAAGCTCCAAGCCTCGAAGGACTCCAACACTAGGTGGCAGCACCAAGACACGATTGTAAGCAAGTTTGAGGCAAGAAAGACGTCGCAAGTGTGCTAGACCGAGCAGTTCCTCTAGGGTTCTCAAGTTGTTATGCTGCAAGTCGAGCGTCCGGAGGTTAGTCAGAGCAAGCAGGGAAGAGGGCAAGCGGTCCAGCTGGCAGTCCTGCAGCTGGAGTTCTGTGAGGTTGGCCATTCTCTTAAGGCCTGTCAGAACAAGTAGTCTTGTGCCTTCATTATGCATCTCTAATTTCACCAAACTTCCTGCCACTTCACACAGCTCTGCAGGGACCCTGTGTAGCAAGCCTCGAATTTCCAGAACACGGAGGTGGCAGAGCTGACGCAGGCTCCCCATTGCCCATCCACGACCAACACTACCCTCACTGCTTAAACGACCTGAAAGATGGAGCTCATGCAGGTTGCGGAGTGAGAGGACCCAGTTGGGGATCTGTGATGCCTGAGCGAAGGTGATATGAAGAACCTCTAGACGTTCCTGGAGGACTGCAAGTGCACTGGGATCCACAGCCGCAGTACAGTGGTAAAGATGGAGCTCCCTGTTGGTAAGAAAAAAAATCAAAGCAAAGGAATGTGAAAAGCATATGAATCCAATTTCCAAGCTGGCCTGTTCATCTCACCTAAGTGAAGTCATGTTTGCCACCTGTGAAGTAAATCTGGCATCAGTGATGAGCTCCAGTTTGAGGGCCTGAAGCTGGCTCAGGGTAAAAAGAGCGGCAGGAAGGTGAGGCAGGGCCACAAGCTGCAGAGAGGTACAGCCATCCATATCTGTACTGGTCATAGCACGTAGCTTTTCTTCCCCCCAGTGTCTCTCCAGGCTTTGCTCCAGCAGTCTGCTCTCACTGACGGGGGACATAAACACGGAGAGACGCTGGACCAGCAATGGATCATACTGGTCCAGCATGTGTATGAGAAAGGCCAAGTCATTCATCAGATCAGGAATGTCTTTCAGGGACCACAGCTCGTTTGGGGACTGGAAGGAATATTTTCGAAGACAGCTAAGGAGAGATATAGTGAAATAACAAAAACATAAAATGGAATGAGAAATATAAATTGAACACAAAGTACTCCAACCCAAAAAAACATATAATTGCACTTACATTTAATTCTTTCATAAGGCCTGTTACATCAAATTCCAATGTGTTCTCTTATTTACTAATTTATTCCATAACCTCTAGAACCTTGTTCCAATAGCTCTGCCCTATTGCAAGCAAATCTATATCTTTTTTCTATTTGTTTCCATTTGTTTTCTAAATGAAACATAACTTGTTTTGAAAGATTTTCATTCCTGTGCGAAAGCCGTGCTGATCCAGCGATTTCCACTTTTTGCTCTAGGTTACAATGAGTAATCGTAGTTTACAAGCAGGAGCAGCTGACTGACATTTTAAAGGTTCAAATGAAAACCAAACTAGAGAACTGCGGGAGCAAATCGGATAAGATTTAAACCATCTCTTCCATCAGTCATAATGGAGAATGTAAAATCTCTTGCAAATAAAATGCATGGGCTCAAAGTGCTGGGGAAGACCAGAATATACCAGAATACAGGCAATGCAGTATTATGTGCATTATTGAAACGTGGCTGCAGGATCATATATCTAAATCCAACATCTCTCTCATCTGCAGCAGAGAATAAAACCTTGGAATTCTACGCAAATGTCAAGGATGGGTACAGCTCCACTGCACAACCTCCTCCTGATTATGATCCAGTCTGTCTCTACTTAGTGTGTAAACCAATTGTTCAGAGGCCACCTGGCGCCAAAAGTGTTAGAAGATGGTCACAAGAAGCTGAAGGAGTTATGTGGGGCTGTTTTGAGGCCACAGACTGGAATGCACTCTTAGAGCCACATAAAGACTGTGTGATCATCTAACATTTTGAGTGAACAACATCATGTCCATCAAAACAGTGAAGTGTGTCCTCAAAAGCAAATCATGGATTATCAAAGAGCTGAAATAATTGCTTACAAGAAAAAAAAAAACTTTAAAGAATGAGACAGGGAGTTATTTAGTTTACAAGTTTACAAGAAGAACCCAAATAACACATTCTTCAGGATGCTGTTCAGGTACTAGCTTGGCATTCTCCTCTCCTGCTCCCAGCCAAACAGACCTCCCGTCCTTTCTTGACCCACCCTACTCAGAAAAAGGCTCTTGCAGTACTTTGGAAGACATTCTAAAAACCACAATCCATGTGGTTTTTAGTATAACAATGACCATCAGTGGGACCCTTTGCGGGGTGCCTTGAGACGACATTGTTGAAAATAAGCGCCGTTTAACTAAATAATCTGAACTGAAACTTTCTTGGTAGTTATGCTGCTATAGGCTTAGGCTGCTGGAGGACATAATGACCACTTTCACCCTCTTCACACTTCCCCCTACAATTTTGCATTATTGCTTTTATACGCTTTTAATTTTTGTTCTCTCTCTTTTCTCTTTAAAGCTACCCGGCCTACTCTGTGTCTATCTGAAAAACACCTTTCTGGAGGGGGGCATCGCCGAGCTTCTGCTGGCAAAACTTAATGTCACCCTCCCCGATGATCCACATGGCCCTGTTTTTTAGTTTAACCCCTTCTTTTCCCCCTAGACATAGCTATGATGAGTTTTACGTAATAACTCTAGTGTTTTTAGACTCTAACCTTGAAAACTGGCTAGAGTTTATTGTTTTTTTTTCTGGTGAAATGACTAAAGGAGTACATCGATTAACATTTACTTTTCCTTCCCCCCTAGAAATACTCCCGGATAGTGCTTCTTTGTTCTCTTTGGTCTCCCTTCTGTTCTTAAAACCCCCCGTCGGTCTGGGAGATGGCTTGCCCCCACGAGCCCGGGGTTTTGGGGGTTTTTTCCTGTTAAAAGGGGGTTTTTTTCCCCTCCCACTGTCGTAAAAGCATGCTCAGTATGAGGGATTGTGCAAATCAACGCCAGTGACTTTCACTGTCTTACATGCCATCCCGGAGGAGGGAATGCTGCAAGTCACTGACTGGATGCATTTTGTTGGGTTTCCTTAACAGCCCAAAACCTTTTTACCCAATTTTTGAATAAATAAAAACTTGCCCTGCACTTTTCAATGATTAGGTATAATTGTAAGGCATGTACCTGACTTCTGTGAAGTGGCTTGGGGAGACGACATGTGTTGTAAAATTTTTGGGCCTTTTTTTTTTTAAAAAAAAAAAAAATAAACTGAATTGAATTAAATTTGGGGAATTTTCTCCCGGGTTTTAAGTCCCGGGGGGAAAGGTTCATTCTTCCGTCTTTAGTTACTACAAATCTGTTGACTTAATGTCACACATCATAAAAGTCCTGGATACATTTTTTTTGGGCCCCCACCGGGAGAAAGCAAAAAAAAGCAAAATTCAAGCCCCCACTTTGGGTTCTCCTATAAACCTTTGTGATTGTAATTTAAAAAATGCCATCATTGATGTGAGTCCTAACCTGTGAAAAATCCAGCTGAGGGTGTAAAAATTGAGAAGAGCATAAAGCCCCAGAAGGATTAGGTAGGCTACAAGAAGTTTGCGCAAAAGGGATGAGAGCACATGGACACATTCAAAGGTTGAGTAGCCCACTAGTGTTCGCTCCCCAGGGTGACAGATGTGGTTGAAGGAGAGGGAGCTGAGAAATGGGATGGTTTTACTCTTTGATCCCCAATTCCCAAATCAGCATTTTAAAAAATATTGTCGGGGAAAGGGGAAACCCTGAAAAGAGAAATGGGGACCTTTTTTTTTAAAAATTGGGAAAAGAGGGATTGGTATGAACTTTTTTTCTAAATGTTAGCATACATCCTTATTAGTGTGTTGGTTACCAATATCTATTGCCAGACATTAAAATGTTTTCTAAATAAACCAATAGATTACAGACTGCAGATGTTCTAGTACCTTATAAATGACAGCCGAGCTTTCGCAGTGAGTCCGAAATTTCCTGACTCTTTCAAACAGGGCCCTGGCCTGTTCTCCATCACTTTTATCTAGACTCAGTACCTGCCTGGGGCGTTCCACTTTCACTGAAGGCTTGGAAGAACAGAAGTGCACCTCAGAGCCAAGTGTTCTGGATGATATCGTAGAATTAGAGGAGAGGGTGGAAGGGGAGGGAGATGGCGGGGAGGTTGATCTCTTTAAAAGTGGACTGTCTGTGCCTGAGTCTATGCTTGAGTGTTCTGTGCGGACTCCCGGAATTGAAAAGCAAGCTGAAGACACAGGAGCCTGGCGGGGCTGTCTCTCCAAATCTTGGATGTTTTCCTGGAGTGCAGCTTCGGATAGAGCCTGGGATGTCCAGGGAGACTCACAGCATTTTGCCAAGATGGACAGGAACTGTTCTATGCGAGAAGATGTGTGAGGGAAATGCAGCCAGAAGGAGCCACTGGCTACCAGCACTAGAGACTGCAGCAAGGCCATGTAGGGGAAGAAGCGGGAACACAAAGGCAAAGCTTGATGGTAGCACACCTAGACAGACATGCACACAAAACATTTCCAATTAAGGAGAAGCAGATTAATAGTTACAGCCATACCATAATAACCATATCTTAAGCAAACCTGCTGCCAAACAATTTTCACCAGGCATGGTTCAGTGTCTGGTGTCAAAAATAAAGAATTTCCAACATGCCCTTCCTACGATTCAAAGACCTTTTGATGAGAAGGCAGAGAAACTGCTGGATAATCAAAGTTTTCTCTGGATGTATGAAGCATAGTAATGCTGTGCTACCTCATCTCCACAAGTTGCTGGGCACTGCTGGTTAGATGACTAAAAGACAACCAGTGCAAGAAAGACAGACTGCCGAGGGAGTCAGCCTGCAGTTTGTGGATAGCCTGACGAATTAATCAGCCAATGTCAGCTGTTGTCTTGTTACTCTATAAAGAGGATTATGGGATAAAGGTTTAGTATTCTATGCATAGGCACTTTAAAACAGCTACTAAATTTAGCAGGTGTTTGTTTTATATTTTATTAGTAGTGTATGCGTCAAAATCTGATAACAAGTAAAACCTAATTTCCTTCTCCATGATTAGACTCTCAAACAGAAACACAAGCTAACCTTTGTGTGTTACCTTTGTACACAAAAATCAAAACTTTCAAATTCCAGGCCAGAGAAATACACTGGCAACGGAACCCAAAGTCAAGATTATAACTTGAAATGTCTGAGGCCTCAAAATCCAAAATGGCTGCCACAGATCCTAGTGTAGCAATAACAGACTGTTTTTCGGTTATGTTGCTTTGTCTCTGAATAAATGAATTGCCCACAAAGAACAATTTCTGTCTACAAATGTGGATCCAAAGTCTTTGAACGCACAAAATGTTGAGAAATGCATTGATGTCAGCTTGTGTTGCCAACTGTAGTTAGAGCGGTCTTTCAGAGTAACAATTAGCAACTCACAGTGGTTTTTCCAACTTGCATGTGGACAACAGTTAGGTTTACTACGGTTCAGAGTTACAACTCCTGAGGTACATTTAAAACATTGTCTTTGTGGAGCTGTTGGTTGCCTGCTGTAGCCAGTCAGCACACACCTGGGTATTGAGGGAAAACATAAGCCTGCCTGTTGTTGTTGGTTTTTGCTAATTTTACAATAACATAAAGGGATGAAGCACTAAGTAAAGATGTTTAAAGGCAATAAGAAAAACCTACATGGACATTTACTCTGTGCCAAATCAGGTGTAGTCAACATCAGCTAGCATTTTATATATGACATTTAGATTAAAGCTGCCTGCAGCAAATCTTCTGCATGTCGCCTAGATCTTAGCCACAAGGAGCATCAAGGCTTTCAAGTTGCTCAAGGGAGAACTTCACAGTTCTCGTTGTCTCCAAAAAGCCAATGACAACATGAATGACATTTCTCACCCACATCACTCTCTGTTTGAACTGCTTTCGTCAAGCAAACACTACAGATCAATTAAAACAAGGACAAAAGCAGATTCAAGAACAATTTCTACCCAACAGCAATACCTAATAGTGGGAATTGTGCAAACAGTATGAATATGTGTGTACGTGTGCTTTTATTTTATGTTTTTACCAAATTACTGTTATGCACTGATCAAATAGCTTTTTCTCAGTTTTGAGGTACTCATGACAATGACAATAAAGGATATTCTATTCTATTCTATTCTATTATATTCTAGCTACATTCAGGGAGTACTAATATTTAGGCAAACATAGCTTTTGCACACATGCATATTTTCTTAAAATGCAAATAATTTCTAAAAAGCTGCTTAATTATTATAACTAAAGGTTTTGAGATTCTGTTTCTGCAAATGCATAAAATGTATTTTGATTGCCACATAAATGTTATGAACACAACAAGAGCACTGTTAAAGATTACTAATCAATACGAACAATAATTTATCGGTGTTGCAGGTAAGGCAAAAATCCATACATACAGTTTAAATGAAGCAAAAATAATTCAATAAATGTAACATTCCAAAATAACATTTTAACCCATTACTATAAATTTCTGTAAATTGCTTTAACAATTTATCCCTATAGTCATATATCATCTAAAAGCACATAACAATACCTGGCTAACATAAATATATTGCTGGTACACAAGATGTGTGCGGCGTCCCTGTGCAGGAGATTGGAGATTTGGGCCGATACTGTGCTGAAAATGCAGAAGGGGCTTAGAAGATGTGAGGGCTGCATCACTTCCAGGTGATGGATCCTGAATGCTGATGCTTGTATTTAAAGGCAGCTCGGAAGGAATGCACACAACCTTTTCCCTCGACAGCTGCTCAGTACAAGCCAGGACAGATGTCATCAGCATCAGGACCACCAGGTAGTCCATGAAGACCTCCCACCAGGGCTTCAGCAGTTTATATGTGTTCTGAGGCTGATCCAGACGGGCCAGTTCTGAGAGGGAGAACATGGTTCAGTCTGAATATTATGAGGATGTCTGTAAAAAAAGATTTATTTCTGTAAATATTGTGGTCTGGGTTTTTTGCACTTGTACTTGTGGCAGGTTAAGCTAAACACTATAAAAACAATTTTTTTTAATGTTATGGCACTAGTTGCCTTTATTTTGTAAGTTGACCAACAGGAAATTGGTTGGAGAGAGAGGGGGAGACATGCAGCAAAGGTCAAGGGGCCAGGACTCGAACCTATGACAGCTGCATTGAGGAGTGTAGCCTCCATACATAGGTTACGCGCTTTACCCCTGGACCACCGCGCTCCCCATTACAACTATTATTAGTTAATCTTACATCTTACATTCAGCGCATGCCATTAGAAAACAAATAAAAAGTCAACAAATAAGAACAGCCTAAAAACATTAACTTATTTATGCCTACCTGATTGAAAACTTGTTCCACAACTTTTCTCCTCTTCTTTCTCCACCACTTTACAGAGAGTTCAGGCCGGCTCGGTCTGGTTCTGGGGCGAACAACAAACTCCTCCTGAGCTGGCCGACACACAGCTTTTCAAATGTTGCCATGGCAACTGAGAAAATGCTGCTGAGAATTCCAGCTCACTCCTAGGATCTCATGGCCTGCTAAACGTTTGCTTGCAGCCTTCAGCTACAGACAAGAATACTATGACAAGTATTATACAAAATTCATGGCTAGAAAATTGTTTCTCCAAGGTTCATTATGTACAGTCTCCAACTCTGCCAAGTTGCAAACAACTAAAATAGTATTTTTGCTCAATTTTTTTAATGTAGAAAATGGGCCTTTACTTAAAAACCTTAAAATGTCTGTATTAAGAAACTATAATGAAAAAAGTTTTTCTTCCAGCAACATATAAAAGCTAGTTTGGAGAATTACACTAGAAGAGGACCCCAACGGTTAAAGTTAACTAGTCCAAGTTTAGCTGAATAAGGATAAAATTATCCTGCAGAAATAATCATAGACCCTTAAATAACTGACAGTGGTATACAACACAGTCTCCATTTTCACTCTTTATCACATTACAATCACAAACTTTGATGTTTTCTTGGGGATCATGTGAAAGACCAATGCAACGTACTAAAATAAAGACTAAAATATTTGCCCATTCATCTTTAAAAATTCCTCAAAATCAGTTGTGGATGGATAGTGTCTGTAAACATAAATTAATTAACATAATTTTAAGTCTTACCACAGTTTCTTAATCTGATTTAAGTATGGGCTTGGACTATGACATGAATTTCCCTTGATTTAAACTGCTTCTACTAGAAGGAGAATCACTGCCCCAGTCTTCCAGGACTGCCCTGTATTTAGCACCATGCATCTTTCCACAAAGTCTGACCACTTACACAAGCATCCCCACAGCATGATGCAGCCACCACCATGTTTAACTTTTGTGATAACAAGTTCAGAGGTGGATGTGAGTTTTCCCCTCCACATAACATTTTTTGCATGGAAACCAGAAAGTTTAGTTTTGGTTCCATCTGACCAGAGCACCTTCTTCCATGTATTTCTTGTCCCATACTTGGCATGTGGGAAACAGGATTGTGGCTTTCTTTGAAAAAGGAAAGAGAGATTTATGGAGCGCAATCTTGGTTTGCAGTTGTGCCAAACTCTTTCTAATTTCTGACGATAGACTGAACAGAACTCTGAGATGTTGAAGCTTTGGATATGGTTTTAAAACATAACCCTGCTTTAAACTGCTAACTTTCTGCTGTGTTAATGTGAAGAGCAAATACATGGCTGAAGTGTAATTTGTTTTAAGGTTTCCTGCACTTTATAAAACTCCTTGACTTGTTTGGTCAATGAGCAATTATCTGCTATGTAGAGCAAGCCAGATGTCCTGATTTGATTTGACCTAAGGTCAGCCAGACATTAAAAAAAAACTTTAATTGGGCATGAAAAAAAAATCTCAGAGATGCTTTGCTTGTTGACAAGTTTTTGGAGAAATCTTGTTTCTTCAATTCAAACTAATAAAAAATATTTCATACAAGTATGATAATGTAAATAGAGTTACAGATTTCATAATCCATGAAACAAAATATAACTGAAGAATCCTGAAAATTCACTGAAATCAGTTTGCAATGGTTATAATTGATTACTGGTTGATATTAATCTGGGGCAGTTTTTGGGTGGTATATGGTTCATTGCCCTAGAAGGCACAGCCCTAGAGGTAGCCAAAAGTTGCTTTGTTTGAGTTGTGTCAGTTGTGGCCCAAATATGTTCACTTTTGCTTATTTGTATGCCCCTTCTTCTGATATGCCGCCATTTGATTTGCAGCTTCTGATGTGTCATAGAAAACGGCTGTTTCTCTATTTTAAAGGAATCTGGGCCACATTTGATCATGTGTAGCTCAATATCTAAAATGATTTGGGTGGTCACAGCTGGACTGGCTTATTCTACTCTGAGAATCTTTAAAACACAGTTTTGAGATATACATAACCTTTATTGTATTTGTGAAAACACACAAAAACCTTTTAATTGCATTTTTTTGCATTACAACCACCTTCAATTGTGTTGAGGTGGATGAAAAGATTCTTGCCTAGGATGCCATTTAAGCAAGAACCGCCACTGGTCTCGATTGGTAGATACATAATCATATACCAGGGTTTGGACTAACATTTGCTGCTAACCAGATTTCTAGACTTTTTATTATTCAAATCCTTGTTTCTTTGAGTAAATAATCCCAAATTACATTGTTGCAACAGTATGGTATGTTACCAAAAGATGATGAACCAGTCACCCACTGAAAATATTTTAAACTTTATTATGAAAAACATGACAATGGAAGAATCTTGGGTGAGGTAGAAATATATTCCCATATATCATATGCTTACATCAAGTTCAGAACTGGCAAGAACAAGATATTTTATCAGTCAGTTTTGCAACTTTCAAAATCTGTGTTGATATTGTTATTTTGTTGATATTGGTATTTCCCCTTATCATCCAGCAGAGGATGCCAAAATCAGTGTTTAGACCCAGAAAGCTACAGTTGAATCCAGACCTGTAATTATAGCAATGTAACAGCTCCTACAAGTAGCACAATGCCACTTTTATCACAGATAGTGATAGTTCTAAAATTTACCTATTTCTCAGTTCAGTTAAATATTAATGTCTGTTCATACTGAAGGATTACATCGTCTGCTTCTTCATATGGCATTTCCTTTAGTTTTTAGACCACTAAGAATCTTTAGCAGAGATGCAAACTGACAATAAACCACAATGAGATCTACTCCGCACAGCTGGTGTGCCGTGGTTGTGTGTTCTATGCATTCGCGTTGTGTGAACAAGTATGGAGATGCATGTCTCTGTATGTATTGTTGAGCAATGAGCATGAGTTGGAAAACAAGTGGTGGGGAAGTTGCAGCAGTGGCGGTAAATACATATGTATGTGAGTAAGAGTGGCATTCACCAATGCCACAGAGGAAAATCTTGTAGTAAAATGCACAAGTGTGACTGACAGGGTTGTCTGTTTTACACCACGACATCTCAGTTTGCCGCTGTATAAATGATATCTAACCGAAGTATGTAATGATTCCTGTGCTGTACTGTTCAAAATAAAATAAGTAATGGGAACAAACCAGTTCTTAACTTGAGAACTGACAAAGAAATGAATACTGAGAAGAGTTAAAATAATGTCAGGAGGAAAATGCAATGTTGTGTTCTGCAATTTTTGAACTGCTCTTCCAACCATTTTAACTTAAAAGTTTGTGTGTGGGTGGGTGTATGTTTGTGTGTGTGAATGCAATAGAAAAGTCTTCATGAGTCCTTTTTAAGTCCAGTAAAATACCTTGAAAACAGACTGTTCATGAAATTAATACTGCTTAAATTAGTCCTGTCATTGCGCATTTTGGTATTTGTGTGCAGGCTGGATTTTCTGCAAAAGTGATTTGTTAATTTACGTTTTGTAGTTTTTTTTTTGGATTAACTAATCAAGAAATCTCGCAGCTTAATCAGAGCCAGCCATCGACTCGGATATGTAACTACTGCATATACAACCCCTGGCAAAAATGATGGAATCACCAGTCTCGGAGGAGGTTCCTTCAGTTGTTCAAATTTTGTAGAAAAAAAACAGATCACAGACATGACAACAAATTAAAGGCATTTCAAATGGCAACTTTCTGGCTTTAAGAAATACTAAAAGAAATCACGAAAAATAATTGTGGTAGCGAGTAACAGTTACATTTTTAGAACAAGCACAGGGAATAAATTATGGAATCACTCAATTTTGAGGAAAAAAATATGGAATCACCCTGCAAATTGTCATTACAAACAATAACACCTGCATCAGATTAAATCTGCTCGTTAGTGTCCAGGTAAAAAGGAGTGATCACACCTTGGAGAGCTGCTGCAGCAAGAGGACTGACATGAATCATGGCTCCAACACTAGAGATGTCACTTGAAAAAAAGGAGAGGATTATCAAACTCCTTAAAGAGGGTAAATCATCACGCAGTGTTGCACAAGATGTTGGTTGTTCACAGTCAGCTGTTTCTAAAACCTGGACCAAGTACAAACAACATGGGAAGATGGTTAAAGGCAAGCATACTGGTAGACCAAGGAAGACATCAAAGCGTCAACACAGAAACCTTAAAGCAATATGCCTGGAAAACAGAAAATGTACAACAAAACAAATGAGGAACAAATGGGAGGAAACTGGAGTCAACGTCTGTGACCGAACTGTAAGATACCGCCTAAAGAAAATGGGATTTACATACAGAAAAGCTAAAAGAAAGCCATCACTAACACCTAAACAGAAAAAAACAAGGTTACAATGGGCTAAGGAAAGGCAATCGTGGACTGTGGATGACTGGATAAAAGTCATATTCAGTGATGAATCTCGTATCTGCATTGGGCAAGGTGATGATGCTGGAACTTTTGTTTGGTGCCGTCCCAAAGAGATTTATGCAGACGACTGTCTGAAGAAAATATGCAAATTTCCACAATCATTGATGATATGGGGCTGCATGTCAGGTAAAAGCACTGGGGAGATGGCTGTCATTACATCTTCAATAAATGCACAAGTTTATATTGACATTTTGGACACTTTTCTTATCCCATCCATCGAAAAGATGTTTGGGGATGATGACATCATTTTTCAAGATGATAATGCATCTCGCCATAGAGCAAAAACTGTGAAAACATTCCTTGAAGAAAGACACATAAGGTCAATGTCATGGCCTGCAAACAGTCCGGATCTCAATTCCATTGAAAATCTGTGGTGGAAGTTAAAGAAAATGGTCCATGACAAGCCTCCAACCTGCAAAGCTGATCTGGCAACAGCAATCAGAGAAAGCTGGAGTCAGATTGATGAAGAGTACTGTTTGTCACTTATTAAGTCAATGCCTCAGAGACTGCAAGCAGTTATAAAGGCCAGAGGTGGTGCAACAAAGTACTAGTGATGTGTTGGAGTGTTATTTTGTGTGTTTGTTTTCATGATTCCATATTTTTTTCCTCAAAATTGAGTGATTCCATAATTTATTCCCTGTGCTTGTTCTAAAAATGTAACTGTTACTCGCTACCACAATTATTTTTTGTGATTTATTTTAGTATTTCTTAAAGCCAGAAAGTTGCCATTTGAAATGCCTTTAGTTTTTTGTCATGTCTCTGATCTGTTTTTTTTCTACAAAATTCAACAACTGAAGGAACATCCTCCGAGACTGGTGATTCCATCATTTTTGCCAGGGGTTGTATTTATAAAATGTTTACAGAAGCTTTGATGTAAAATGTAGCAGGTCATAAAAAAGTTGTATTTACTTACAGAGCCTAGCTAGCACATTAACATCACCTCGTTGTTAATTTCATTGCCCAGTCAGGCCAGAAACCAACATTCAAAACCGAGATGCTTACTTCTTTATTACAAGTCTGAAACATACTGTATTGTGTTCTTGTATAATTAAATGAAAAAGAACTGACCAACAATGGTTATTAAATAGTTTATTAAAGTCTTATATATTTTCTAGATTAGCTCTAAAATAATACTAATCTAAAGCAAACAACATACACAGCATAACTTTTACCTTGCTTTTACGCTGAACTATTTCATTTACTATACCTGTTTAATTACTTGTTAACACAAATAGCAAATCAGCAATCAAATGGAAACTACTTAATGCATTTAGACATCTAAACATTATGAAGACAACTTGCTGAAGTTCAAACCAAGAATCAAAATCAGAAAGAAAACTGACTTTATGGTCTTTGCCAGACAGGCTGATCTGAGTATTTCAGACATTGCTGATATGCTGGGTTGTCATGCACAACTGTCTTCGGTTTACAGAATATGGAGAAAAAAAAAAGAGAAAATATTCAATGAGCAGCAGTTGGAATGTTGGGATGAAAATACTGTTGAAGTTTGATATCAGAGGAAAATAGGCAGACTGGTTTGAAATTATAGAAGGGCAACCATTGCTTAAAAAAACACTCGCTACAACCAAGGTTTACAGAGTACCATCTCTGAACATCCAATATCTTTTACCTTGAATAGGATGGGCTACAGCAAAAGATCATACCAGGTGCCACTCCTGCCAGCTAAAAACAGGAAACTGAGGTGACATTTCACACAGGCTTTTCAAAACTGGACAATAACAGATTGTAAAGACGTTGTCTGGTCTGATTAGCCTGCTATTCAGCAGCAACATTTTGGTGGTTTGGTCAGAATTTTGTGTAAATAACATAAAAGCAGGAATCCAACCTCTTTTGTATAAGCATCACGCTTGTGGGAGTGGTTTAATGGTATGGCAGACATTTTTCTGGTACACTTTGGGCAACTGAGTATGAGTTGAGCATTAATGTTGGTGACTATGTCCATCCCTTTATGGCCACATTGTACCTGTCTACTAATAGCTACTTCCAGCCGGATAATGCACCATGTCACAAAGCTCAAACTATCTCAAACTGTTCTCTTGAACAGGGCAGTAATTTCACTGAACTCCAATGGCCTCCAAAGCATTCCCTCATCGCCTTAGTTTAGCATGCTAACATGCTGTAGATTAGCTCTGAATGAATAAAGATTCAGCACTAAAACACCACTTAAATGTACAAAATAGTCAGCACTAAAACACCACTTAAATGTACAAAATAGCCACAGAAGTCAACTTTTATGATAAAAATTCAAATTAAAAAGAACAAAAGCAAAATGGTTCTTAAAATTATTCATTTAGGTACAATCATTGTCTATGTTAATATAATGTTCTTTTAACAATTTTAGTTTGCCATTCTAAGATCAGACAAGCACTAAAATATTACAAAAAGAAAATAAAAACATATGTAAATGTGTAAAATAGTTTCAGAAACCCTTTCTGATAGATTACAAGTCCAAAACACCATTTTGTTTTGTTGTATAAGTAAATGACAAAGAATTACCTGAAATTGGTTATATAAAGAGTTTATTGAGGTACTGTCCACAACAATCATTATTTTGCCCTGTGGTTTAGCATGTGACCCTGCTAAAACCTTATTAATTGCAACTAAAACAATTTTAGAATTGTCTTAAGAATATACCAAACATATATGTAGCCTACAAACTAGCTACAGAAGTCTGCTAACAATTTGTTAACTGGCACAACAATTTTAAGAAAAGCACAAGAGTTTAGAGTTTATATTTTATATGTATATGTTCAAAGCATATTTTTGTGTTATATTATTAACCCAAAAAGAACAGTTAAAATAGTTATTGAAATAGTTTTTTGTTATCTTCCATGATTTTGCCCTCTAGTGACAATGAGTCAAATATTAAGAGATCCTAATATAACCTAACACTGGTTACAGGTTCTAACACTAAGTATGTCATGAAATGTAAATATTGATATTGTGTGATGTATGATTCAGTTATAGATGATTGGTTTGGGTTGTTTGAGCTTCTTGTTGGGGTTGTGTTCGGGCAGTTGTGGAGGCGTTCTTGGATGAAGGAGGGACTGGCCATCTTTCCTGTATAAGGAGAATGCAGTTACAAATGTCATTTTGGGTTTTCGTTACATTCATATTTGGTTTAACTCTTCAGATTAACAATATACTCATTTAGTGGAACAAGCACTCACCTTTTCGTCTCACCAGTGCGGCCAAAGAGAGAGTCATGCTCCAGGTGCTGCCTAAAAGCTCCTGGAGCAAACCAGTTGCAATGATTTGTATTTATGTAAATATTCACTGGGTACCATTAATTGTTTTTGTTGTTAGTTGTGTGTAAATATTGTTTATTTCTTGTTTTCTGATTACCTCCTTTCGTGGTTCCTTCCTGTGAATCGCTCTGGGTAGACTGGGTCTAAAAGGCAGTTAGCTGCTTTCAGTGTGAGGGTGTTGGTGTTCCTGACCTGCAGTTAAAAAATAAATCAACCTCCAACTTTATTTCATTGTACATCTCCATTAAACATTGAGCCACCCGCTGGTCAAAACTGCACACCTTTCAGTTTAGCATGCTAACAATTTGTGGGTTAGCATTAAAATTATGACAGAATAGCAATAAAAAACATACACAACATACTTGTACAAAATAGTTAGAGAACATTTGCAGGCAAACGATTTATCAAGCATACATGTAAGTGATTATATTGGAAATTAATTGTTTTTAAAGATTTTCAAACAAACTATGTTTTGCATTTGTAAACTTAACTGTCTGTGTTAGTGAGGACTCCAGCTTTTAAATAAAACAAAATCTACACGTGAAAAGCCTCTCATAGATGGATATTTACTTCCCGACACCTTTAAAATTCTGCATTTCAAAACTATTTAAGTTGCATTTTGAAACATAGACTAAAACTATAAGCTTAAACTGGCACTTTAGTTTGTTAAGTTTTTATATAATGTATTCTACAGGTCTAATCATTCTTCCACCATTAAACGTCTTCTCATCTGAAATAAAATGATTAAAAATCTCATTAAGCTTACATCAGCCTTAATATAATTTTTCCTCTCTCTTTGTATTTCAACAAGCTGCAATGAAAAACCTCTATGACAAGCTGATAGAAAAAAGCTGTTTGCTGTTTTTTTAAATTTATTTCAGAGAAACATGGCTGTAAAATTAGACAGCAGGGTTTTGGTGTGGCAGGATGAACATTAGAAGCGGACTATAGCCTACTAACACCCTGCGTTTTTAAAGTTCTGATGTGATAGAGCTTGCGGCTTGACACCTTTTTATTTGCAATCTATGCCTATACACAGTGATGCACTCTCACATCCGTGCCTTTAGGCAGATATGCATTGGGTGGGGTTGTGTTATGTTGTAGGATTCACAAGTCCAAATGATGAGAAAACATCGGCAGCTTGTTGCAGACCTCTCACATCGTATTAAATGTCAACAGTATTTATTCAGAAGAAAACAATTAATAATGTACACCCATTATACTGTCGCCTCTCTGGTTTACAAAAAACAGTTTGTATTACCAAATATTTAGGATTTGATTTCTGAAATTTAAAATATGGTAAGCTGATTTTTACTCTAACAAATGTTGCTAGTACATAGAAGCAGAGTTAAGTCAGCATCCATTTTAGGTTATATCTTCTTCTCTAAGCTCTTTTCAGTCAAATGTATGCTTATTGTATGCACAGTAAAGTCAGTGTGCTTTTAGAATTTTATAAAAAGCCCATTGTGTCAAGATGAGGTGGGGCTTTGTAGAACCTACAGACCATGCACCATGCAGACTAGAGCGTAGGAGCTGCATGGTGAGTAGAAGAATTTAATAACAGAGCACAGGACACGGAACATGGGCAATGAGACTGGCATGAAACAAACAAATAAAATAAACAGGCAAATAATGGAATCCAGTGGCGAGCAATGGAAACCAGAGAGTTAAAATACAGACGCAGGATAAGGAGAAACGACCATTGAACCAGCAGAACTAATCAGATTACATGTGGAGCTGCTAGTGGGAGGGAGAATGCAGAGCTACTGAAGGAGGGAGGCTAATTAACACAGATGAACAGGAACACAGAAACACTGGAAGGAATCTAACAGAACCCTAAATGTACAGAAATACAAGAAATAAGTAAACAATTGATGAACTAAAATAACAGCAACTAAAGAACATAAACAGGGAAGTGCACAGAAACAGGCAAGAAGGAAACTCAAAACTCAAACAGCTAACACAGGCGAATCATGGTACATTTTTTGAAGCTTTGCACACTCCAGAGCTGCTTTATTATAAATACTGCACTTAAAGAATTCCATTATGTAACATTTAAATATTTGTTTTTCTCAATATGTTAATGAGAATGTGTTTGAATTATTTATGCATACCTGATTATCTAAGGTCTTTGATTTGGAGTAATCTTCCAGCGTGCTTCACAGGGAGGATGTGCTACCTCTTGCCTGGGCCATACCAAGTCTACTTCACCTTATGTTATGCTACCTTGTCATAAAAAGCTACCTGTTGTATTGTTACACTGTGTTTGTGACCCCTTTCTATCTGTTTTTCAAAGTTAGTTCTATCAATTCTTGGACTGTCGTTGCCATTTTAAGAGAAAGGCTACTACTGCTATGGTTAGAGCCACCATGGGATGTTTTAGATCTGTTTGGAACCTCTGCAAGCTGAATATTTTATGTTTTCATACGTAGGCAGCAGCTGTCTTGTGTACCATGTCAATTAAGAGTTCTCACACCTCCTTACCTTTCTGTAACCTTGCATAGTTAAAGTGATTCATTTCGCATTCGGTCTCATGTGTGGGAGTAAGGATGCCCACATGTTGGCTGAATTTGAAAGCTTTTGAAATAATCATTACTCTATTTAACCACTATGACCACCATTGCCACTTTTTTAGACTGTTCTACTCATGGGCCTTTAAAAGTTGTTGATGTTACCAAGGTTGGGTCAATCTTTTCTGCTTACAAAGTTTGGTATTGAAATAAAAAATGCACAACAGTGCAACCATTTGGTTTTAATCTGAATCTGTTTTCAATCTGACAGCAATTGATTGAAGAGAGTGGGAGGACGCGATAAGCAGTAACATAGAAAGAAAAATACCTCGGCAAAATATTTGTTTCCTGTTCAGTGGGTGGCAAAGGCCTACTTGAGAACTTTGTGGTTTTTAGTTTTGTACACGACTCTGTAATACATTATGATATTATAGATCGAGTCCAACGTTCCCATGGCTGTAGTAAAAATAGACCTAGTTATTAGAAGTCATGTATGACAAGGAAAGTTTTATGAGTTAATACTTTTGGTATATTTCAAAACTATGAGTGCCTCTTGCATGTACTGCATGTAGGCATCAAAATCTCAAAAGGTTCTTAAGACTTGATTTCCTTTCACTCATCTACAAAGTAAAAGAAAGCCCTGCACTGACCTTAACCTTTGTTCTTTTAACTTACATAGCCAAAGAAAGTTGAAAAGCTGTGCGGAAATGAGTGTTAGATGGGTGGGTGGGGGTTACAAAGGGTGACAGAAGAAGTTGCTGGCCGTGAGAAAGTGGCACATCACTTCATTTTGCAAGTCCCATGACTGAAACCACTTTAAGCCACCAGCCACAATAGCTACAGAGATAAACACCAAAAAACAGAGTATGTGGTCTGACCTGTCACCAACACAAGTGATGTTTTTCTTGCTGTGATCATTGATAATGATTTATTTACTGCTGTGATGTCATTAAATGCTCTCTACATCTACTCTGTCATAAGAAGCTGTTCCAGAAGACATCAGATCATAGCTGCAGTTATGCGTAGTCTCTAATTTTGCTCCTTAATAAGTAAACATTTAAATTATTGTTATTTTTTTGTGTTGTGATTTTGTGAAGTAAAAAAATTTAGTTGTTATGTTACCTCCTATGAACTCCTTGAACAATTTTACCTTGGAGAAAAAAATGTCTGGAGAATCCCATTCATGCTACTGACAACTGGACCAATGCTAATGGGGATTTCATTCATCTTAAAAAAAACTCCACGCTCAAATATCTGAGAGGTCAATAGGAACTGTAGTCTATAACCTTTAAACTATCATCATGTTTGTATAAGATGCAGCATTCCAAGATAGAATACTATACTTTTTAAAATGAAGATCATGTTAGTTAACAGTCCAATCCAAGTTACTTCCTATTTGAAAAACGTAATGGAAAATGCGGATTTTAGTGAGAGTGGTGTGGACATCCTAACGATGGAAGAGAAAGCAAATTGAGTAAGCATTTGGGCTTACAGTAACCCATACTGTCATTGCAATGTTCAAAAAATAATCTTGGAATATCTTGATTTCATAAAATCAATCAGCTCTTATAAGTAATATTCATTCATTGGATTTCGAGCATTTAATTTGAATAAATAAGAAAGAGTGAATTCCTGAGTGGTGTCAACTTTTTTGACTATTGAACTTTTAACAATATCACAGCTGTCCCTGGTTACATTGTATAGTGATTAACACTCACCGGCCACTTTATTAGGTACACCTTGCTAGTGCTGGGCTGGACCCCCTTTTGCCTTCAGAACTGCCTTAATCCTTCGTAGCATAGATCAACAAGGTACTGGAAACATTCCTCAGAGAGTTTGGTCCATATTGACCTGATAGCATCACACAGATGCTGCAGATTTGTCGGCTGCACATCCATGATGCGAATCCCGTTCCACCACATCCCAAAGGTGCTCTTTTGGATTGAGATCTGGTGACTGTTGAGGCCATTTGACTACATTGAACTCATTGTCATGTTCAAGAAACCAGTCTGAGATGATTCGTGCTCTATGACATGGCGCGTTATCCTGCTGGAAGTAACCATAGGAAGATGGGTACCCTGTGGTCATAAAGGGATGGACATGGTCAGCAACAATACTCAGGTAGGCTGTGGCGTTGACACGATGCTTAATTGGTACTAAGGGGCCCAAAGTGTGCCAAGAAAATATCCCTCACACCATTACACCACCACCAGCAGCCTGAACCGTTGATACAAGGCAGGATGGTTCCATGCTTTCATGTTGTTGACGCCAAATTCTGACCCTACCATCCGAATGTTGCAGCAGAAATCGAGACTCATCAGACCAGGCAACGTTTTTCCAATCTTCTATTGTCCAATTTTGGTGAGCCTGTGTGAATTGTAGCCTCAGTTTCCTGTTCTTAGCTGACAGGAGTGGCACCCGGTGTGGTCTTCTGCTGCTGTAGCCCATTCGCCTTAAGGTTTGACGTGTTGTGCGTTCAGAGATGCTCTTCTGCATCACTTGGTTGTTACGAGTGGTTATTTGAGTTACTGTTGCCTTTCTATCAGCTCGAATCAGTCTGGCCATTCTCCTCTGACCTCTGGCATCAACAAGGCATTTGCGCCCATAGAACTGCTGTTCACTGGACATTTTCTCTTGTTGGACCATTCTCTGTAGACCCTAGAGATGGTAGTGCATGAAAATCCCAGTAGATCAGCAGTTTCTGAAATACTCAGACCAGCCTGTCTGGCACCAGCGACCATGCCACGTTCAGAGTCACTTAAATCACCTTTCTTCCCCATTCTGATGCTCAGTTTGAACTGCAGCAGATTGTCTTGACCATGTCTACATGCCTAAATGCATTGAGTTGCTGCCATGTGATTGGCTGATTAGAAATTTGCGTTAACGAGCAGTTGGACATGTGTACCTAATAAAGTGGCCGGTGAGTGTATTTGGAATAGAGAATATGTCTCTTGGCACTTGGTTTAATGTTAGTGGGTTGTAATATCAATCCTAGATCCAACTTTCATATTTTTGAAAATAATACGTATCGCTATCTGTATGAACAAACCTCGCTTTTTGGATGTAAAAAAACAGACTTGTAAGGCTGAGGTTTGTTTGTCATATAAAGTACTATATGACTGAAATTAACCATTTTTTAAATCTTTTCGATTTTGGTTCATTTCTACCTTTACTCTGTTAATCAAGTAAGCTAGCATACATTATAAATTTCGTACACCAGTATACTACCTAGGACATCCCCATTAACCAGCAAATTCAAAACATCCTAACTGCACAATTTTGGGATTGGCGGATTTCTCTTTTACAGACCAAAACGTAAGTTGGTACATTTGCAACAAGGAAAGATGTAACCTAAATAAAGTAAAACATAATTGAATGAGACCAGGTCACTATGGGCATATCTTTAGCTTATGGGCATAGCTTTTAAAGAAACAGAGGGAAAGCAGGGCCAATTAAACAAACCAAGCAATGTTTGTGTGGCTGAAAGGCCTCCCACTTACAGTCTGCAGATGTACCCCTCTCAAGAAAAGTACAGTGAAAAACTCTCCAATCCGGTTTGTTTGGACAATGTTGAAACACAACAACCACCATTTTGCAAATACAACATTTTATTCGTCTACCCTCCATATTTTAAGTCAAAGCAGACCTAAAAATGTATTTTTAATTTTCTGAAAATACAAGCTTTATGCTGAAAAAACATACTAGTTAGCTAGTATGTGTTTTTGCTAACATTTTAAATAAGTTCTAATTAGCTCCTCTGCTCAAAGTTGCCATCAAAGCTAGCTGCTAAGTACAGACTAGAAACTAGAAAATGTGGTTAAAAAATAGCTTAAATGTGCTTTAAAACTTTAACAAACTGGGTAGTTGTATTATTCTGTAGGCCAAATGTGTCAGTTGCTGTGCTTTGTACTTTGTGACGTTAGCTTAAGAGGAAAATGTTTTGCTGCATTCCTTTATGTTTTTCTCTTATTTCTTTAAAAGTTACATAAAACATTTTTATATCACCTTTATTCATATATATTTTTATGACATTGCTTCTCTATGCCCATTAAGCCTATGCCTACTATTTCACATAGTTTATTTGCTATTCGGTAGAATGACAAAAATCTTTAAAACACAGGATAAGAAAAAACTGACTAATTTCACATGTTGTTGTTCCTTTCCTACCTCCTCCTTAGGTTTCAGATTCCTAGAAAGGCAGTTTTATGCCACCATCAGGGTAACAAGAAGCCCCTAAACCCCCCAACTCAAGTAAAGCAGAAACCCACCGAACCCACCAGCTCGTCTTGGCTCCCTGCACTCATCTCGTCTGCTCTTTCAGACAACCCCTGGGAGAAGGTTCCAAGCCCCCCACCACATGAACCACAGTGCTCTGCCATGCCTGTCTTTCTGCACATCAAGGAAGGCTCGGCTCCACTTTATGCTGCTCAGATCAGAAGGGAAATAAGATGCATGCAAGAATACAGCCATACTGAAAAAAGTGTTGGTTTCAGTTCATATGTGATCTCTGACAATAGTATTCAATCTGAGGACACATTCAGACTTTGTTACTTGAAAATACTTGAAACTTTGAGGCAAATAAAATGATTTGAAAAGATTTAAAAAACATATGCCTACATGTTAACTTTTATAATTTCTGCATAGAATGCGCGCAGCCAGTTTCATATCAGTATTTTCATATTATCATGGCATCATTCTTTTATAGATGCCATTTTTAGGTTGTCAGGAAATCTGCACTGTCATCTATGACTTTGAGAGACAGGGTGAAATTTAAAATGGGGTTATCTAGAGTTTATGAGTTGTGGAATCATTGGTACTTTCTCAAAGTGAACATGAAAGGAATGGCTGTCTTTTCCATACAAGTTCATAGAATATGCAAATGTTTGTCATTCAAACTAACAATTAAATGCAATGAAGTGCAACTAAGCAAAGAGGCAAATTCTGCATTGGGTCATGGCCACATACTTGGTAACCCAGCCATGAGTCAAAAAAGGCCTGGGTTGATTTAGTGGCTAAAAATGGGTTAAGCGGGTAAAACATGTAGGATTTGCTAACTGCTGTGACGCAATAATGCAGAAAACAATGTTTTTCTCCCAATTTTATGTACACGCTAAAAGGATTATAAAAGAAAAAACAACTGCATATTATTTCAGTACATTACTGAAGTGGACATCTAATCAGTTAAATTATCTTGTTTTATTTCAGTCTGATGGCACTAAGTAAAAACTACATACCCAAATAATTAGTGAAAGGAATACATCCACTATCTATAATGTTTTACTTTATGATAAACAAGTGAGAAATATTAGCGACTATAAAGAAAACATAAGTGACTTTAGCAAGACATAAAGTCAATCTCTTTTTTTAGACAGTTTGCTAGCACAGCCTTCAAACCCAGCCAGATGTTCCCAAGGTGCGAGTATCAGCAAAGCTCAGAACATCTCCACACACCACCGTGGAAAGGGGCTACAGAATTCACAAGAAAGTCTCTATCTTTTTTATGTAGCAAGGATGGCACAGAGAAAAGAAGGCAGGAAGAGAATGGTGATTTGAATTTATATTTGCGTCGTGATCTTCCTCATTCCTGTACGCTGTTATTTTTCATTGACACATTTTGTTGTTCAAAGCTTTAGACCAAAAAAACTTCGCAGATCTATGTAATAACATCTTTCTCTCTCTTCTCTCTATAGAAAATAAGATAGACTTTCTTAATCTCACAATGGAGAAATTAATTTGTTGCAGCTGCTCTTAGTAACACACGAGTAGGGTGCAGATAGCTAGGAAATGTACAATCAAAGAAGAACAAGGTAAATATGAAAGAACAAGTACATTGCTCAAAAAAATAAAGGGAACACTCAAATAACACATCCTAGATCTGAATGAATGAAATATTCTCATTGAATACTTTGTTCTGTACAACGTTGAATGTGCTGACAACAGAATCACACAAAAATCATCAATGGAAATCAAATTTATTAACCAATGGAGGTCTGGATTTGGAGTCACACACAAAATTAAAGTGGAAAAACACACTACAGGCTGATCCAACTTTGATGTAATGTCCTTAAAACAAGTCAAAATGAGGCTCCGTATTGTGTGTGGCCTCCACGTGCCTCTATGACCTCTCTACAACGCCTGGGCATGCTCCTGATGAGACGGCGGATGGTCTCCTGAGGGATCTCCTCCCAGACCTGAACTAGAGCATCCGCCAACTGCTGGACAGTCTGTGGTGCAATGTGACGTTGGTGGATGGAGCGAGACATGATGTCCCAGATGTGCTCAATCGGATTCAGGTTTGGGGAACGGAGGGGGGCCAGTCCATAGCTTTAGTGTCTTCATCTTGCAGGAACTGTTGACACACTCCAGCCACATGAAGTCTAGCGTTGTCCTGCATTAGGAGGAACCCAGGGCCAACTGCACCAGCATATGGTCTCACAAGGGGTCTGAGGATCTCATCTCGGTACCTAATGTCAGTCAGGCTACCTCTTGCGAGCACATGGAGGACCGTGTGGCCCTCCAAAAAAATGCCACCCCACACCATTACTGACCCGCTGCCAAACCGGTCATGCTGAAGGATGTTGCAGGCAGCAGATCGCTCTCCACGGTGTCTCCAGACTCTGTCATGTCTGTCACATGTGCTCAGTGTGAACCTGCTTTCATCTGTGAAGAGCACAGGGCACCAGTGGCGAATTTACCAATCCTGGTGTTCTCTAGCAAATGCCAAGCGTCCGGCACGGTGTTGGGCTGTGAGCACAACCCCCATTTGTGGACGTCGGGCCCTCATCCAATCCTCACAGAGTCGGTTTCTAACCATTTGTGCAGACACATGCACATTTGTGGCCTGCTGGAGGTCATTTTGCAGGGCTCTGGCAATGCTCTTCCTGTTCCTCCTTGTACAAAGGTGGAGGTAGCGGTCCTGCTGCTGGGTTGTTGCCCTCCTAATGCCTTCTCCACGTCTCCTGGTGTACTGACCTGTCTCCTGGTAGCGCCTCCAGGCTCTGGACACTACGCTGACAGACACAGCAAACCTTCTTGCCACAGCTCGCATTGATGTGCCATCCTGGATGAGCTGCACTACCTGAGCCGCTTGTGTGGGTTTTAGAGTCCGTCTCATGCTACCACGAATGTGAAAGCACCACCAACATTCAAAAGTGACCAAAACATCAGCCAGAAAGCATAGGTACTGATTGACTTTTCTGTACGTGTGTGGGTATGTGGAATACACACACATATACAGAAAAGGTGTGAAGTTGGAGGTGCAAAGATGTTAAAATGGCTGCAAAGCACCAGATCAGCAGCATTCAGGCGAAAGTGTCAAAAAGAGAAATGCAGGACACTATACCCCCCAACCCAGTACTGCAGCATCCCCCAATGCAGGCCAAGACGGAAGCTCGGTCATTCCAGCAGGCAGGAGGCTACCGCATGAGCACCAAAGCCCCCAAAGTCATCTCTACACCACTAGTCCCTGCCAAACTGTTGCACAGAGGAAGGGGCTGTGAGGCATACACTACTTTCTTTAGTGTATGCATTTGTCATGACCATGAATGCAAATCAATGAAAAGGAAAACAGTTTTGACAAGTCAGTAATTTCAACATTTTCCAAGCACCACCATCTTGACAGTCTTTTTAAAACAATAGAAACAGTGGCAGCTGGGGAAAAATATTCTTGGTGTGGCTGACGTAACAAGACATTTCTCTACCTACTTGAATCTACCTAATTGAATCAACAGTGAGATGACGAATACAACTGAACAGCATCCCTTTCGTCATGCCCGTGCAATGCCAGTTCAAAAGCACCACAAAAGTTAATACAGTCAAAGAGTTTAGAAAAATATGACGATTCTTATCAACCTCCTCATTATGCCTTCTTACTCAATGCGGTGCCCATCATCCAGCTACACCGCTATGCTAATCTTTCCGAGCACAGCTAGCTTGACACAGTTTTCCATATAAACTCTTGATTGTTCGTGCTTCTTAATATATTTGGAGAGATGCTTTAAGTCGGTTTGTCCTGGCTATGTCCAAGTTAAATCACATTTGGCACTTTAAAAAAGGGAAAACAGAAAAGTGCATTCGCTATACCACAGCCGGTCAGCCACGACTTGCGCTCGAACCAACTCTTGCAAAAACTCCGGTTGTACACTTTTTGTTTTCTCCTTGGCCTGCTGGTTGATGATTGCGTCGGGCTTGTCGGGTCCTGCTCCTTAACCCAGATTTTCTCCTCCATCATCATTCTTGTGAACAGGTAGATAAATAAGGATCTCACCGAATTCAGTGGAAGCTCCACCTCGCTCGTTACGTTTGCCATCATCCCCTTGATTGACTGCGCGGCACAAGCATTTTTTGTTTTTTTTACTTGCGAGGGGGAATATTTTCAGTGCCCCAAGGCCATGAAATTCTGCGACACTGATTGGCCATACATTTTTATTCATTTGCTCTACCAACTGCACACGATTGGCTATTCGGCTGCACCACTTGGGCACCATGATAGAAAGATGCAAGTCTGTCTGTGGAAATTTACTGGTGAATGAATATCAGTAGGTGGGAAATGTAGTTTTTATATATTTCATATCACATAGAGTCACACTTTAGTAAGTAAAACTTACAGGGGTTGGACAATGAAACTGAAACACCTGGTTTTAGACCACAATAATTTATTAGTATGGTGTAGGGCATGCTTTTGCGGCCAATACAGAGTCAATTCGTCTTGGGAATGACATATACAAGTCCTGCACAGTGGTCAGAGGGATTTTAAGCCATTCTTCTTGCAGGATAGTGGCCAGGTCACTACGTGATACTGGTGGAGGAAAACGTTTCCTGACTTGCTCCTCCAAAACACCCCAAAGTGGCTCAATAATATTTAGATCTGGTGACTGTGCAGGCCATGGGAGATGTTCAACTTCACTTTCATGTTCATCAAACCAATCTTTCACCAGTCCTGCTGTGTGTATTGGTGCATTGTCATCCTGATACACGGCACCGCCTTCAGGATACAATGTTTGAACCATTGGATGCACATGGTCCTCAAGAATGGTTCAGTAGTCCTTGGCAGTGACGTGCCCATCTAGCACAAGTATTGGGCCAAGGGAATGCCATGATATGGCAGCCCAAACTATCACTGATCCACCCCCATGCTTCACACTGGGCATGCAACAGTCTGGGTGGTACGCTTCTTTGGGGCTTCTCCACACCGTAACTCTCCCGGATGTGGGGAAAACAGTCAAGGTGGACTCATCAGAGAACAATACATGTTTCACATTGTCCACAGCTCAAGATTTGCGCTCCGTGCATCATTGAAACCAACGTTTGGCATTGGCATGAGTGACCAAAGGTTTGGCTATAGCAGCCGGACCGTGTATGTTGACCCTTTAGAGCTCCCGACGGACAGTTCTGGTGGAAACAGGAGAGTTGAGGTGCACGTTTAATTCTGCCGTGATTTGGGCAGCCGTGGTTTTATGTTTTTTGGATACAATCCGGGTTAGCACCCAAACATCCCTTTCAGACAGCTTCCTCTTGCGTCCACAGTTAATCCTGTTGGATGTGGTTCGTCCTTCTTGGTGGTATGCTGACATTACCTTGGATACCGTGGCTCTTGATACATCACAAAGACTTGCTGTCTTGGTCACAGATGCGCCAGCAAGACGTGCACCAACAATTTGTCCTCTTTTGAACTCTGGTATGTCACCCATAATGTTGTGAGCATTTCAATATGTTGAGCAAAACTGTGCTCTTACCCTGCTAATTGAACCTTCACACTCTGCTCTTACTGGTGCAATGTGCAATCAATGAAGACTGGCTACCAGGCTGGTCCAATTTAGCCATGAAACCTCCCACACTAAAATGACAGGTGTTTCAGTTTCATTGTCCAACCCCTGTATATATATATATATAAAAGAATTTGTAAAAATATATTTTACATTTCTCCCTCTTTTATCAGGGAGGGTGGCGCCCCCTGTGGGCCGGCCGCCACTGAATAGAAGGCTACAACAGGACTATTTTTTTAGGACCTCGAAATTTTCAGATTGATCAGTTAATATTGTTTGTCTTTTGTGTAATTGTGTGGCTCATTTTTCAGAATTTGACATTTCTAAAGTTGAAGTTTGAAATGTCTATAGAAGTCTAAGAGATCTCACCAAACCAGACCTCAAAATACAATATGGCTGCCCTGCTTAGTGTCACCCACAATTTAAACAGTTTTTTTGCACTTTTGATGATTTGTGTCACATTTCATTTTTTACACGGGCAGTAATATACAACCTACTTTAGTGAAGATGTTGCTAAATGTAGAGAAATAAATCATTATTAGCTTGTAACGCTAATAAACTCTGCTTCAAACATATTTGTTTTTTATGTCATTACCTGGCAAATAATATCAAACTTTAGTCTGAGTACTACCAAAGGCGGCCGAGGTACTAACAGTGTTGTTTGTACCACAGTATGAGAACCATTGTTCTGAAAAGGTTATTGGTTACCTGTATTGTGGCTGAAATATTCACCTGTAAAAAACGAGAGTGATATTGGATGACAAGAAGATCTTTACATTTGGTAATGCTTAACTTTCCGATTTCATAAAAATTTGTTCCAAAGTCAGAAGTCCTTTGTCTTTGCAGTGGACTTTCTGTCATTAGGGTAGTTGTAGGCTGCTTGAATTTATGTGCTTTCATATGATGTTGTGATAAGATTTCAGAAACATATTTGACACTTGTCTCTTCTGGTGGACAGTGAGATTAGGAAAACAGCCAACAGGTCACAGATCCTACCACCAGATACCAATATGACTTGATTTTATATAAAGTGTGAGAAGAAAATACGATATCTCCAACCTACAGTTCATAGGCCACAATGGAAAAGCTTCACACCATCCAGTACCAGAACCTCTAGGATTCACCCCAAATTTTCTTTATCTCATTTTGTAACTTAAAAACAACATTCAACACGAGTCAAGTGATCGGTATTTTTTAGAAAATTCTCTCCTCTTTCCTATCATTTGAAGTATGTGTGAAACTAAGCAAATGGCTTAAAGATTAGCACTGATTAGTCAGTGGGAATGTGAATGTGAGAAGTATAAAACGTTATTTACTAGCAGCCTTACTCTCTTGCAGTTCCAGGAATCTGTGTGTGGTGCATTCCCTTACTTTGCATTGTATGCTTGAGCTGGTATGAACTGTGTAAAGTATGTTTAAAGAAGGAAAAGGTTTTATCAGTAGGAATTGAGATTAATTATGGTTTTGAATAAGTGTAAAAGATCCAGTTTATTTTTTGCAAAAGACTAGGTTAGGTCAAGGCAAAATAAAAGTTATATTGAATTTACTGAAATTGTGGATTTTTCTGGAGTATTTTTTGCATTTTAATGACTCGTTTTTCTGTCTTTGAGAATAGTTTCATTTAAATCCAGATTTTATTCATTTTTGGACATCTTTGTTTCAACTTTAAATACTGAGTCATAGCTTTATCATCAGGACTTTCTCATAGCATAGTTTTGAGCTCATTCTTTAAACAGCTCTTGAGTCAGTGGTCTTTTACTAAGTGACACCCTTACAGGCTATGATTCAAGGAACAAGGATTACTATTAAACATAATAACAGTAAGAGAACGTTGTCTCTCACCTTAAAAACTGATCATAAGGTTGAAAAAGCGTCTTTTGTTCTTTGAACTATTTTTTTCCCCAGTCGGCTCCATGAAAGAAGTAAATAAATCGTGCATTTCTGTTTCAAAATATGACTGCAGTCAATACTGCAAAGTATTTAGCGGCACAGATGTTCTACTAAATGTAATTGGCATTGGGAAGGCACCTGTTTGATGAGTGAGTTTAACTTCATAATGAATTTTGTTTGTGACTCAATATTCAATGAGTTCATTGCCATAAAGGCCTGTTAAATTTTGTAATACGTTGAATCATCACTTTTATCATCATGGCAATAAATACAACAAAATATGAACAAATTCTATGTCTATATCACCATCCCTAATTAGAATCAAGTGAACGTTCTTGCCACTGAAAATAGGTGAAGATGCAAAACCTGAAAAATGACTCACATGTGGCAAAGAAACTTCCTAGATAGGTGAACATAAAGGGTATTTACAAAAATACCCATAGGATATCCCACCCGTGGCTGTAAAGGTTCACGTGTTCACATGAGAACTATGAGATATTTAAACTTTCCAAACAATGCTTGGTGTGTTTGTAAGTCCACCCACGTGAACAGTCATTGCAACATTAATCCATCAATGGCAAACTGGTCCCACATAAAAAAAAACCAAAAAAATAATCTTCTTGATTTTACTATCACCAAATTTTGAGGGTAGGCTCAAACATTTTTACAGCCATCAACAAGTTTGTAGAAGACAAAGCTGCTGCTCTGTTTTCAACAGTTTGACAACAAGAAAGTGTCAGAGATAAATATTAGATGAGGCATGTTTGCTTCTAATGTGTGAAGCTGGAACTTTTTATTCTTTATTCTTTTAACGCCTCAAAGCTTCTTTGGGTAGTTTCACTTCCTTTACCTTCAGTAAAACTATCCTCAGCAGCCTTTTCAAAATCAAATCAAATCTCTTTGTGACATGTCACCGGTTGATGGGTGTGAGAAAAAGAAATGAGGATGCTGCGAGCAATGAGGACACAAGAAACATTCAACATTCAGCTCCACAATACTGAGGTAAGATCAACCATTTCTTGCTTGCTTTCTTATTAGAAATAGACCAAGATAGTTTTAATTCCCAATCGTTTGGGATTTATTCACACAGCAATCATCTTCTGGACTTAGGCATTTGAGAAATGTCAGAGACAGAATGAGATACAGCAGATTTACCAGATTAGGAAGTGTAATTATGTTACAATAGTATTTCATGGGCTTGAGAAATCTTTACAAGAATTAAAAACAAATTTGCAGAGTTTAAAATAAACTCTAATAATAAAGTCTGATATGTGGTTTTTACATATAATCTCTTATGGTCTTCCCTCTCTTTCACTTCACTACCCGTCAACAACAGTTATTTGACACAGGCAGGGAAACATTTTAGAAACTTGCAATTTATGTGGAAACAAATAGTAACAGCCTCATTTTTAAAATTAAGGGGATCCTATGTTGTTTCAATATCCTGAATCTAATTGCTTTTGCTGTAAATATGTATGCGCAGCATGTTCATGTAAAAGCAGCAACAGAATCAGTTTCAAAGCTGCCTCCCAGCATAGCAGGGTTATCCTTAGTGAAAGCCCTCAAAACCTTTGTGCAGGTGGCAGGCTGTATTTGTTAAGGAAACCTCAAGCTTTGGCATTGTAACTGAAGACGAACCAACAGGTGTGTGACATCTGAGTGTGTGTGAGGCTCTAAAAGTGACATGAAAGAGTTGGCTTCGCAGACGTCTGCAGATTTATAGTGCAAATTGTTCCTCTTTCAGACGCCTGCTTCTGCCATGCCGCGCTCGTTTCTTGTTAAGACCAAACGGACGCTTCCTTTTAGCCTACCTAGGGACAACTTCAGACAGCAGGCTGAAACACACGCTGTGGAGGCTAGGATTGGGCATCCTGAAGATGCTCCACAACCTTTATGCCCCGGGATGAGAGACCTTTTGAATGATCCTTGCTCACAAATAGATGGATTGGCAGAAAGCTCTTACAGCGACCCTAAGGACAAACTCTGGCTTTCAGGTATAAAACCATTTCTTGGTGCACCTCGCTCGTGGTGAGATCATTATTGTAATGATAATTTTTACATTATAACAGGACAATAATTGGCAATTAAAGAGCAAAATATAATATTTGTTGGTATAAAAGTATAGCTTAAATTGATGGATCCCAAAGTTGGGGTGAAGACCCCACTTGGGGTTGCAAATCAGCAGAAGGTGAGCTAAATACCAAAAATCATAATAGTAAAGCATATTCTATATATATACATATTCCATATGCTATAAATGCTATAAATGTTAAAAGAGATAAAAAGCTGAAATAAGAAACAGAAAACAAATAGATAAAAGCAATACACCCACTGGTGATGTTGTTTGTGTTATCAATATACTAATATTTAATTGACTTAGTAGAAATGCTTGTAGACTAAACAGAGAGTCAGGGTCATGTGTCTCTTGCACTGCGATGTTGGTTGTAAGCTGAAACGTTTGGGAACCACTGGTTTAGAAATCCTAATCCTTTTTATTTTTTGACTAAAGCCCCTGGGGAGAAAGGAGACTGCGCTCTGCCGATCTCTCAATGGTCATCAGACCAACAACAATCTGACAGAGAGAGAGAACTGGAGAGGCTTGTCTTCTTGTTGCTCAACCACACATCGCACACTGACCTCAAATCACCCACCAGGAATTGTCCACTCTGTGAGAAGGTGAGGATAACCACATTCTTATGAAACAGAGAATAAAAGACATTTAGAACAAAATGTAAATACTCTGTTTTGTTATCCAAGTAAAATTATATGCTAATGATATCCTCCTATAATTTCACAAGACAAATTGTTGAATATTCAAGCAGAAACAATTAACCCGTCTCATTACAAAGGTTTGAAAATTACTAATTCATAAAATGTGCCATTTTTCTTACTTGATCAGTTATAGTTTGAAGAAGAGCTGGCAGAATACATTTCATGAAATCATATTCTTATGAACAGATGATAACATTTGAAAATTTACATTATTAACATTATTTAAAATATTATAAAGCATGTTTTATGACCATAAATATATCTTGGACAGGTTCTAAAGAATATCTCTATTAACACTAATTTTATTATTAGTGACTTGTTTTGTTTTGACTTGTTTTATGTAATGGAGTTCATGTCCTAGAAACATACTTGAATTGCAGTTTACTTAATTGATTTTGTTTCAAGATGACAATCATCTAAAATACAAGCATTAGTAGCACTTTTTCTTATATTGGAAATATGACTTACCATAAAGGGGGCTATCAGAGGGTGGCACAAGCATTCAACGGAAAAAAAGGTTATCTGTCAGTTGCTTTCTATCGTTCATTTGGAAGTCCGGTCAATGGGAAGTGGGCACTTTCCTTTGCTGTGCAGAGTGCACACACTGTGAGAAAATATAGCCTTGCACTGATGCACTGATGCACTGATGGCATCTGGCTCTCTGCTTTTTACTTAGTGCCAAACAGAACCACCTGGAGCTTTTAATTAACCTGGAATATTTGATCTTCTCTGGTTTGAAATCTAAAATACACAGACTGATAAAACCTGCTCTGGATTATTAACTACTAATTGCAGATTGTTTATAGATTCTTTAAAACAGAATTTGTGAAACACTGTAAAACAGAGGGGATTCTTAGTTTTATACCGAAAATAATTTAGGCGCAGAAGGAAGGGTGCAATTTATGCAAGAACCATCACTGATTAAATTAATGAAAAATGTTAAAACAAAAAGGAGAGAAATTGAGGATTTTAATATATTTCCCCGTTTTTTGTCAAAACTGTTCATTTGGATGTCTATTGTCGAGGTGGTACGAAATACATTTTAATATCATTTCCATTTCTTAGGTGATTCCTTGAGGTACCATTTAACCTATTTCTGTGCAAAACGAATCTTCTAGAAAACTGTTGATCACTGAACCCAATATGAGTTTATTTCATTTTTCTTGTCCCACTCTTCTCAGTCTGTTTCAGATGTCCTAATGTCAGGCAGTCACCCACAGGATCGAGTGAACAACACCCACTCTGTCCCTTTGACAAGATCGCTCACTACTACAGACATGTCCCATGTGCCCTTTGGTTTCCGAGCAGTTGGCAGCTACAGCAGAGCAAAGGTCTTTATCTCTTAAGTGTTTTTTTATTCAATCCTGGTCCGACAGGGAGTATTTACAGCCTTTGCCTTTCTGTCCAGGAGCGTAACTTTGGCTGCAAAGTGTGTGGGAAGGTCTTCAAGCGCTCGTCCACATTGTCCACTCACCTCCTCATCCACTCTGACACGAGGCCATACCCCTGCCAGTATTGCGGCAAAAGGTTTCACCAGAAGTCTGATATGAAAAAACACACCTTCATACACACAGGTAAAGGGGATACAAGAGAAAATGTCCCATTTATGGATCTCAAACTTTAGCACGAAACATGATGGCCCAGCTTATTTCTGCTCCCTGTTCAGGTGAGAAACCACATGTGTGCAAGGTGTGCGGTAAAGGATTCAGCCAGAGCTCCAACCTCATCACCCACAGCCGAAAGCACAGCAGCTACCGGCCTTTCACCTGCTCCCGCTGTCAGCACACTTTCCAACGCAGGGTGGACCTACAGCGCCACCAAGAGACACAGTGTGTCTATGGAGAAGTGTACACCCAGAGCTGAGCACATCAAGTAACAAGGGCACCATTACATGGGCAATAGTGGAACTTTTTGTAAATAACCTTGAAAATCTTTGTATAATATTTAAAAGAATATGCAGTATGTATATTTGTTTACACCAATAAAGACTAACTTGATCATTCTGGGACCATTATTTTATCTTTTCTCAATGCTAAAAGTGAGCTCATTCGATAACGATAATGGGATTATTTCTGAATCTATAAGGTGCATCCCTCTTTAAACTCATTTTCAGTTGTTGAAAATTAAACTATCACAAAATTGCTTAAGCTCACCTGTGCCCTAAGTACCCTTCTGATAGAGATTAGTCATCCAAAAAATTCTACACTGAAATATGTAATAGAAAATATGCAAAAATTTAATATTGTCAGTTGCACTTCCCCTTACCATCATCAAACGTGAAGTAGCATTTCAGCCTGCATCTTGCAACTATAATTGCACAAATTTAGCTTGTGCAACCTTAAATAGTACAGACATTAACGTTCTTTATTCAGGGCAAACATATTAGTTTTTAAAAATAACATTTTATTGAAATATTCTAAACAGTTACAAGTCTTGCCTGTAGTCGGTAACTTTTTTGATGTCAGTATTTAGTATAAATCATGATTAGGTGATACCAGAGGATAAAGCTAATGGCACAGCACCTGAAAAGATTGTGAAGAGGAGCCAAGGACTGATCCCTGGGGTAAACAACAAAGCTGCTGAGCTGTTGAGGGGATAGTTCTTCTGAGTAACATAAATGGTTCAGCTAAACAGAAACCTAACATTTTAAAATGATAATAAACAAAATGTGTAATAATGTCCGCTCGATGTAACAGTGACTCCTCACTCCTCACAGTTTAACGGTTCATAAAATAGTGTTCCAGTGAAATCATTTAGGTTGGGAGTGTTTTAAAATGGAATTACTCATCTGTGGTCTTCTTTGTCTTGGACCCTGTCGGACTAGCTGTTAGCTTCAGCCTCCACCATCTGGATTTAATCAGGATTTATACTAAATGAAGTTGCCAAGAGAGTTTTCTACTGCAGGTAAGAGATTAACTGCTTACAACCTTTAAACAGAACATGGCTTCAAAAATCCCAAACTGTACCAATGATGTTAATTGGCTACAGCAGAATAAAATCCAGAAAAAATACAGACCTCACTAAATGTCGATCTTGTGTTTGCATGATGGCTTTAAAATGCAAACAAAGCTCTCAGACTTCGCTCTGCTGCCTCAGTGAGGCCCCAAAACGATTTATTTATGCTTAAAGCAAATACAAATGTAACATCCAGCATTACATATTACAGCATTTGACTTCAACAAAGCACATTAGCATTTTTTTATACTGAAGTAAGATGGGGGTCTCGAGTTGAACGAATGGGTCAGCATATCTCATTTCATCTTGTTTCCCACGCAAAACCCAAAGGTGATGATGCTGTACTCTCTGTTTGAGTCACTAACAAAATTTGTCAGCCTTGTTAAATCCACATGCGGGTCATTTCGTCTGCTGATTAGCTGTCATTCCAGAGATTGATGTTGACTTGGTGTTGAGTTGCCCACACCATCAAACTAGTGACTTTTCACTATGAATTATGTGTGTCACTTTACAGAATGCTACACATGATTCAGATCTACTGTATTCACATGTTTACAGGCCTCTCGCCTCTCTGCTGCACATAAAACGACACTCACCAGAGGAGCAAAAACGGCTCTGCACACTCAAGAAAGCAGCTGTGTTCTCGCACAAAAACACACAAAAGCTGTTGCAACCTATGTCCCAGTTCTCCACTCTCAGATTTGCAGGAGGAAATCCTGAAACAGATAAAAGAATGCAACTGTTTAAACTTATCTGGGACATCAGAGCTGAAAATCTGCAGGTGTTTTGCCTAATGCTGATACATTGTCTGGAATTGACAGAGCATCTAACCGCTGTAGTTTATTTTAAATGCACAGGTTTGAATTTAGCTGTTCTCTCCAGCTGGTATGCAGCTCTAATATCTTTTATATGAAAAGAGAGCAGAGTGGTAGATTGACTTCTGACTAAATTGATTAGCTATTATTAGCATTTTGTTGACATAGTTAGGTAGGTTCCATGTGTCATATTAAAGATGTGCTTAGCTAAACTTTGACAATACAAACAAAATAAAAGGATAAAATCCTATGCCCATCACCTTGATTGGCCAAGATTGTGTGCACAAACAATGAATTTAATTTCGGTTTCAAGCGCTCACAGCATACAGACAATAGGTGCAAATATATTTAAACTTTATGGTAAATAAAAAATAAGAATAAAAGGAGCAGTACGTGTGTATGTGCAGCAATTTTTTTATGTAAAGAAACACCAAAAAGAAAGGTTGTGAAAGTGGAAGTACGCTTATTTTGTTTTCACAGCAGAGCTGACTAATCAGACTGTAAGGTGTTCATTGTTTTTATTAGAGAGGCAGCTTGGGGAAATAAACTGTCTCTGTCTGAGCTGGTTTTTGCAAACAGTGCTCTCTAGCACCGACCTGAAGGTCAAATACCAAATAGTTTGTGTCCAGGATGTGTCGGGTCTGCAGCGATGTTAGCTGCCCTTTTCCTGACCCTAGACCTTTATAGGTTTTGGATGGAGCAAAGGTCAGCCCTGATGATCCTCTACGCAGACCTGATGGTTCGTCGCAGTCTGGACCTGTCCTGTTTTGTGGATGATCCAAACCACACAGTGATGAACAAAGACTGGACAGACTGAATTACGGCAGTGTAGAAGATTACCAGCAGCTCCTGTGGAAGGTTGTACTTCTTCATTTGCCTCAGAAAGTACAGTCTCTGCTGGTCCTTCTTCCGAACAGTGTCTATATGTAATATCCATCTTAGGTCCCTAGAAAGGGGGCTTCCTAGGATTCAGATGTGATCAACAGTCAACCCAGTGCTGTGGAGGACGGTGAGGGAGGCAATGTGGGGGGAGTTCTCCATAAGTTTACCGTCATCTCCACTGACTTGAGTTGGTTAAGCTCCAGTTGGTTCTGACCGCACCAGTGGACCTGCCAATCCACTTTCCTGTCTGTATGCACACTTGTCACTGTCCTGGATCTACTAATGAAAGTCGTGTCATCTCCAAACTTTAGGAGTTTCACTGACGGGTCCACTGAAGTGCAGTGGCCCATTAACTAGTTGAGCCTGGGATCGGGAGAGCTTCTGGTAAAGGATATTTGGGTTGATGGTGCTGAAGGCTGAGCTGAAGTCCACAAACAGGATCTGTACATCCCTCGGTGATGGAGGTGGTGCAGGATTAAGTATAGTCTCAAGTTGACTGCATCACCTGTTTGGCCAGTAAGCAAACCACAGGGGGGTCCAGCAGGGGGCCTGTGATGGCCATCAAATGCTTCAAAACCAGACTCTCAAATGATTTCAAGACCGCAGACGTTAGGGCAGCAGGTTTGTAGTCATTTCACTCTGTGATGGTGTGTTTCTTGGGGACCGCGTTGATGTCGGAGTGTTTGAAGCAGGAGGGAACGTCACACAGCTCCAGAAACTTGTTGAAGATATGGGTGAAAATGCGGCAGTTGGTCAGTGCAAGCTTTCAGGCAGAAAAAGGAAATACCATCGGGTTGTGCTTGTGTGTGGGAGTGAGGTGTGAATGGTTAGTTTCCAAACCTACAGACAAAGATGTTGAGATCCTCAGCCAGTTGGGGGGTCATCACAGCATGGAGGGATGATCTCCTGTAGCTAGTAATGGTGTTCAAGCTCCTCAAAACTGCTGCTGGGTCATTAGCTCAGATACTGCTTTTTGACCTTTCGCTGTAGTTTCTCTTAGCTTGGTCAGTTTATTTCTTGCCAGCTTATACAGGGGCTGGTCCCCACTGCTGTAATCCTCTTCTTTGGTCTGACACAGCTTCCTTAGACATTAAGTGAACCATGGCCTATTGTGGTTGTATGTGCGGAAGGTCTGCAACACATGTCCTTAGAAAAACTGATATATGATGTCACAGTGTCAGTAAATCCATTTAGGTCTGTGCCTGCAGCTTCAAAAACACTCTAATCTGTGCAGTCAAAGTAGAGCTGTAACATCTACTTAGACTCATCAGTCCAGTTTTTGCCTGTAATTTGGAATAAGATGAAGAAGAGAGTGATCAGAGAGTCTGAAAGCTGCATGGTAAAATACATGGAATGCTTCTTTTATGACTGTGTAACAATGGTCCAGTGTGTTTTTATCCCTGGTGGGACACTTTACACGTTCTTCGTTTCTCTGTGGTTCATTTCAGAGGTTTGCACTGTTAAAATCTCTAAGAACAATGATGAGAGAGGGTGTTTTTTCTTCTTGTCAGTCATCAGGTAAGCTAACTATTTTTCAGCCTCTGATGCTGATGTGCAGGCTTGTGATGAAATGTAAACACCAGCTAAAACAAACAAGGAGAACTCCCTTGCTTAAAAAAGTTTACAAAAATTAAATATCAATATATTTCTTTAGTTCATTTACTAAAATATGTCACACCACTAATTTTAGTTGTCACACAACTAATTGTGGACAGGATAAACGTCATTCCTAACATACTAAGAATAAGCTTTAAACAAAAACCTCACTTTTATTAAAAAAAATGAATAAGTAGGCCTGAAAGCAATATGTGTAAAAATAAAGGAGAAGGGGGCCAAGGACTGATCCCTGGGTAACACCAAGGTATTGAGAGTGACAGAAAATGTTGTGTAGGACAAGCAAGAATATTAAAGACCAAAAGCAGAACTCTTGATTTTAGTATTTTTCTAGTATTCTACTAGTATTTTTCAAATTTATGACTGTACTAAAGCACGATGTTAGCTGTTCTTTGTCTAAAGGCTACAATAATATAGGGGCAAATATATGGCAAATAATGGCACATTAGCCCACAGATTTATGACCATTGTGTCCAAAGTAAGGGTCAGTATATATGAGATTAAAAGCAGTCACATAATTACACATGTTGCCTTCCAGGATTACCTCTGCTGTAAACCCCATACAGATGTTTAAATTTTTTTTTGAAAACTATCAAACAAGACATATGTTCCTTTTATATTTTATGTTGACTGTCAGATTAAAAAATTCTAACGTTATTCAAATTAGAGGCTTGTGCAGACCTGAATAAAAAATGTGCAAAATTCTACCAACTTAACACAGTTGGTGATTCATTTTCTAATTATTTGGTTATCATGTCTTACCTCTAAACTGAGCTGGAGGATTGATCAGACAGAAAAGATGGAGTCCTGATGATGCAACTCTCATCTGTCTGATTAGTTACATGACCATCTCTAAAACCTTCTCGACGTCCACCTAAAAAAACAAACAAACAAAAACCCACAAACTCCCATCAGTTCACCACAACTGTCTCAGATTTCCATAATTTCATTGTTTCTAACCTGTGGCTGTTGTGTCCAAGATTAAATCAGCGTCTGCCCTGCTGCTGACTGTGTGTTTTCTTTATGTTTACTATTGAAACAGGACTGTCTGTTCTGAGATGCAGGGTGACATAGTTTCATATCTGTTGTTGCAAACTAAAGTCATGCCCTGGCAAACTACTGCATATATTTGGTTAACCTCCACTTACTCACAGAAACAAACACGAAAAAAAATGTCTAACATAAAACACTAAACTGTTTTTTTCTGGAACTAAATGTTAATACATTTATGTAAATAGCACAACAATATGGGAACAAGTGCCAAATATGTATTTCATAACTTGAATTTGTTTTGCTACTGTTTGCACCTATTATCTGTTAAGCATATTATTGGTTTGTTGTTATGAATTCTATTCTATTCTATTCTATTCTATTCTATTCTATTCTATTCTAGTCTAGTCTAGTCTAGTCTAGACTACTCTATCCTTTTCTTATGTAAAGCTGTGAAAAGTATTTGCCAACTTACGAATTTCTTCCACTTTTTCTTTCTCAAATTTAAATATTTTAGATAATAATTTTAATCATGACTTAATCTATTAAGAAAAAAAAAACAGTACCCAAACCAACCTGGCCCTATGTGAAAGATTAATTGCTCCCTACACCCAAATAACAGTTAATTTTATGCCGGGACGCACAGTTTACAGAAAACTATAGTTTTGTCTCACCAGTCCACAGAATATTTTCTCAAAAGTCTTAGGGATAATCAAGATATGTAGGAGGAATTATGAGACAGGCCTTTGTGTTCTTTTTATTCGGCTGAGTCTGTTTTTCTTGGAACTCTCCAATGGGTGCAATATTTCCTCAGGCTCTTTCTTAATGTTGAATAATGAACACTGACCTTAGTTGAGGCAAGTGAGGCCTGAAGTGCTTTAGATTTTGTTCTGGGTTCTTTTGTAACCTCCTGAGTGAGTTGTTCATGTGTTCTTTGAATTATTCTAGTTGGTTGAGCCCTCGTGGGAAGGTTTACCACTGTTCCACATGGATCAAGGCTCTAACTGTGGTTCTCTGAAGTCCCAAGCCTTAGAAATGGCTTTGTAACCCTTCATAGCCTGATAGATAACAGTAAATTTGTTTCCCATCTGTTTCATTTCATTAGTTCGGTGTATGATGTGTTGCTTTTCAAGATCCTTTAGCCTACTTTTTGTTGTCAGTAAGGTTCTTTCTAAGTGATTTCTTTCTTCTGCAGCTCTGCCAGAGCCTATGTGTGGCTAGTAAAATTAACCTCGGCTTTCTAAAAAAATTGTTAATCGCAGGTAATTTGTGATTCAACAAAGGAGGTGAATACCTTTTGACATGAGGCAATGTTGATTTGGATTGCTTTTTTCTCTTAATGAAATCAACTTTTGAAAATTGTTTTTTTTTTTACAAACTTTGGTTATATTTGCCAATTTGTTTGCTGATCTGAAACAAGTTAAACAAAATCTTCCAATATGGAGATTCTTTTTCACAGTACTCTGATGTATTCTTCAGTATTCAGTTGTATAGAAAATCGAGTGCAACAAATCAGTTACCTTGCTATATCCGACCAGACTTATTACATTTCGACAGCCTTTCCTGCATTTACCTGTGTATTTATAGATGCACCACAGTCCTCCCATTAAACTGACTCCGACTAAAAAAGCTGCAAAGACGATTCCCATCAACAGTCCTTCTTGCAACACAAAGCCTGCAGACAAAAAATGACATAAGTTGAATTGTGGTAGAGTGAAATTATTTAATTCATGATACTCACTGGTGCTTTGTGGACCTAGCCTCTTTGTTCTTTGACCAGCAGAGGGTTTCATTTTGGTCACCAGTGAACTAATAGGCCAGGTGACCACCATGGGTCTGGAGAGGTTTCTGATCTCACACTGACATGAGAATACAGGAAACAGGCAGTTAGGATTTTACCACTTGCTAGGTCAAAGCTTATTCTTGCTAGTGGATATATTTTGTTTTTTCTTTTTAAAAGCGAACTCTGAAATAAGGTATTAGTTGTTATAACAAGCCTTCTAATATCTGTCATCCACTGAACCCAAATCATTTAGCTAAAGTTAGATTACTTTTTAAGAAATATGTATATTTTCAACATGTTTAATGTAAAGTTCCACTAACATGGGGAACCTAATACTGTATTTGTTTGGTGACATTGTCCATGTCATGTTTCTTTACCTGATGTCTGGATGATCCTGACACAAGTGGAGGAATCAGTATCCCACTTGGGCAGCTATTCCCCCCTGTGTCCTTTATGGGCTTTCCTTTCGCTGATTCAGAGAAACACAGGAGAAGGCTGCAGTGGACAAACTGCATAGACTCATTATAAACTGGCCGCAGGATAAAACTAAATCTCAACACTTGTGTTTTTCCCAAATCTCCCACGTTTGGAGTGCCATTGTCCATCACTGAGAATCTTTTGCCACTCTCATGTCCGTCTGCTTTACCAAAGTCTTCCTCCTTTTCACCATCCTGTTCAGTGCCTTCATACTCGTCACCTTTTGTCTTTGTGACGAGGTGTAGAGAAGAGTCTGAGGAGCAGCCATTGCTTATCACAGTCCAAAAGGGAGATTTTTTAGGGTCAGACTGAGGAGATACAAAACATGACTCCACTTTCACCACATCTGTGAGGGAGGCTTTGGCAGAAATCTGCAGTAAAATAGATTTCAAGTTAAGAAACTATTAAGGAAACCTTGACTTTAAACAAGTTGTAACTATAATTTGTGTTAAAATGTCAAACAAGCGCAGCGACCTTGACAAAGACACGGTGGTCAGCAGTGATGACACAGGGCCCAATCCATGTCTGCTCATAGCTGTCAGTGACAAAAAGCCTCAGATGAAGAGCAGGCCTAGATCTGAGTAAGGGATTTGGTAGATGGTAGAGAGTTGGAACAGACTCTAGACCCTGTAGTACCCCCCGTGTGAACCGTCCCATCAGAGGAAGGGTCACATTATCATCAGCAGCAGCAGATTTTGAGGGGCTGGTGGCAAAGCAGCTTATCTGAAAGGACAAAGACTGACATGTGAGATACAGTTTCTTAGAAAAGTACTGATGTGCTTTAAACCATTTCAAGTTTTGTTTAAAGTTTTTTAATGAGATTTTATGGGATAGAATAACACAAAGGACAGAACGGTTGTGAAGTGACTGGAAAATAATACATGGTTTCTTAACATTTATGAATAAAAATCTAATAAGTGTGGTGTGCATTTATGTTCAGTCTCCTTTACTCTGTCACCCGCACATAAAATTGTGTGAAATTACATTCCCTGTCTCAGTATACATCCAGTAGTTCGGTAAAGTCCTCAGAGTTTTTTTCTTTGGAACATTAGTTGACAAACACCACCAAAGAACACAGAGGACAGAGAGGACAGGTCAGGACCAAAGCTGTGTTTATAACCGAACCCTGTTTAAATTAGGGTTATGTTATTGTTGAGCCCAGCCATGGGAGAAAACAAGGACTAAACTATACACAGAGAACAAAAGAGACTACCAGAAACTCTGAGTCCCAGAATGCATAGTAATAACCCATTTTAATGACAGCTCTCAGGAAGGAGGGGTCACAGCTAGAAACCTTGTGACATCATAGAGCTTCTGCAGAAATACTCCGAACATAAATTCTACAGGAAGAGATGGTGTCTCTGATTATGATGACGAAGTGGTTTTCCCCCAGAGCCTTGAAACATAATTGAAGCCATAAACTTTATGCGCTAAACTGATTAACCAATACTGGGCAACCACCCGGACCAGTCTCTAGCCCGAAAGCGGCGGCCGTGCAACTCAATGACCCATCGGACCTGCTCCATTGTATATAATAGTAAGACGTTTTGTCTGGGCAGAGAAAATTGGTGTAGGATTAAACAATTTAAATATTATCAATTTAATTGTGTTTTGCTTTGTTGTGATACTTAAACTGTATCACTTTAAAATTTAGCCTCATTCAAAATTCCTGAAAGCAAACCTTGGTTCTTAAAGATGCATAGTCACACTAAACTGTGAAATCCTTGCATCTTTTTATGTGGTTATTGATTTCCTTTTTCCTTTTTCTTTTTAATTTATTAGTTTTGTTGAATGTTACTAGCCTAGTTAAAGAGTTACTTGACTAAAGTACAACCTCAATTCCAATGAAGTTGGGACGTTGTGTAAAATAATAATAAAAAAAGAAAATACAATGATTTGTAAATTTTGTTTAACTTATATGCAATTTTATACACCACACAGATATTTAATGTTCAAACTGATAAACTTAATCGTTGTTTTGCAAATATTCATTCATTTTGAATTGGATGCTTGCAACATGTTCCAAAATAGCTGGCATTGTTGGGCTTGTTTACCACTGTGTTACATCACCTTTCCTTTTAACAACCCTCCATTAGCATTTGGGAACTCAGGACATTAATTTTTGAAGCTTTGTAGGTGTAAGAGTTCTTTCCCATTCTTACTTGATGTACAATTTCAGTTTCTCAACAGCCCAGGGTCTCTGCTGTCATATTTTGTCCCTCATAATGTGCCACACATTTTCAATGGGAGACGGGTCTGGACTGCAGACAGGCCAGTCTAGCACCCACATTCTTTTAGTGTAGTTTTCACAATGTCCTAACAATGTCCTAACAATGTCCTAACTTTGTTGTTTTGTGTGTTTTAACTGCAGGTTGAAGTTGTTTGTTAATAATTTATTGTACTTGGAGAGAAGTTGTTTGTGTTTATTTTGTATATGAGTGCAGGGCTTGCTGTCTGAGAACAACAGTGCACAAATTCACTCCATCTACTTCATCAAACCAAACCTAATATTTCACAGAAGTTATAAGACATTATCCAGAATATATCTCAAAGAGCACCTTTGAATCCATTAATTAAAAACTAAAACAATATTGCACTATGGAGTTTTTCCACCTGCATGAGTGGACAAACCCAACTCTGCACATCATCCTAAACAGCCCATTCCCATTATGAAACATAGTGGTGGCAACATGTTGCTGTGTGGAAGCTTTTCTTTAGCAGAATCAGCAGAAAAGCTGGACAGAGAATCTATGGAAACACATGAAAACTGATGCTTAAAAAAGACACTGTTCCTCTTATCAGACTGATCTTAATCTATTTTACAAGAAGAAATAGGTGATAAATCCACTTTCTAGATGTGTTAAGCTCGTAAAGGCATACCCCAAATTACCTCCAGAGAAAAAATGAAAAAATGTTTTATTTATAAAAATGTTTTAAAAGTATTAATATATTTTCTTCCTAGTCTGTGTCAGTATACCTCATAAAATCCCAGTGAAAGACACTGAAGTTTGTGGTGTCAACTTCACAAAATGTGGAAAAGTGCCAGAGGTTGAAAACCTTTGCAAGGCACTCTTTAGAACCCAATAAATGAGATCTCACATGTACGCTGAGGGGCCGTCTGGACTTGCCGTTCTCGCCGTGTGCAGCAATGCTCTGAGGCATGTCCCTCCACAGCAGCAACTGATCACAAATAAAACAGAATAAACACACAAAATAAAAAGACACAGACAGAAGATCTATAGACTAAGTTTTCTTATTCATGCATATTGTTTACAATAACTTTGAGGAAGGTACGATGTTATGAGAGGAAAACACATTGTATGCCCTACAAAAATAAAATTTGTGTCACATTTTGCTTTTTGTCTCTATTATACTTTTCCCAGATTTCTGCCTCTGAAATATCATTTCCTTCCCAATTATATATATTTTTTTGCTAAGATCCACTTTTAATCTTCAACTCAGCTACTTTGTGGGTAACATGACACGGGTCACGAGTCACCAAAAGGGCAAACGACACATTAGACAGCACATTAGGCCTCGCAGCATCTGTCTAATACCTTTTAAACAGATAAATTACAGCTTTAAAAAAACAGCCTACAGGGATTCCAACTCCTGATGTCTGTTTCATTCACTGTTGCAGCTGCCTGTTGCTCAGATGATGACAAATGATGACAGTCAGTGACACAAAGCAGCCAACAGATAAAAGCATAAGGATATCTTTTCTCCTTGAAAAGTCAATTGAAGCTTTGTCTCCAATCTTTAAGCACTGCTTAACTAAAAAAGAAACCATTTGGTGCTTTTTTGCACCTAAATAAATTTTTAACCAAAAAGCATCTGGATCAATCAGTTTCATTGCTCTCATTCAAACCATTGAGATTAAACCAATAAACAACAGATGTCAGCAAAATCTTCCATCTTAGAAATTAGGCCAGGATCACTTAATTATTAATCATATTAGAAAAGGGACTATAAATTGCATTGGTAGTCCATGGTGAGGTCAGCAAAGAGATAACTGAGCTTTTTCTGCTGTTCTAATTAAACTTGTCTCTGATATTAACACCCTAAAAGAACTGTGTACACATGCACATTCAAACATTTGACTAAAAAAGGAAAATTGTTAATGTCAATGTACTTAATTGGGATTTTATGTGATAGGCCCAAACAAAGTAACATTAATTGTGTAGAGAAAGAAAATTTTTTTTTACATATAAAAAAACTTTAGATTACAGCTGCAGATCTTTTGGGATATGTCTGTCAGTTATGCCTTTCTAGAAACAAAAAAATCTTCACAAAATAGCTATTTTTAGGACATAAAAAAGTATTTTTTTCATAAAATCCCACCATGTTTTTGTACAGCACTCCTCTGGGCTCTTCCTGCAGCACGCCCTCAGTTCCGCAGAAAATGATTGGTAGTGCTAACAGGAAATGGCTCCCATTGGACAAAGCCTGGCATCTCTGATCCTTCAGTGTCATGGCAGCAGCCGGCAGAGACAAGCTCTGAAAGACAGAACCACTGTTAATCCATTTAACTAAAAACACAGACAAAAAATTAACATCTGCACTACTATAAAGCTTAAAATGCTTTTGGAGCATAACTTAATGAGAGAATTTTACTGGTGCCAGAGTTAATTTTTAATTTTAAATTTTTTCTCACTGCCTGATATTACAACAGACTTAAACCTTGCCTGTTTAGGTCAATTAGGATTATAACATTTCTATTTGCTAAATGCCAGAATAATTAGATAAATACTTTTTAGATGTTCACATAGACTTAGAATAAAATGCCTTTACATAATTTAGAAAAACCCAGATTATGAGTCATAGCTTTGCAAGTTTCTGCAAAGTCATTACATTTGAGTAGATTGGAGGCCCACCTGTGGTCGTATTTTAAGGCAACACCTCAAACATACTGCTTTGTTGTTCAAAATCATAGAAAAGTCTAACAAAATCAGGCAAGGTGCCAGGAAAGGACCTGGTTCATCTCAATGTACAATTTCAAGATGTTTAAAGGTGCCACATTCATCAGTTCATGCTAAATCTGTTACATGCAAATGAAAACAGTATGGGGGTGTCCAGCCATCATACTGTTCAAAGATGATGGGTTCTATGTCCCAGAGATGATTGTGTCGTAATGTTAAATGTGTGAATCAGGCTGCAGAACAAAAGCAGAAGACCTTGAGAAGGTGCTGACTCAAGCTGCTAAGACTGTGCTATTAATCACTGTGAAACAGGTCATGTACCAACATGGGCTGAAAGGCCATTCAGAGAGGAAGAAGCCTTTACCCCAGCAGCAACACAGAAATCCAGATTACAGTTTGAAAATGTTCACAGGAATGTCCTGCGGTCTGAAGAAACTAAAATAGAAGTGTTTGTCCATAACGATCATTGTTACATTTGAAGGAATAGAGGGGAGGCTTTCAAACCTGAGAACACCGTTGCAACTGTGATGTACGGGGGTGGCAGCATCATGTGTGGATATTTTGCTGCAGGAGGGACTGGTGCAGTTTATAAAATAGGTGGCATTATGAGGAAAGAATGTTACAAGGAAATATTGAAGAAACATCTCAAAACATCTGCAGGAAAGGTAAAGCTTTGGCTGAATGGGTTTAGAGTTGGAATCACAAAGCCGTGATCTCAGTCCCACAGAAAATTTGTGGGCAGAGCTGAATATGTTTGTGAGCAAAGTTATCTGGAAACCTAACACAGTTACATCAGTTCTGTCAGAAAGAATGTGCCAAAATTACAGTAAACTACTTGTGAGAAGCTGGTGGTGGGATACCCAAAATGTTTGACCCAAGTTATACAGATTTAAGGCAATTCTAACTTATGGAAACTTATCAAAAAGTATCTCAAGGATTCTACTCTCATTATTCTGGTATTTAGTATATAGAAATGTTTTGGTAATCCTAACTAACCTATATAAGGAGTAATTTAGTATGTTTTAATGTCATGTTATTCATCTGAACTGTTACATACTGTACGAATAACACATTAGAAGCAAAGTCTTTGTACCATAGGTTCTAACTGCTTTTATTCTTAGGGTGTGAAGTTTAGTACATGCTAATGTTCCCTTATGTTTTATTTTGCCTTCTAAACTTCTATGAACAAAAGACCCTATAATTGTTCAGTGTTCCTCTATGTTAGCATAGGCAGTGAAGCAAATTCTGTTGAGCTGGGAACATCCCACAGCTTTATCATTTATTTTCCTTTTTAAGAACTGACTGTCTCATGCTATGGAAGAGCTCAATGAGAGTGAATCATGATGAAATATATCTGCTAGAACATATATACGGTTAAAGCAGATCAGCAATTTAGGGTATTGATATTTAATTTGTACATTTGTGCAACAGTGTTGGCATATTAAGCCTATCTTGAATATTTTGTTGACACGGCTTCCACTGTTCACATTACTTATCAAAGTAGACAGACAGCCTATCTTTAAGAAAAATCTTACATTCATCGGGAAAATCAATTAATTTCTAGATTTGAAGACCTTTAGTTTTTGTAGGTCCACTGTCACTCTGAGGAGACCACCCTCGCAGTTCACCACAGGTAATATCTCTTGGCCTGAAGGTAACAAAGAGGCAGATGACGAAAGAAACCGGTAACACGTGGAGGTCTGATTTTACAAACAATGAATCTGATTCTCTTTCATTCTGAGAAACAAAAGCCAGAACCGACACCACAGTTTGTTTTTCCCTCAAAGCAACAGCAGCTATAATCTGAAAGATGGAGAATGTGATCTAGGAAACCCAGGAAAATAAAAGTACCAGCCTAACCCAGCCAACATTTCTATATGGAGCCTATATTGGTATTAAATGGGTTAAATAACTGGGCCCCAGACATGACCGCTGCAGGTTACATAATGGTTATATATTTCTGTAAGGTTGAAGCAGGTCAAATCTGGCTAATAAGAGGGATCCATAAACTGACCAATTTTAATTGACTTAAATACTCAGTTGGGCTAGGATCTATAGTCATATTCAATAAATTAGAGTATTACAAAAGGTTTATTTATTTCAGTGACACAGACTGATGTTTTCAAGACTTTATTTATGTTATTTTATGATGATTTTCTGCTTACAGCAGATAAAAACACGATATTTAAGAGTAGAATATTACATCAGACCACTAAAAAACATTTTTAATACAATACAGCAATGTGGCCTAAAAAAAGCTATGCTTAACACCTGCTTAAAGGTTCTTATTTTCAAAAGGTACTTTTATTGTGACAAGGTAGCGTCATCGGAGCGTATCCAGTATGACTGTACATAGGGTACTTAACTAATTGTGCTGATACTGGAGGTATTTAGTCCAAGTGAGTCCTATGTAAGCAGCTCATATTAACTCTAAACAAAATCCTTATGGGTCCAAAATCCACATGTTGACTGGGTATCCAGTTGTCTGCTATTGGACTGGACTTTGTTTCAGGGTTGCCTCTCTCAAAAGGCAAGAATGTAACCAAATTGTGTTTCTGTCCGGAGGATTGCTAGGACGAATGATCTTCCTTCAGATGTAGGAGATCTAACAGTGCTTGGGAGGGAAGCAGCACCAGCACATCTCTTTCACAGCAAAGCAGCTTAAGGGTGTGCCTAAAATAATGTGTGTGACTCCTTCATCTGCAATGTCTGTCCACTAGCTTGTGTCAAAAGCCTCCATGGTAACTAACTGCTGCACTGGCCAATGGTTGGCAGGAGTCCTTACCACCTTTGTGGGGTATTAAAACAACAGGCAGGCAGAATGGGCAACCTAGAGGTCATCCTGAACTGTGCAATGACTGATCAGCCTTCATCCTAAACCCTTAAAGTAACAAATGCAGAATATTTGCTTGTAGCTGATCTCCAGATACCAATATGTTCAAAAAATGCTTCAGTTTCACCATCCAAACCTGTTCTTGCCACCCAGAACATGTTGGGCAGTAGGCTATACATTTACAAGATGTCTGAAACCAGGAGAGTTATAGCTAAATTTCGTCTTTAATTTGTTGGTTGTGATAATCACACACCCATGAACATATCCGTTTGAGACTCAGACATTTGTGAACATGACTACTTGTGCTTTTTGTTGCTGCACCTTTAACCGGATGAATGTAACCTGTGACATAAGCTAGTGCCTGTTAAAGATGGATTATTCCAGCTATCACTGAATTATTTTCAATTGGTTACCAACAGAGGGGGTGCTTGGGCAATGAAAGAAGAAACATTAAGCGACATCTTTTTATGATCTGTAATAATTCATTAGTGAATGATATCCTTGATCACATTCTCGGGAGTTGAGAGTTGGGCAGATAAATATGCTTTTATATGTGATCAGAGTCCATTTGTTTAGGTCATTCCCCAATCCCTGAAATATGAAGGGACTGATATTACACTATTAGGGATAAGATGCTGCCCAGCTCCTCAATGGAAACCTAAGGACCAGAAAGGATGTATAATCTCTCCAGCAAATTCTGTATCATCTCTTCTCCCTTTGGGATGTGTTGGCAAACTTGTAAAAGGGGGTCCCAAGCAGGAATCCTAATTAGAACATCTTAACTGGCTCATTTTGATAAGGAGGAACAGTGGCTTTAATTGAAGCTCCAACTATGAAGCATACCCTGACTACCCTACATAGGAAGTTCATTTCAGCAGCTTTTACCCAGGAACTTATTTCAGTCCGGATCCATATTGCGAGACTAGAAATGAGTGTGGAACTTACAGTAGCTGGATCATTAAATTGAAAGCTTTGCTTTTGGCCTTAATACCCTTCCATAATTTTACAAAAAAAAAACAACCAAGAATCATACTAAACAGATTGTTTGTATGATCATGCTTTCAGAGCATTCAGCTGGGATTGTGGAATCAAAGGAGCATGATGTATAATTCAGCAGCTATTACAAGAGAACATAAAATATAAAACATATAACGTGTTTGGTTTCCCCTGATCATCTCAGACTGAACACTGTGTGTCATGATCCTCATGCTGTCAGTCCACATGCATTTAATTCAAGAAAAAGCAAACAAAGTTGCTGTTTGCAATTCACAACATGTCATTATTTGGATCTGATTAGGTAAAAGTGGCTCTGCATTCCCGTCTTTCATCTCATGACTGTTGCTGCTCTGTGACTACCTCCCAACATGTGTCGGGATAAACAGGGACTGCTTTGAGCCAAGTTGCATAGAATGCAATTAAAAGGCAGGTTGGTATTACTGTAAATAAGTGCACTGGTGAGAACACAAAACTTGACACCTTGACAATATACATGAAAAACTTGGAAAAATCATAAAAGTTGTTTTTCAGAGGATGTTACATTCATTCCTTCATGTTTGTCTATGTGATGTGAACAGGAAATTTTTCAATGGGAAACAACCAGATTTAAATCTGCATGAAAATTAAGGCTTTAGTACATTTCCCCAATAACACAGACAGAAGAGATCTACCTCCTTCTGACAGCTGGATCACAAAGCGATTTGCCAGGTCAGCCTCAGTGTACGACCTTACATGTGTGTAGCCGCTCTCAGTGGCCCAATCAAGAGGATCAGAGACAGTAGACAGGTCAGATACAAGTGTGTTGGACATGGTTGCGTTAGGCTCTGGTGGAAATGGCAGAGAGACACTGTTGGAGGACTGGCAAGACAGAAATGAGACACATTAAACACACAAACAGTCTGGTATCCAGCTTTTTAAAATGTAAAATCAAGAGCATCTGATAGATTTAGAAAGGGTGGGTCACAAAATAAACATCTTAGACTTAAAAAATAACAATTTTGTTATTTGTCAAGACAGTCTGACAATTTTGTGGTTTATTCAGTTCAGTTCAACATTTTAAGTAGTGACAATTTACACCGAATGTCATCTCAATCAAATCAATCTGTTTCATACTGATTCAATCCAATGACATAGACAGACTCAAATTCAATTACATGCTGTCCCTGTGAGTCATATGTATGGAAAAACATATTCAAAGTGACTTGATCATTACATCCTAAAAGGTAAACATTTCTGCATCTAAGGAAGTCGATTTCATCAAGTCTTTGATTTAGCAGCAATCCTTACTTCTGAGCAGGCATGAGGAAGAGCAGCTATCAGAAAAAAATTGCCCACCTGCTGCTTGTTTTACAAATCGAACACTAAAATGAGAGATTTGAGCCTTACATGAACAGAAATGTGACCCCAGACATTGGGAGCTGTAATCACCCAGTTAACCGGGACAAAGCTGCTAAGAATCAGCACCACCTTCTGTGGTTCTGAAGTGGCCTCTGGGGGTACAAGAGAGACCATCACCTCCACCTGAAGAGAGCTGAAAGAGATAATGAGAGAAAACAATGTCTCATTTTTTTTCTTGAGGTTTAAAACAGAAAATTGTCTAATTTTAAAGAAGGACCCCAGGAGGCTATATTATCTCACCCATTAAGCCCTGAGCCTGCTGAATGGAGCTTGATCACATGGACTTCAGGGCTAGCCTCACTCCCTCTGGGATGGGCGCAGCCCTTCACTTTTTGTGGCTGCAAATCTGAGGTCATGTAATTTTGAAAGAAGAATGAGGACTGAAGCTGGCACACAGCAGGAAGGGACGGATCTGTGACATGGAGACAAAACCAGAGAGGATTTATAATGGAAATTAATTTCACAAAATGTTTCTCAACAATCTATCTGGCTTCAAGCTACAGTAAAGACTTTTGAGAACAAAGAGGGAAAGTGCTTGGTGAGCCATTGTATTTACATGAACTTTAATGGCTTTTTATTCCTCATACATAGGCTTTGATAAAATATTGACCCACTGTTCAAGAGTCCTGCAGAGTTATGTGTTCACACCACTGCATCCTACACTTTGCATCATGCTTGGTAATGTAAGACTTGAATGAAGCGGGTCGGGCAACACAACCCATTCTTTAAAGCTCTCTGTTCTCTGTAATCGACCATGCAGAAAATGTGTAAGCTGGTGAATTCTGCACAGGATGCTCCTCAGCATCCTCTTTGCCTTGATTTGACATGCCTGACACTTTGTGGCTGAGGTACTGTTGTTCGCAGTCACTTTCACTTTGTTATAATACCACTATTAAAATTAAGAGTTGAAGGATTTTGAGTTCAGTTGGTGTCTTTGGTGGTCAGGTTTCAGTTTTCATGTGTTCTATATTCCAGATTGGTTTATTGTTCATTCATGGTCTGTTAGTTATTGTATTACTTATTCCAGTGCTTCTTTTTGTATTCATTTAGTGTTCATTTCCCAGCCAGTTTGCTTGGTTATTTTTAGCTCCCTGCTGCAGCCAGATAGTCAGACTCACCTGTTCTGCATCCAGTGATCAGTATTATCAGTATTTAGCTCCCTGTTTTTATTCATCCCTTGTTAGAGCGTTTCTCATCAGGCTCCTGTTTTGCTCACAAGTTTTTATTCATCATTCCCAGTGTCTTGGCTCCCTCGATTATTCCTGCTATGGTCTCTTTTACTCAAATTTGCCAAAATCATGATTCTCCCTGCCACTTGCTTGTGTTTGGGTCCTACTCCTCAAAAACAAACAGCTGACCATGAAATGTTTAGCTGTGGAAAACTTTCAAAAATGGACATAATGCTATCATAGCAACGACCTTGAAGTCACTGAGCTCTTGAGAGCAACCCATTCTTTCACAAATGTTTGTAAAAGCAGTCTGCATGCCTAGGTGTTGGATTGGAACACCTGAATTCAATGATCGGGAAGGTTGTCATTATACCTTTTCCAATACAGTGTAGTTTCTCAGTGGCTCACCTTCTCCCAGCTGAATGTAGACTCGATTGCCTTGCCTCGTGTGGATCAGTGAGGAGAGGTTGCCATGGTGCTTAAGAGCCCAGTGGTGCAGTGCGTGGAGGCGAAAAGGTAACGAATGAACCGTTTGAACATGCAAATGTAGAGTCTGCGACTGAACATTGGAGTTTGGGGACACCTAGCAGATTATTTAAATAGACAGCTTTTAAATGAAATATTCAGGACCATAATCCTCTCTTTCTGTGCACACTGACTGACCTGCACAAATACTGGGAGGTCGGGGGGCAGCAGCTCACCCTTCAGCCACTAGGTGATTGGTAGTGTGGAGCTGAGCACCAGGTGGAGGGTCCTTAGAGGGGCGAAGGAGAGAGTCAAAGGCTTCAGGAACACCGCCACCTAGGGACAGGGGAAAAAAAGGGGGTGAAAGATTGACAACACTGACATCTTATGTATATAGAGAGCCTTGCAAAACTCTTTAATAACCCTTGAACCGTTCCACATTTCATATAACAACCTCAAACTTTAATGTATTTTGTCAGGATTTTATGTAATAGACCAACGCAAAGTGGCTCATAAGTGTAAAATAAAAGAAAATGACACATAGTTTCAAAAGCTTTCAAATGGCATATATTTGTATTCAGCCCCCCTTTACTCTAGTACCTTTAAATAAAATCCTGTGCCACAAATTGGCTTCAGAAGGCCAAAAAATGTATTCTCAGTGTAAATACAAATTTGAAACACTAAAGTTTGTATATCATATTTATTTAAGGAAAATCTGCTTAGCGTTATTTACAAAATAGATACCAACAGCTATTTTTAAATAAACAAATAACTAGTGGTAAGTAGATTTGTTTTTACAAATCTACTATTGTTGATTTTCCTCAACATAACTGCAGTTCCAAGGAATGGAGTTAGGGTGGAGTTGGTTCATTACTCAGAGTTTTAACTAATTTCACAACACAAGAACCTTTACCAAAATAGCTTGGTTCTATCTGTGTAGAAACATGTCATTACATATCATGTTATTAGCGGTGTTTTGTTTTAATAAAAATGAGAGATTTCTTTGAAACCAAACATCAGTGTTTTGGGCAGTAGAAGGAGAACATTCAAACTCCACAAAGAGGGGATCCAGCTAGGACACAAAGGGGAGACTAGTATTTGTTTTTTTATGGGACTTATGAAATTACCAGAATACTTGATTTTTTAAAATTTTCGGATCATTAGCAAAAGGGGTATATTACAGCAACTCATGTTCAGACACTAATAAAGTTAGTGAAATATTCTTCAACCTTTTAAAGGAAAATTATTTTTTAAAGTAAAACTTTAGTAGTTACCATGTTCCCGGGGCTGTTGGTTGGTCTTTGCAAAGCAATGACATGAGTTTCCTTGTTGCCCTGCTCTCTTGCAGCGCAGCCACGGCCCACCTGAAACCTCTCCAGCAGAGCCCGAACAGGATGCTGCCCTCCCACTGCATCACCTGGAGAACATTGCACCTCTGCACCTTGTGCTAAGGAGGAACAGTAGGTTTGTAACAATAACCTAAATATTGGGATTCAGACACATTAGCAAAATTCTGTTACAGTGCCATGCAAATGTGTTCATGTCTATAAATTTATAAATTTCTTTTTATATTTTGTCACTTTACAACCAGAAACGTACACTATCTCACAACCAGAAACGTACAGTATCTCACAACCAGAAACGTACAGTATCTCTGAAACACCCTCACATTTTGGTAAATACTTTAGTATATCTTTTCATGGCACGACACCGAAGGAATGATGCTTTAATACAATGTAAAGTAGTCAGTGTACAGCTTGTATAACAGTCTAAATTTGCCGTCCCCTAAAAATAACTCAAAACACAACCACTATTGTCTAAACCACTGGCAATAAAAGTTAGTGCACCCCTAAGTGAAAATGTGCAAATTGTGCCCAATTAACCATTTTCCTTCCCCTGTGTCATGTGATGCGTTAGTGTCAAAGGTCTCAGGTGTGAATGGGGAGCAGGTGTGTTACATTTGGTGTTTTCGTTCTCTCATACTGGTCACTGGAAGTTCAACATGGCACCTCGTGGCGAAGAACTCTCTGAGGATCTAAAAAAAAAGAAATTGTTGCTCTATATAAAGATGGCCGAGGCTACAAGAAGTTTGCCAACAACCTGAAACTGAGCTGCACCATGGTGACCAAGATCATACAGCGGTTTAACAGGACAGGTTCCACTCACAGCAGGTCTCGCATGGTTGACCAAAGAAGATGCCTGCAACCTGCTCAACCTCATGTCCAAAGGTTGTCTTTTGAAAGTAGACAAATGAGTGCTGCCAGAATTAGTGCAGAAGTTGAAGTGGTGGTGGGTCAACCTGTCAGTGCTCTGGGCATACACCACCTGCTGCATCAAATTGGTCTGCATGGTTGTTGTCCTAGAAGGAAGCCTCTTCTAAAGATGATGCACCAGAAGGCCTGCAAGCAGTTTGATGAAGGCAAGCAGGCTAAGGACATGGATTACTGGAACCATGTGCTGTGGTCTGATGAGACCAAGATAAAGTTATTTGGTTCAGATGGTGTCAAGCTGGCCAAGCATGACTCCAGATCTAATCCCTACAGTGCATCTGTGGGGAATCCACATGCGGAAGGTGGAGGAGCACAAGGTCTCTAACATCCACCACCTCCATGATGTCGTCATGAAGGAGTGGAAGAGGATTCCACTGGCAGCCTGTTAAGACCTAGTGAACTCCACGTGCAAGAATTAAGGCTGTGCTGGAAAATAATGGTAAATACACAGTTTGAGGAGACAGCCAATTTATACATGTATACAAGCTGTACACTGACTACTTTACATTGTATCAAAGTGTCATATTTCAATCCTATCCCATGAAAAGATATAATAAAATATTTACAAAAATCCCAGGGGAGTACTCACTTTTTTGAGATGCTGTACATTTACTGATGCGTAATTTTCAAAGTGTGACATGCCTTTTTCAAACTACTTTTTAGGCTGGAAACAAACAATGAAATGGCTCATGTCATAGCATCTCTATTTGTTAGATTGACCCACTCAAAGCCCAGACCTACACTGAGTTAAAGATTTGTGCCGAGACTTGAAACTGAAGTTCACAGATGCTCTCCATCCAGTTCGACTGAGTTTGAGCTATTCCAAAAATGAGGAAAAATGTTTGTCTCTAGATGTGCAGAAACTGGTAGAGACATACTTTGAAAGACTTGCAGCTGTGTTTGCTGTTTCTACAAATTGTTGACCTAGAAAGGCTGAGTGCAAATAAAAATGCAAACCGCACTTTTCAAATTTTCTTTCCTCTTCACAATTACACAGTGCTTTTGTTTAAATGATAAAAATCCAACAAATAACACAGAGGTTTGTGGTTGTAACATAACAAAATGTAACAAAAAGTTTAAGAGGCATGAATGCTCCATGAGGCATGAATGCTCTATGTTCAATACTGTTCCATGGATAAAAACAACACAAATTAGTTTCAGGACACATAATTTCTTTCCTATGTACTGATGCTTTGCTATAAAAATCCACCAATTTGTCTCTAACACTCTAATTAAAGACAGAAGACACGGGAGAATATCTTATCAGACACATTATTCTTACCTTTCAGTCTTTCCCAGAGGAAAACAAAGCAGAAAACCCACCACCCAATGTTTGGCAGCGATGACATTGTGGATTCAGCGTCTGACAACAACCTATAGGTAATCTTACATTGAGGGCAGTGACTTTCATACAATCAAAAAGTGTAGTTAACTGATTGAATAAATCACCTTTAGCAGAAATTATAAGTTTTCCAAATATTTTCATCAAATTCATTGATTACTTGTAGATAAAGGAAAATGGATAAATACTCTAAAAATCCCCAAAGTAATACTTCAAAACTCTTTTAAAAGTTATTTATTTCATATACACTCTGGTCAAACAACTTTTATAGATTATATTTAAATATCAGTCTTATCAGGCCTTTTCCGGCTATCTGGTGATATTTTCTATCATAAATGAAGATGAAACAATTCAAAATAAACTAACCTGGAAGAACAACCTTCGCCCATTGCATCAATTCCTGTTTAAATTGCATATAATAAACTATTATGATTCAATTTATAATATCAATGTTCTTCCCATTCATGTCTAGCTGAAATGTTTAGGCAGCTATGAAAGGTTTTAATCTATAATTGTTGCAATCAGTGAAGCTATCTTTCCTTAGTCGTGTTTATAGTCAATATGAAATGAAATGTCAGACTCACCTGTGGTTCTGCACAGAGGAAAAGGCTGGCTGATGATCCAAGTGCTGGTTGAAGCTGTGAGGACGCCGCTCCCAACTCTATGCACCCCCCCCTCAATTACTAAACACACAACCACAGGCACACACACCCTAAAATAGGCAAAAAGATACTCTCCAATCTCAGCTGTGCTCCACATGTGAGGAAAATGTACCAAAAGAAACTGATTACAAACACCCAGAAGGAGTAAAGTGGATGTAAAGACACATTTAAAGAGGCAATGGGAGGGCTTAGGGCATGGTGTGACAGTGGAGAGAGATATAGTAAGGAGAGGTATAAAAGGCTTTGGAAATGTCTCTAAACGCAGATGGCAACAGGAAGGAGGACCAGAGAAGGAGAGAGGAGGGGAAAAGAGAGAGGAGGAGGGGTTTGACTAAGAGAAAGGCACATATGAACAAAAACAAAATCTCAAATGTCTAAAGCAGTGAACAGCAGTGAAATCATGAATTACCAGATGAACCACGTTTTTGGTTCAACCTTCACTAGCCAAACTCAGGCTGAGACTGAGAGATTATTGCTGCTAGATATGTAGAATCAAGAAACCACACATAAAAAACCTGCCTGGTAACTTTAAGTAGGCTAAACGATCTAAAAAAATGGCAACACATCATGTCTCTATCTACAAAAATTCCTGAATTCCTGGACCACAATAAGAGCTTTTATCCACAAATTAAGAAAACCACCCAATATACCAGAGTTATAAAAATTCCCAGGAACGTTTGGCCTACCAAATCTACTCCAAGAGCACATCAACAGCTCATCCAGGAGGTTACAAAGGAACCCAGAAAAAAGTCTAAAGTACTGAAGGCCTCGCTTTCTTCAGTTAAGAGTTCAGGATTCAGCATAAAGAGACTATGCAAAATGACATCAAAGGTAGAGCTCCATGATGAAATCCATTGCTGACCAAAAAGAACACAAAGGCCCATCTCACATTTGTCAGAAAACAGCTTGGTGATCTCTGTGGCTTTTGGAAAAATATTCAGTGGACTGATGGGACAAAACAATCATAAAACCAGAAGTTAAACAAGTTTGACTACTGGTGGTAGTAGTGTGGTGGTCTGGGACTGCATGTTGCTTCAGGACTTGAACGACTTGCAGTGATTGATAGAAACATGAATTGTGCTCTCTCTGATCTCTGTGACCTTAAGCTTAAGCTATCTGGGTTATGCAGCCTGGTAAATGATGAAAAGCATACCAGCAAACAGCTCTGTATAAAAAAATGAAGGTTTTAGAATGGCCTACTCAAAGTCCCCACTTAAATCTGATTGAGATGCTGTGGCATGACCCTAAGTGCTGTTTGTGCTCAAAAATCTTTCAATATGGCTGATTTAAAATTGTTTTACATAGAAGAGTGGGACAAAATTTCTCCAGTGATCATTGCCAGCTGTTGCTGCTATGGGTGGCACAACCAGTTTTTAGGTTTATGACTCAATTACTTTTTCACATAGGGTCATGCTGGTTTTGATAGCTATTATCCCTAAGAAACAGGTTGACTTTGTCAAATATTTGTTTGATGACCTGAACCATTTAAGTGTGACAAACACTGTCAGCTGTTCATGATGTAATAAACTCTGATAGCTCATCTCTAACCTGAATTTTTCCTGTCCAGGTCCTCGCCCAGTTGATTGTGGTGGAATTCACCCACTGATTTTAAAGACTCCATGTATTGGGTTGAAATATTGTAGCTTTGGATACAGGATCGCAGGAACCGTGTGCAGATCTGAAGGAGATAGAGGTGAGTGAATGACTGAGATACTGCAGATTTGCACAATCTTGTTCAGATCGGGATTGGCCAACCTGTCTGGGTTAATTCCAGATGTGAGGAGAAAAAAACTCAGGGAAGACCCATGAGTAGATGAAACCCAGGAGCCTGTAGAGCAACCAATAAACTTTTGCAGATGAGGGCAGGCAGTGAGGAGTCAGAAGTCAAGTGAGGGTCAAAATCCATTAAATCAGAGTCTAAGAAATTACCAGGTAGAGCCAGGCAGAGAAGAGGGAGTTGAGATAGCAGAAACAGGAATATTATGAACAATTATACATGTTTAAAGCAAAAGGAAATATATCAAACTGGCTCAAAGATCTAAATCTCCCGAAGATGGGTGAGGTTGCGCAAGAGGCTCTCAACGCAGACATCACTGTGGAAGAGATCGTCGATGTAATTAAATCGCTTCCCAATGCCAAAGCTCCAGGACCAGATGGTTTTGGAATTGAGCTCTATATAAAGATATGCTAGAGGATTGCTCCTCTCCCCAGAAGTATTTTCTTCACGATCTGCTTGATTCAGGTAAATTTCCCCCTACTATGTATGAAGCTAATGTAACATTACTACATATTCGCTAAAGTACTGGCAAATAGGCTAAATAAACTAATTTCTTCTATTGTCCATTCGGACCAAACAGGCTTTGTTCCTAAAAGGTTTTCATTTTTAATATATAAGGACGGTTAATGAACATTATATATCATAGATAGCGGACAGTAAGTTTAAGGGAGCTGTTCTTTGACTGGATGCTGAAAAGGCATTTGGACCAATTGGAGTGGCGCTTATATCTTGGACTGTACCTTAGGGATATTTTGGTTTAGGTTGTAAATTTGTGTCTTGGATTTAACACAATGTATGCTGCATACCATCTGGCTCTGTAGCCCTTCAGGTTGCCACATTTAGTCCTCTGCTTTGTGTCGCTATGGAGCCCCTTGGCCCTTTAGTATTAAAAAAAATACAATATGCTAAACCATATTTAACTGGGAAACATTGCCGCATCACATTTCATTGTATGCTGATGATGTTGTTGTGTTTGTATCGCATCGCGGAGCAGTCAGTGCCAATTCATCCTACGCTTATTCAGTCATTCGTAGATTTCAGTTATATCCTATTAATTGGGAAGAAGAGTCATTTTGTATGGCGCAATGTAGGTGCGGCAAGCCTTACTTCTGAATTTTTTAGATAACCTATTATTCAAGATACTGACAACTGTAATATATCTTGGAGTTATTTTGCCTATAAGAGCCTAGAACAATTTTCAAATTGACCTTCTATATAAATGTGGATTAATCTTAGGAAGATGTTGATATTGGTAGATCACTTCCACTCTCATGATGGGCCGCATTAAAATGCGATTTAAGTATATGTGTGTCGCTAGCCTATACTTTTGGTATATCGTTTCAGGTCTGCATTATCTTTTAACAAAGAGCAACTTGTTTAGAATCCGTTGACTCAGATAATTTTGCCTTTATCTGGGGACCTTTAAACGTCTAATAGAATATTAACTTCTAACACTCACTTACATAAATCAAATAGAGATGGGGGATTAGGATAACGCTTCAAGCTGCTTCCTCACTGTATTAGATGTGGCAGACGAAATGCTAGGGCCTTGGTATTACTGGCGAGGGAACGTGATGCTTTCCGAGACTTACTGTGGCACTTCGCTTCCTTGGGTGCTATTGAAGGAGAGTGTGATTATAAACAGTTTCTTTCGGCACGTTTCTTTTTTCCAAGTCACGATCATATTACTCACTACTAGTGGAGTGAAATAATTTTGATTGTTTGATTGTTTGAAAATTATGATACAAATAAGTCCCACTGTATATACTGAATAGTCTCTTATAAATCTGGTAGACTGAAGGCGCTCGACTACACTAAAAAAGAAAAATTGTAATAGATCCAACAAAAGTTTACATCCTATAATTCGTGATCTCTTCAGAAGAAAATAAGATTATGCAAGAATTCTGTTGGGGCTCTTCAAGATAAAAAAATTATTCAAGGCTGTGTTGACTATTTTGGCAGAGCGATTTAATTTGCTTACAGAACTTATCATTGAAGAGGGCTGTAGTGGGAGGTGAAGCTGGGTTTGCGATTGGAGTGGAGTCAAAAGAGGTAGGGTCCTTAGAGGATTCTTCTCATATTCTATGCAATGTCTAAGAGCACCAATTAATTGCGAGTTCAAGGTGTTAATAGACTTTTGTCGAGCTATTCCCAAATTAATTGGCACAGTAATATTCGTCCTCAATATCTACGAAATGTGATAAGATGTCAGTCGCTGATGCGCGGGTACCTGTCTCATACTGTTATGATGGTCTCTGCCCCAAACTGCTTCAATCTGTGTTGACATTCGAACTTGTTATTCTGAAGTATATAAGTGCACGTTGGTTCAGACCCCAAGATTGCATTGTTGGACATATCTTCCTCATATAGGAGTCCGATCCGCTATTACTTCTGCGAAACGACTGTGGTGTATGGAATGGTAAGCTAAGAAAGTATATAAGGGTTGTGGAAAGCTGATAAGGTTCTCAGTTCAAAGAGTGTGTTAAGTGACTTTACATGAAGTTATTCTTCATATGGAGAAACTGTGGTTATGAATTTGTGGGCTCTGAGATGCCACAAATTTAAGTTTTGTAGATATACTGGCAGCACAGGGGAGCGGCGATCCTTCTCAGTCTATAGTTGACACCGACGCGCTCGCGTTCAATAGGCTATCTTAGTATAGCGCACCCGTGCCTTTAAAATGGTACCGATGATATCTAAACGCTATCCTTAAAGTGTAATGATAGATTTCAGTCGTGTTACAGTTATCTAGATAATTTCCCTGACTGTGTCTTTATTTTAATTTTAATTATTTTAGGTATGTGTATGTTTTCTTTTATTTGTTGTATTATGATAAGAGTATATTTTATGTTTGATACAAAAGTAACTTTTATTATATAATATATACTTATATATGAAATTTGATTCCTCTCTTATTTATATGCTATATATATATATATAGATATAGTGTTAATCATATCACTATGGTAATGCATACTCATTACTCTTGTGAAATGATATTATATATGCTAGTACATTTTGAAACTTAATAATATAGTAGTATAGCATTAGAGATAGCGCAACTAGGTCTATGTTCTTAATGACTTGCCATGAAAATGCCTACTACTATCGCGTGCGATGCATGTATGACTAGCTTCCGATAATCTGGCTAGCCTGTGCTCGGTGACTGAAAGGAGTCTTTTGTCCGTGGGTATACTTAGCAAAGGCTACAGTGAGAGTCATGAGTTAGAAGTGATATTAGCACAGTGAGATAAAGGCAATATCGTCATCTCAAGATAAGCAGTCAAGAGTCTTGAGTAACAGTCCAAAACTGATGATGGCTACTCCTCTGCACCACTTTGATTTGCAGATTTAATATCTGCTCCCAACAGGACTATCAATAGTGTACAATACACCATCCTATACGCGATTTCCATCTTTTCTTTCTTTTGGTATTTTAGTTGAGTTTATCCAAGGAGCCTCATGTGCTGCGCCAGGCACATATTGTTGAAAGTCTTCTGAACGAACATTCTCAGGCGAGGGGCTCCGTAACTTACGGCATTGGCCCTGCTACACTATATTCACTGATAATATTGAACGGTTTAATATTTCTCTACTAACTGCATTATGTTCTGCAAGGACATTGAAGTAAAAGCAGCAGCTTATCAACATTGGTAAACACCATGAAAATAAGCACCGGAGGGACACTGGACGCATCTGAGTATGCGATCGTTCTGTTCTGGTTGTAGTTATGAAGTGAATAACGTCATATGATATAAAGAAAGGCACGGCATATATGGTTGGAGAGATGTGTGTCTTTCGATGTCAAGCATGTACACCAAGTACATGGCTTTTCTTTGTTGTTCTCTGTTGTATCTGTGACTGTGGTATTGAGCTATGATACTGTTGTATAATGTTGGGTCATAGCTATACTTTTTGAGGTCTCTTATATAACTGCTCTGGTTCTTGGTTTCCATTTCACACTGTTTTAGTTCTCAACTAGTTGTATGAACAATGTACAGCAACAAAGCATGTATGACATAAAAAAAGCTTTAAAACAAACATGTTTGGTTTAAGTATAAAATTAATTATTAAAAATTAGAATTCCATGTTTGGACTTTTTAAATCAATGCATTTCTTGTTGATCCACGTGACCAAATGAAGTATGGTCATTTGTGGCATTTGAAGACTTTAAAATGTACTACAGATGTTTGTACATTTAACCTGATTTAAAGTTGGAAAGGAGCAAATACACTTTTATAGCACACAAGTATTGGGTCACCCCTTGACATATTTAAAATAAGCTTATTCCAATAATTACCATGGCCACAGGTGTTCAAACATCCAGCATCTCAACATACAGACTGTTTCCACAAACAACTGGGAAAGAATGGGTTGCTATCAGGAGCTCAGAGAATTCCAGGGTACCATGATGGGATGCCACCCGTCCAGCTGAGAATACTAAATATTGCGTGGTCAGCTGTTTATTTTAACATAGTGATGTATGGCAGTGGTGGCGTCTTGTTTGGAGTGATAAATCATGCCTCTATGCTGGTAATCCTATGGATGAGTCTGGGTTTGGCAGACTGTGTTCTGTCAAGTGAAAAGTTTGGTGTAGATGCAGATTATGTTGTGGGGCTGTTCAGGAGTTACGTTTGGTCCCTAACTTACACTGAAAGGAACTCTCAATGCTTGAGCACACCAAAACCGTTTGACCACTTTCATGCTCTCTAGCTTGTGGGAACAATTTGGGAATGACTCCTTCTTGTTCCAACATGGCTGCATACCAGCGCAGTCTGACCCCTGAGATGAATAAGAGCAGATACTGCATGCCAGGCCTTCTCGTCCAAAATCAATGTCTGACCACACAAATGCTCTTTGGAATAATGGTCAGAAATTCCCATGATCCAAAGGCATAATACAGGCTGTGGATTAGGAATGGGATGTCACTGAAGTTCAAGTGTGTGTGTAAAGACGAGTGACCCAATGCTTTAGGCAATATAATGAATGTCAATACAAAATTCCGGTTTATGTCAGCTACAGGCATATCACACCAATATTCTCTAGCAGTACAGCAAAAGGTTAATTCAGCCTGAGTGCATTCGGTATATTGTTCTTAATTGCTCTGTGGGATTATTTTTACACTGCGTGTTTGTGTGTTAGTGTGTGCATGAACTTCTTCTATACTCATTTTGATTTCTAATAGTTCCAGGAATGTTCTTGGTCATGCTCTTTTCAGAACGCCATTAATAACAGCTGGGACCCTCGGTTGCATTGACATTTTTAGAGATGATTGCATTTTACCGTCCTTCTTAGATCTACAAAATCCATCCTGAGTTTAAGGGGGGTTCGAAAAATTGGTTATGGTGATTAATTGTTGTGACGTCAGTGGGACCAGAAAAATAGACAGAGTACCTTCGCAAACATGTTCAAACACCTTGAACATATTTATTAGGATTTTATATGTTAGAACATCACTATATAATGCACGATTATGAAGTGGAAGCAGAATGATAAATGTTTTATTTTTACGTTTTTAGAAATAAAATATAAAGTGTGAGGTGTATTTGTAATCACAGCTGCAAGTCTTTTGAGGTTTTCCTAGTCACTCTGGATGGTGAACCTTTAATTTAATGTCTTGCCACAGATTCTCAGTTGGATTAAGTTCTGGACTTTGACTGGGCCATTTTAACACATGAATATGCTTTCATCTAAACCAAGGGTCAGCAATCTTTAGAGTCTATAGGGCCGTTTTTGCCTCTTCTCCCGCTAAATGAAATCTGTCTAGAGCCGTAAAACCTACTGGGCCTGTGGAGAAAACATAACTTAAATATAAGAAAAGATAAAAACATTTCCTATATGAAAATGTGTTTATTTTATTATGAGTATTAAAAAGCAAATTTTGTATTTTTGGGTTTTGGTGGAAAGAATAGCTTAAAACTTTTAAATTATAAGAAAAAAGGTTTTTTTGGTAAATCGTTTTGTATTTACAAAAATGAATAAAACTGTTACCAACCAAAGAAAATACATCATTTGTAGCCTATTGAAAGAGCTCGGGGAAAAAAATAATCCTTGAACCCATAGTGTCAATCTGTTTTAGACATTCTAAGAAGAAACTGCATAAAAACAGATAACTGTTAAAAGCAGCCGTCCTGTTGCATGTATATTTATAAGCATCAGTTGTAGTCATAGTCACCAAAAGGTATTATGAAGGGGCCAACGAGCAGAAGGTTGCAGAGCCCTGATCTAAACCATCCTATTGTATCTCTAGCTGTATGTTTAGGGTTGTTGTCCTGCTGGAAGGTGAACCTCTGCTCCAGTCTCAAGTCTTTCAAGTGTTGCTCTGGAATCAGTTCTATAAATCTTTCCATCAACTCTGACCAGCTTCCCTGCTCCAACTGAAGATTACCTTCCCCACATCATGACGCTACCACCACTTATTTTCACCATGGGGATAGTGTGTTCAGGGTGATGTGCAGTTTTTGTATTTTTGATTAAATTTTGGTCTCATCTGACCAGGGTACCTCCTTTCACCAGTTTCTTATGTCCCATACAGTATATGACTGGCAAACCCTTAACAAGACTTGTTTTCTATCAGTTTGTCCATGCCACACTTCCATTAAGACCAGTTTTATGAAGAGAATACTAACAGTAATTGAGCTGTGGATCTCTGCAGCTCATCCAGAATCCATATGGGCTGCACTCAGATAAATGCTTTCTTTGTCCATTTTGATGTGGTAAATAAATGATAAAAAACAAAAAGTGCTTTATTTGATAATTAATACATTTTTCTTTTAGATTATAGAATTAAGAATAACATCTGCAGTTCAAGCATTTTTTCCATGCTCAATTTAGCCTCTAGTTGAGCCACCCATTCCCTTAGCTTGCAGCAGTAATGACCTTATGGGATTCTTTATTAAATAAATTTTATTCTATTAAAAATATAATTGGCATCTTCCCGAACATGGTTACTTCATCCTCAGTGAGACAGCATTGGAGGTAACTGTATTAACTGATCTGTATTTGGACTGTTTTATTCCAATTGAGCTTTCTGAGTCCCAACCTAATTATTTAAGGTGAAGTTTTCCTTTTGATTACCAGCGCCATTCTAGATTTAAATCTTATTTGTCTGACAGATTCCAGTTTGTTCATGTAAATGATGAACCTTCACATTCCAGGGTAACTTTTGGAGAACAACAGGGTTCAGTGCCTGGGCCAGTTCTCTTTACTATATATATGCTTCCAATAGATAAAGTTATCAGGCATCACTTTTCGCTATGCTGATGATACTCAGCTTTACTTATCCATAAATCCTGATGAACCTAACCAGTTAGATAGACTACAAGCATGTCGTGAAGACATAAAAACTTGGATGACTTTACATTTTCTGCTTCTAAATTCAGACAAGACAGAAGTTGTCATCTTTGGACCGGAGTCTTTAAAAAAGAAACTGCTTAGTCAATCACTTAACCTGGATGGCATTAGATGACCTCCGGTAATAAAGTAAAAAACCTTGGTGTTCTTTTTGACCAGGACATGTCATTTAAATCCCATATTAAACAGGTTTCTAGGATTTTCTTTTTTCATCTCCGGAACATTGCCAAAATTAGAAATATCCTGTCCAGGAGCGACGCTGAAAAACTAGTCCATGTATTTATTACTTCAAGGCTGGACTATTGTAATTCTTTACTATCAGGATGTCCACAAAATGCAGTTAAAAGCCTTCAGCTGATTCAAAATGCTGCAGCAAGAGTTCTGATGAAAATTAAAAAGAGAGATCATATTTCTCCTATTTTAGCTTCCCTTCATTGGCTCCCTGTTAAATCCAGAATAGAATTTAAAATTCTCCTCCTCACATATAAAGCCCTTAATGATTTAGCTCCATCATACATCAGAGATCTGATTGTTCCATACGTTCCTAACAGAGCACTTCGTTCTCAGACTGCAGGTTTACTGGTGGTTCCTAAAGTCTCTAGAAGTAGAATGGGAGGCAGATCCTTTAGTTATCAGGCTCCTCTCCTGTGGAACCAGCTCCCAGTTTGCGGACACCCTGTCTATTTTTAAGGCTAGGCTTAAAACTTTCCTTTTTGATAAAGCTCATAGTTAGAGTGGCTTAGTTTATCAGGGAGGGAGCCTTCCTCCCTCCCTGTTGGATGGAGTAAGGGGAAGTCAGGTTTAGCCTAAACCAGCTCAGTTATGGTTGAGGTGCAAACACACCCTCCATTTCTGCTACCTGTATGACCCATTCTCTTTTCCAATAGTTATAATCAATCTGAAAGAGAGGTATCCCAATCGTTGTGGTTTTTAGTATAACAATGGCCATCAGTGTGCTCTAGATGGACAAACTGTCTACTTCTAAGGCTAGGTTTAAAACTTTCCTTTTTTAATAAAGCTTATAGTTAGAGTGGCCTAGGTTATCCTGAGCTATCTCTGTAGTTATGCTGCTATAGGCTTAGGCTGCTGGAGGACATAATGACCACTTTCACCCTCTTCGCTACATTCTCACACTACTCTCCAATTTTGCATTATTTGCTGTTATTTCAGCTTTTAACTTTGTTCTCTCTTTTCTCTTCCTAAAAGCTACACCTGGCATGGCTCTGTGTCTACCTGTGACACCTTTCTGGAGAGGGGAATCGTCCGAGCTTCTGCTGGCAACAACTTAATGCTCACCCTCTACCGATGATCCACATGGCCCTGTCTTTCAGTGTTTAACCCTTTCTCTCTCCTAGACATGGCTACTGACTGAGCTTCTACTGTGACTAACTCTATGTGCTCTCTTCAGACTCTAACCTTGAAAACTGGCTCAGAGTTTATCTGTTATTTCTTTCTAGGTGAAACGACTAAAGGAGCTACATCCATTAACATTTACTTTTCCTTCCCATAGAAAGTACTCCTGGATCAGTGCTTCTTTGTTCTCTTTGTGTCTCTGCTCTGTTCTCTCTAACCCCCAGTCGGTCGTGGCAGATGGCTGCTCACACTGAGCCTGGTTCTGCTGGAGGTTTCTTCCTGTTAAAAGGGAGTTTTTCCTCTCCACTGTCGCTACATGCATGCTCAGTATGAGGGATTGCTGCAAAGTCAATGCCAGTGACTGTCCACTGTCTCTACATGCTCATCCAGGAGGAGTGAATGCTGCAAGTCACTGACTGGATGCTATCTGCTGGGTTTCCTTAGATAGAAAAACTTTTTATCCAATTTGAACAAATAACTGAATCTGACTGCACTGTTCAATGATTAGGATTAATTGGAATGTATGTACCTGACTTTTGTGAAGTGCCTTGAGACGACATGTGTTGTGAATTGGCGCTATATAAATAAACTGAATTGAATTGAATTGACTAGATTGTTTAGAAACTAGGATCAATTTGAATGTATGTACTTGATTTGGAATCAGTCTGCATGGTCTGATTAAATTTATTTATTTATTATTATTTGTTGCCATGAGATGGCATGTTTTGTGAATTGGTGCTATATAAATAAACTGAATTGAATTTAGTTTAATCCATCACTATACAGAGTTGGAAAATGATATGAAATTTTTACTTTTCCAGACTGTGTATGAACCCAGAACTCCTGGCTGGGTGGATGGATGTCATCCATAAACAAAAATCAGAGAACTTTCCAAGCTCCCATCAGCCTACAAATTCCCCACACAGGAACATACATTCACAGTTGGTTTCACATCTTTTACTGGATCACAGCTGCTACAAGTTATATCAGCAAATGACAAAGGAAGAAGAAACACAGACAGAGATAAAAGTTTATCACAAAAAATAAAAATAAAAACCTTCTGAGAGTAACTATGCTTTAAAAAAATCTGTAATGTACCGAAAAATAGAAGGAAGAAATGATTGTGAAGGAGGGTGATTAAGCAGACACACAAATAGCAGCTCATCCCTTGAAAACCTCCACTTGTGGTTCCTTTCTTTGGCAAAACAAATCACCAGAAAAAAGCAATTTCTCTTTCTACTACGTCCTCTGATGCCCACAAGTGGCGGTTTACAGGTAGTGCATGACTGAGGCAGGGGGGCCACGGTTCACATTTAAACACACAGTTACCAGCGACAAACAGTAGGGATAAAAACAACAGCATGGGGCAATTCCAGAGTGAAGAGGAGGAAAAAATAGCTTCCTGTCTCATCAGGATCCATCAGAGGATTTTTCCATCTCTTACATAATCTGGATAATCGTCTGTTATCATCACAGCTTCCCTCCTCTTTGAAAGCCACATCTGGAAGCCCATCTGTGGCCCAGAACTTGTGTGTGACACGCTGTTGGGTTTGGTGTTCACACACATTCAGTTCAGCTGTCCTATTCATCTCACACACACTCACACAAAGAAAGAGGTCAGAGTTAAAAGGATCCTCTCCTCACTTCTCCTTCATGTTCTACTGTGCCTGTGCAGCACAGCAGTCAGCCTTCCCTTGTCAGTCTCCTCAGAGTCTGTGGCTGATGGTGGGCAGATAACCCCTCCATGACTCCAGGCCCTAGCAGAGGTCGGAGACGTAATCGAATTCCTTGAAGTAGTCCTGCTCCTTCCGCGAGAGGGTGCGGCGCTCTCGGGGAGGTGTGAGCGCAGGAGCCTCGGCGGTGAACTCCATGTCGAAGTTGCTGACGTCTTCTTTCCCTGCGATGGTCGGGACGAAGGGAGGCGCGACTTTCCTCTGAAGAAGGGCATCCCAGTCCATGCTCTGAAAGGTTGTTTTTAATCAGTGAGGCAGCTAAGTTTTTCTTTTATACAGACAGGGTTTTAAGACTCATAAAAACTCTTCTACCTACACATTTCTGTTTAAGACCTTAAAAGGCTTGAAATCATTCAACATTAGTCCTTTCCTTCTTGTAATACTTATTTTGAGACATCTGCTGGTGCCATTCCTTTGTTTAACTTGTTTTAGATCTGGATAAGGGATGTACAATGTAAAGTTGTTTTCAGGCTTTTAAAGCTTAGCATCATTTAGTATTTCTTTATTCTGTTATGTTATGTAATTCATGAAGGTCTTGAATTTAAATACTTAAAATGTCTAAAAGTGAACTCAGAGAAACTTGAAGAAACCTTGTTAGAAACATTCCACTATGTCTCAGAAAAGCTTCAGAAATCAGAGACTTACTCTGAAAAATGGTTGTTTCTTGACATCTTCTGCATCCTTCTCTCCGGAGCCCAGGCGCCTCTCAGGATTTCTTCTCAACAACTGATGAGGGAAACCAACAGAACTCTTAGTGACAACTTCCTTCAAACACAAGGATATACGGAGCGTTGCACAAGGATTCATACCCCTTTAATTGCACTGTGTGCACATATGTTCTGACTTAAAGAAAACATCAAATGGGACTTCTTATGGCTTTTTTTATAACAATGCATTTCTTCTTCCTATTCTTTTATAAAGACCAGATGTTTGGCTAATAGTAATGTATAGATGCAGGTTTGCAGTTCACAGAGATTCACAGAACAGCTTTATTTATTCTGATGTCTGAAGGTCACTAGATTATATTTAGGTGTGTCAGAGTAAAGAGGTCTAAAGACATTTGTACTCCACACTTTTCAGATTAATATTTGAAAGAAAATTGTGCAAAACTATGCATGGTTTTAGACTGGTCTATCACATAACATTTAAATAAATTCCATTGAAATTTATGGTTGTAAAGAAAAAACCCATAAAAAAGGATCATGGATATGAATATTTTTGCAAGGCACTGTGTCTAATACTTCAGCTTTTTTCTTAAATATATGAAAAAAGCAAAGGAAACCAGCAGCAGAAAGTAATATCAGTCTAACCCTTCTCATGATGCCGATGGCCTCGGTGGAGAGGAAACGCGGGTAGCGCACCTCGTCATTCACTATACTGTCAAACACCTCCTCTTCATCATCACCTGGAAACGGAGACTGAACAAACAAGGGTGAAAAAAATTAGATACTTTTCATTTTGCCCCTCTGTGATTCTCACTGGTCTGTTGTTTGAGAGTAAATCTGTTTTCCTCATTCAGTTGGGCGGAGTTAAACATCCAGACTTGTTCATCCAGACCAATTATGTGTCTTTAAAAGAAAAATAAATACTTTTTAGAGGTTTATCACGTAGTTTTGATCTCATGTCCTTACATTTCCTGTTTTCTTGTTGTTGGTTGATGAAACTCAGACAGACATGGTCATGGCGCTATTAGACCAGCAGATGGCGGTGTAAACATGCTATGTGCCACAACGCTGACATCTGTATGCTAACATTTTGCCAGGGTCTTCCAACTCATAAACTTGTGCAGGCATACTAAAACAGGCATACTAATAAAGCTTGTTCAAAAGCATTACACTGCTTTTACACTGAAAACTGACTTTGTTTTTTCTAGTAATCACTGCTACTAAAGAAGCTACTGAGGAATCATATTTACACATTGTGTCTGAAAACAACCTCGGGGCCCTGTTTGTGCTGTCTAAGGACCCTCAGTGGGGCCTCCACCCCAACTTTAGGAACCACTAATCTAAAACCGTTGCTGCTGATTTTTCGGCTGCGTTTATTTCGACGATCTTCAGCAACATTTGTTTTGGATTTTGAGCTCCTAAATGCTTAAACGTGTGCAGCTGTCTATAGTCCTTCAGACACCCTCCCTTCTTTGTAAAGTAAAGACAAATAAAAGTAAGGATTAGTCTTTGTCATGTTCAAAATTACAACGCTTTAACCCTTTCTTTCCCCCTTAAAGGAACAGTACTCTTTATCCCAAATCATTCACTTCTTAATAGAGACATTAATCAGGTCCCACTGTAAAAATCCTAGTGCTTAAAAGTTTATAAATATTCATTATCAGCGTAAAATTATATACATTTTGGGCTTTTAGTGATTTATCTGAATTGCTGTTTTTCCAACAAGCTTCTGGCCAACTTTGATAAACTGAAATTTAAAGCAAAGTCCAGAAATATATACTATGACTGAGGTCATTGGAGAAAGCTTAATGTAAGCCTTCTGTGTCCATTCCAAAACCAGTTCTGGTTTGTGTTTGGGTCATTGTCCTGTTGGAACATTCAAAGGAGTCCATCGTTCAACCATCTAACTATGGACTCGATGTAAAGTGGAAGGATTTGGAGGTAGTCCTTCTCCTTCCTCTTCCCTTCAGTTTGCTCTAAGCACCCACACCACTGGGAGTGAAACAGGCCCAAAGCATGATGCTGCCACCACCAGGATAAACAGTTGGTGCCTAGAATTACAGGGGTTGGACAATGAAACTGAAACACCTGGTTTTAGACCACAATAATTTATTAGTATGGTGTAGGGCCTCCTTTTGCGGCCAATACAGCGTCAATTCGTCTTGGGAATGACATATACAAGTCCTGCACAGTGGTCAGAGGGATTTTAAGCCATTTTTTCTTGCAGGATAATGCCAGGTCACTACTGATACTGGTGGAGGAAAACGTTTCCTGACTCGCTCCTCCAAAAACCCCCCAAAGTGGCTCAATAATATTAAATCTGGTGACTGTGCAGGCCATGGGAGATGTTCAACTTCACTTTCATGTACATCAACCAAAATCTTTCACCAGTCTTGCTAGGTGTATTGTGCATGTCATCCTGATACACGGCACGCCTTCAGGATACAATGTTTGAACCATTTGGGTGCACATGGTCCTCAAGAATGGTCCAGTAGTCCTTGGCAGTGACGCGCCCATCTAGCACAAATTTGGGGCCCAAAGGGAATGCCATGATATGGCAGCCCAAAAACCATCACTGATCCACCCCAGTTTTCACTCTGCGCATGCAACAGTCTGGGGGGTACCTTTTTTTGGGGCTTCCCACACCGTAACTCTCCCGGATGTGGGGAAAACAGTAAAGGTGGACTCATCAGAGAACAATACATGTTTCACATTGTCCACAGCCCAAGATTTGTGCTCCTTGCACCATTGGGAAACCGATGTTTGGCATTGGCATGAGTGCCCAATGGTTTGGCCGTGTATATTGACCCTGTGGAGCCCCCACGGACAGTTTGGTGGAAAAAGGAGATTGAGGTGCACATTTAATTCTGCCGTGATTTGGGCAGCCGTGGTTTTGTTTTTTTTGGATATAATCCGGGTTAGCACCCGAACATCCCTTTCAGGACAGCTTCCTCTTGCGTCCACAGTTAATCCTGTGGATGTGGTTCGTCCTTCTTGGTGGTATGCTGACATTACCTGGATACCGTGGCCCCTTTTACATCACAAAGACTTGTTTTTTGGTCACAGATGCGCCAGCAAGACGTGCACCAACAATTTGTCCCTTTTTAACTCTGGTATGTCCCATAATGTTGTGGTGCATTTCAATATTTTTAGCAAAAAAATGTGCTCTTACCCTGCTAATTGAACCTTCACACTCTGCTCTTACTGGTGCAATGTGCAATCAATGAAGACTGGCTACCAGCCTGGTCCAATTTAGCTATGAAACCTCCCACACTAAAATGACAGGTGTTTCAGTTTCATTGTCCAACCCCTGTAGTTATACAGCTTTAAACATAACTCATGTCTTTTCAGCAGCAGAAAAGATACATGAAATGATACATAATTTTTTTCTGATTAGTCAGATTGAGATGAGCGCTGTCCAAACTTTCCAAATATTCGCTGTATTTCCAGCTTCTTGGTGGCTTTATTAACATCACAGTAAGCTTGTTAGAAGAACATGGCATACCAAAAGAGGATACTACAAAAACTAAATTGATGAAGTTATTGATATTAGCTGTTGTATCTAGACAGCTACAGTATTATGCTCCAATGAGACACTGGTAGGCAAGATTTGACACAAACTTCTGTTTTAAGTTTTTGCATAATCCTTATGTTCCTCCCTGAAAGTTTCCAGGGGATCTCTCTGAAAATTGGGAAGAAAAGCCCCAGTGTACCCCCCTCCCGACCAAAACATTCTTAGTTTAACACCGAGCCCCCCCAAAATCGACTGCTCGGGTTAAAACAAACGTGTCCCGTCGGGAACCCTGGGGGGACGAAACCGGGAGTCCCACAAAAAATTACTTTTTTTCTGTTCCTAAGCCGGGGCCTTGGGGAAAAAAAACGTTTTTTTTAAAGGTGACCTAGGACATTAAAAAAGGGGGAAAAACAAAGAGGATAAAATGCTGCAGCAGGGGGTTTTGTTGTGGATCAGTCATTTTTAAAAAGGGTATTCTTTACCCCTGGTTTTTTTTTTTCCCAGTTTGTCACCTAAAGTTTGAAGGAAGCATTGAAAAAGACACAGGTGACTTCTGAAGTCAGTTGTTTACACAGTGTTTTTAGGGGTATCAGAGTAAAACGGGCAGGATGCACACCACACCTCAGATTTTTATTTAATCTAAAAAAAATCCATAAATCATTTTTCTTGTACATCACTTTTGTGCCTCTAGGTTGTGTTTGAGTAGAAAATAAAATCCCAAGAAAATACACTAAAGGTTTCGGGTTGTAAAGTGACAAAGTGTGGAAACGTTAAAGGTGAAATTTTGATCTTAAGCACCAACCTTCTTTACAGAGCCCAAAGTCAGCTATCTTCACAAAACCCTCCGTATCAAGGAGCAGATTGTCCAGTTTAAGATCCCTAATAAAGAGCAGGGAGTGGGATTATATCTAGTGTTGATAAATTAGTTAACTCATATTATCACCAATGCAAGCAGTGTGTCAGCCTAGTACTCACCGATATACAATCTTATGTTCATGAAGGAACTGCAGACCCAGGACTACACAGGCTGAGTAGAACCTGTATATTAGACAAAGACAGGGAGGGCTTTGTAACCAAACCAAACCCAGCTACAGCATGAACCACTCCATTTAATTCTTCCACTTATCCAGCAAGAAGCAGAACTCACACAGCCCGTGGCTCGGAGAAGACGTCGGCGTGTATGTGCATCATGAGGTCTCCTCCGGCCGTGTACTCCATGACAAAACACACGTGTTCTGAGGTCTGGAAACAGGCAAACAGGTTGACCAGGAAGGGGTGGTGGGAGCTGTTGACGGTCTCAAAGATCCGTTTCTCACACATCAGACTGGAGACGGACAGAGGAGTGGAGGGGGTGGAAGGCGAGGAGAATGGGGTGTGTTTATGCAGCGGAAATACGGTGTGAGTCAAGTGCTTGAGTGTGGTAAAACATAGTTACCTCTCTACCTCGTCCCTAGCTACAATATCTCCTTTCTTCAGGGCTTTGATGGCATACTGGCTGCCGGTCTTTTTATACTCTGACAGCAACACCTGAGAGCACATAAATATAACTTTAATCAGATGCAGCATAAAATAATTTAGTGTTGCACAAGGTTGCATTTTAATAGGCTGCATTACATTTTATTTAGGGGTATCAGAGTAAAAGGGGGAGAATACTACAGCTTTTTAACAAAAGTTAAAAAGGCCCTGTAGGTAATAAGTGGGTAACTTTAGGTTTTAGAAGCTTCAGTGAGCTAAATTGTTGCACATTTTGAAGAAACAGATGTAGGATAGGGGGCCGTACCTTCCCAAAGTGGCCTCTGCCGAGAACTGCGATCAGCTTGAAGTCCTGCAGACACAGAGGACCTCTGCTGGCTCTGAGAGAAACACAACAGAGTTGTGAAACAGAGTTAATCATGTTTTCAGAAACTGTTCCCAGGGTTCTCACATAAACTAAACTAGGCCAGAGGAGTCAGACCCTTTATCCCATTTTTAAAGCAGGAACACTAAAGTTCTCTGTGAACTGGAAATTTTTCTGGAAATATAAAGTCTGGTAATAAGATAAATACTTTTCCATTCTCCATTTTAATCTACGACATTTAATCAGACCTGAAAAATACTGAAGTCTAATTTCCAGAGAAACGCTGTTTCACTCCTAAACAGATTACTTGGAATTTAACAATAGATGGAGACAACCTTTAGAGAACTGGACAAGGAATAAAATGTGGAAATATTTTTCCTCCAATTTTCTACTAAAATCTATCACTAAACCAATCTTCAGTGACTTTATTACAGAGGCAAAATCTCATATTGCTGTATATATTTCAGCAGTCACGTTTCAGGAGGGACAGTTATTGCAGTCGCACACCCTGCTGCTGTTTACATTAAATGCGATGGAAAAGAATGGGAGAGAATGTGAGGAAAATCTAAGACAAAGAGAGTTGGAGTTGCCTTAGCATAATAGCAAAATGATGACGGATGCATCTCAGACTCATTAAACAGCATGATCTGTAAACAGGTTCAGTCTTTACTATAAAGGCGACATGCAGATGCATCTGGCTTAATAACCATGGTATCCCTGTGCTGATTGGCCACAGCAGACTCACTGATCTGAACTTTATGGAGAATCTTTGCAGAGACACCAGAGATAATAATGCAGACAGGCTGAGGGCAGCTATTAAACCCATACTTAACACCTCAGCACAGCACGCCACATTGATGCAGTAATTCATGCAAAATGAGCCCCATCCAATTACTGAGTGCATTTACTGAACAATACATGGTCATATGTTTCAGTAGGCCAACATTTCTGCATTAAAAATCTGTTTTTATTGGTCCTATGTAAGGAAACTGTTTTGAAGAAAATGAATTTTAGCGTTTAAATCAGCTGTGTGGCTTTATCAGTCAAATTGACTAATTAAATAATTCTTGAATTATATCTCTATGTGGATAAAGAGTCTACTAAATATATGAATTTGGCTTTTTTAAAAGGGATTCATAAAATAAAGTCTATTTTTTATAATATTCTGATTTATTGATATGCACCTGAACGATTCCAGCTCACGTCTCGCTTGCCTTTAAATCAATTTTGTGTCATTGAAATACTTTTAAAGAACCAGAGGGGAAAAAACTTTCGGATTATCAACAGGTACGACAGGTAGGACATAAACAGACTTTTGGGTTATTTTATCGCTGCATACCTGCTGGAGACTCCAGCACCTTTTTGATTGGAAGTAAATGTCCTGCAAGGAGCTTCTGTTGTATAAATAATAAATTACTGCCCTGTCTGTAGACAGTGGGCTGCAGCCCTACCTACTTATTAACAGGTGTTGCAGCCTAACACAGGCTCATACCGTGTGAGTGGGCGTTTTCCTGATCTCACACTGAGGCGGCCATATTTCTAAGTGTCATGAGGAGTGTTTGGATCATGTGTGGATTGTAGGTGAGAAAGACACAGGAAGAGGGGACGGTGGGAGGTCCTTTCGTGTCTCTGCACCTGTGTAAAGAGCTCTGGGACAGCGATCTGGTTTGCCGCTCCTGAGCTGGGACATCAGGTGTTGGCGGGGGCTCAATGAAAGGCGTCTGCTCCTGTTCAGATGAAAAAGAGAGCAGGGTGAAAGTTAAACAAAGGTAAAATAAAGAAACAGACCGCATAGAGGAGAAACACAGCTTTCCCGCCTTCCTGTCCTCCCCAATCCTGGTTAATTAGCAGTCTAAAAACATCAGCGTAATTAATGCCATAATGTTTCAGCCCCACTGAACGCACCATCTGTCACAGGCCCTCAGACTCTGCTTGAGCCCCTCTCATTCAGTCTCTCTGGTGTTTCAAATAAATACAGTTTCTTCATTAGCAGAGGCCTAGGACTACCGTGTGTCCAAGCATGTTGGACAGGCTAGGACAATGTTAGAGTTCAGGAACAAAGTCACTGAAAAGCAAAAGAAATTCATGCAAAAATGTGATTTTATATTTAGATTGTTACTCACTAAAACCTTAACAAACGGTTTGTTTGCACCAGCTTCAGAAGAAGCAGGATCACAGTGAGAAATTGAAATGGATTTTCTCTAGTCCTCACAGGGTCAGAATATACATACAGGCTCAAGTATATTTATGAATATTTGGTTAGATGTCCTAAGAGAGGTACACCTCAAACATATGCTTTTTGTAGCCATCAAAAAACCTCTGGCATTATTATGGCTGGATATTTGATTACTCGTCTTATTAGAAATGGTAGATCTTATTTTTGTTGGTTTCCTGGCAAGAATTTAGCTGGTAAAACTTATCCACTAAATTTCAGATGTGTTCAGTTGGGGCCATTCCAGAAAGTTCAGCTAGCCTGATTTATCCATTCCAAATCGTTTTTGATGCGTGTTTGGGATCATCGTTCAGTTCGAAGACCTCATTGTATGCCAACCATCTACAGTAGCTGCTGAGTTGAGGCCTCCTGCTTAAATAGTCCACCCACTTGGTGCAATGCAACAGCAGAACTGGCAACAAAACAGACCCTCCGCATGATGTTGCCACTGCCTTGTTTCAAAGTTATTACAGTATTAAGTTTAAAAAGCTCCAAAGGAAAAATTCTTGTCAAACAGCTCAATCTTTTTTATCTGAAAATAAAACATTTATTCAGAAAAAGAAACTGGCTTATTTATGTTGGCGGCTACAAAGTTCAGTCGACCTTGAATGTGTTACGGACACAAAAGTGGACAGTGGCCCAGCTCAAGGCAGCTTTGGTCGTTATTTGAATGACCAACTTCCTTTCTTCTTAGGGTGACAGTTTGGGTCCTATGAAACTTGGACACAGTTGGGTCTCAAAGAAACATCAAAACAGGTTTAAGAAAGGATAAAACAGACTAACAGTAGGCTTCTTGGGCTAAGCTTCTCACCCAAACTGAAAGTTTATGGACTATGTAAATAGTAAAAGATGAGCTCTTACCAGACAATTAAGTATTTTAAATAACCTTTACTGACTTTGATAAGAAGAGTGCTCAGATATCTTAGAAAGACTTATGGCAGAAGCTTGTTGATCACATAAGAAATAAAGTGATCAAGGTGCCACCTGCCAAAGGACATTTATCCACACATTAGTGGGGGTGTCTGTATATATCTGACCCTGTGTGAAATAGAGAAAGTTATTAAATTTATTGTGTCAGATTTGTCAATTAGCCAGAAAGCCCCAATGTTCAGTTCTCATATCTCTGTGATTTTTTTTTGTTTAAAAAATGAAACATCTGACATCTGATTCTAAAATTTTCAAAAGTAATGTTTTCCTTAAGTGAATAAAAAAGTTACAGAACATAAATAGTATTCAACCTTGCTAACCTAAAATAGTTTTGTTAAGGATTTATTTTCTCACTGAAACACATCTTTTTCAGGGGTTAACATTGTCTATCATATTGCTTATTTATCTTTAAGTTTTAAACCTTTATGCTCTTTCCCTACTTTAGTTTATGTCTTTGTACTTCTCTTCACACTGAGTTCCTCCCATGGAGGAACACAACTAGATTTGCACTTGATAAAATTAAACCCCCCTACAATCAGATTAACTCTGGCTAAAGGTGCCTCAGATTTCACCCCACAGATATTCATCCTGTTCTGTCTCTTCCCTCTCTGGGCCTCTCTTAGTTTCCCTTGCAGCCTCTGTGACTGGAGCACTGTCTCCAGAACAAAGGTGGCAGGTTGGAAGTGAACAGCGAGGTAAGATAATATCCTTCAAGATGTCCCGTGCCTAAAAATCCTAAGCCTGCTTCCCTTTTCATGTTTGCTGCCATTCGTCTAACTCACCAAGGGTGCAGGGGCGTCCACCACGTCTTTCTGGGTCTCAGCTTTCGGAGGAGAATCACTGTCCAAATTCAACTTCTCCACAGAGATTTCTCTGCACAAAACAATAAAGAATGTGGGTGTGGCACAGTTACTATTACTTGTTGAAGGTCATACACAACTAATTTTTCAGGGGTTAACATTGTTAACTATTTCGACTTTCACTGTAACATTCTTAAGATTAACCGACCAATTTTCATGTAAATCATTTCCATACCCCGCGGTGTGTGTGAGCGTATTGCTTGAGAAGCTGGGTGTATACGCGGGCGTGTTGCTTCCACTGGGGATGGCGTTCCTCAGCAGGCGGACCCAGGTGGCAATGTCTACATTCATCTGACGAGCACGCAGGAAAGCTTTGCCTGAAACGCAACACACAACTTGTCAAAAACAGGCAAATGTCATCAGCATACGGTGAGATGGGCCTCTGGCAGCTTAAAAGAGGTGACCCCAGTAAGGCTGCTGTGTTTCCTGCATCTGCTTTTTTAGAAATGTTCATGAGCCTTCTGAGAGAAAACACCCAAAAAATGAAGATTTTATAAGTAAGGCAAGGCAAGTTTATTTACATAGCACATTTTAGTAGCAAGACAATTCAAAGTGCTGTACATGAAAAAAAAGAAAAAGAGACATAATAGGAAAAGTACATTATAGTGGCATAAAGGTAATGAAATAATTAACGAACACAAATTATTAGGAGAATAAAAATTAATAATTAAAATGATAAGATTATAAAAAAGATTAAAATTATTGAAAAATTATTATAAAATGATTGATAAGAAAATGAAAGGAAAGTTGAACTGAAAACTTAACTAATAATGTTTAGAAACCACATTCAAAGGCCACTCTAAACAAATACGTTTTAATCTTGACTTAAAGCAACTTAAGGTTTCAGCACTTTTACAGTTTTCTGGGAGTTTATTCCAGATTAGTGGAGCATAAGAACTAAAAGCTGCTTTTCCATATTTGGTTCTGGTTCTAGGTATGTAGAGTAGATTTCAGCCAGAAGACCTGGGAGGTCTGGGTGGTTGATACACTGACAACAAGTCATTAATGTATTTTGGTGCTAAGCAGTGATTTATAGACTAACAGAAGTATTTTAAAGTCTATTCTCTGAGCTACAGGGAGCCAGTGTAGGGACTTTAGAACTGGGGTGATGTGCTCCACTTAGTTTTAGTTAGGACGCGGGCAGCAGCATTCTAGATCAACTGCAGCTGTCGGATCGACTTTTAAGGCAGAACTGTGAAGACACCGTTGCAGTAATCAATTCTGCTAAAGATTGTCCTTCGTCGTTGTCTTCCGCTTCATCCTGGACAGGGTAGCTGGGCCGGCAGACTCAGTAGAGACACCCAGACTTCCCTCTCAATGTGGAGGAGCAGCGGCTCTACTCCGAGCCCCTCCCGAATGGCCGAGCTCCTCACCCTATCTCTAAGGGAGTGCCCGGCCACTCTACGGAGGAAGCTCATTTCAGCCGCTTGTATCCGGAATCTCGTTCTTTTGGTCATGACCCAGAGTTCATGGCCATAGGTGAGAGTAGGAACGTACACTGACCGGTAAATCAGGAGCTTTGCTTTTCGGCTCAGCTCTCTCTTCACCACAACGGACCGGCACAGCGTCCCCACTACTGCGGCAGCCGCACCGATCCGTCTGTCGATCTCCTGCTCCATTCTCCCGTCACTCGTAAACAAGACCCAAGATACTTGAACTCCTCCACTTGAGGCAGGAACTCCCCAAGTGGAGGAGTTCAAGTACAATCTACTAAAGATGAACCCATGCATTAGTTTTTCAAGGTCCTGCTGAGACATTAGTCCTTTAATAGGCCGACCTTGTTACTGTCTTTATGTGCCTCTGAAGGTTCAGGTCAGGTAGTGTCTTTACTCGGACCCTTCTGAACTATTAAACCTTTAAATCAAACAGAGCTGCTAACCAGCTCTACAGAAGACTGGACAGATTTAAAATAAACTTGTAACAGATAACTTCATTTTCACCTGGACAACATAAGCTTTTGTTAGGCTTCTAACGAGCTAGATTGTACTGATATGCCCATGAAAACTGGTCTTAAGGTCTGAACCTCCTGATTACTTATCATATTTATCATGCAAATCATATTTATATAATTCCAGAACCTTTCATGTGTACTAGTCATGCTGTTATTATTGCATTGACAACAATAATGTTATAATATTCCTGTTGTAGTTCTGACCCATGCTGAACAAATGATTGACAACAGCTTGAATGTTAAAAAAACACTTTAGAATAAAATGTGGGTTGTTTCCATCTGCCAATACATTACAAATAAGTTAATAACTCATCACACTATCACCACTGTCTCCATGTTTTTTACACTCAAACTCAAATTACTGTAACAGCGCAACTGAAAAAAGAATGAAACCTTTAATACTGAATCATATAAAGCCATCTTTGGGTTTCGGCTTATGCTTTCTGGCATTTTTTGTGACCTAAAGACTTTTTTGTGTACCTCATGAATTTTTATTTCTGATTATCAGCTAAAACCACTTTCAGACCAGTTTTCAGTTGTCTAATCTTGGACGAAACACATAATGAGGGTAATAAATAGATGTAGCCATAAATCATGTCTACATTAGGTCAAATGTGTATTTTCAAAGGTAAAGTCAGGTCTACTCCTCTGGCTGTTGAATATTCATCAGAAGGTGAACTGTGTCCAGAACAAACAGGAGAGGAGTGGCTGCTGAAACCTAAAAAACACACCAGTCTGACTAGAATCAACATGTTTACTGGAAATCCTAGTATTTTCTTCCATAGTTTGTCTATGGAACATTTCATTGTTCATGAGTGAAAACACTGTCAGTGAGCAGTTTGGATGTGCATACATGAACCCACCGTGCTGTTTAGAAAAGACCTTCTTCTGCCTCTGCAGTCGTCGACCTCGCTCTATGACTGGGTTGAAGAAGGTCACCTGGAGACATTTACATATTTAAGCAAGTTAAACCCGATGCTGCTCCACAGTATTTGGTCATGTGATGCTAAATTGAGCAACACCTCAGCCAGAAGCAGCCCCTGGGGCTCCAGTTCCAGCTGGACCTGGTGTCTCTGGTTGTCCAGGAACTCCTCCAGCTTCAGGTACTTCAGGGCGCACAGGGAGCGATAATCTCTCCAGTACACGGCTATCTCCATCTCCCGGGACTAAAGCCAGGACATGACACTGTGTAACCTTTTCTTTAATCACGTAGCAACAGCTTTAAAACAACTTATAATTACATATTTACAGCAGATTTCTAATAAATTGTATTCTAAACCCAACAAATGTTTGGAAAGTCTTACTCTCTCCAGTTCTACGATGAAGGTGTGATCCCAGGCCTGCTCTCCCACTGTTCTCCAAGGAGTCTGTCCCACCACAGTGTTCTCAAGCTTCAGCACTGCGCTCACCTCCGCTGTAAATTTGTTTAATGGTTTAATCAAACATGTGTCCTAGTTAACACAACCTTTAAGAAGACATGTTTTTCTATTCTATGAGCTTATTTGAAATCTTATTCCGTTTTTGGCAAATAGTGAAGATTCTTTCTGTCTCTTCAGTTTTTTTCAACTGTTCTTGTTTCTTCCCAGCTGTACACACCTCTTTGTTACAGTGCTATTTATTGGTACTCCCTGGAAAGATGGATAAAGAGCCTTAAAAAAACTCACACTGTAAAAATGAGAAAAATCAAACCTTTAGTTTGAGTACATTTATTTTATGGGGGAAAAAGCCCATGTTATGAAATAATTGGTTTCAAGAAATCACGGGTGGCCTGGTTTTCAGTATACCTATCAATCTCTTTGAAATAAATTCAGCATTTATACTTCACTTACTTAAATAGGATCTTCTCATTAGTGATCAATACTTTCTGTTTCCATGGGGAATCAATATGATGTGACAAAGAGGCCTGTTTCTTTTAGCCATTGGCGCTAAGCTGAACATAGACCCATATTTATCTGACCACCATGTACAGTGAGCAGAATGGTAAGGGAGTGATGCCAGGAAAAGCATTCTCTGTCCTACCATCACAATTTAAACATGTAGAGTTTGATAAATTCTGCGACAGTAACTGTGTGCTTTTGTCAGATGAGACTAGACTGAGAGTTTTACAGCAAACACTGGGTGGGTTTGGCATGAAAAATAAATTTGTTGAAAAGCACGTCTCCTGTTCAGCATGATAGAGGATCTGTGATGGTCTGGCCCTGATTCTCTTTAAAAGGCCTTGAGAACTTTTCAAAATACAGGCAGATTTTAAATAAAAATCTGCAAAACAAAAGAGAAGAAGAAAAAACAACAGTGAAATTAAAATGGGTCGTCATGGATATTACACTACCCAGATCTAAATGTTACAGAAAAGCTGTGGGGTGAGCTGAAGAGAAGACAGTATCAGAGATGAATCTGGACCATGTGGAGTGATTGTGTGAACAGAAACGGTCAAAGATCCCTATTACTGTCATAGGAGAACATGTGCTTTTCTATTGGCAAAGGGAGGCTGTACAAAGCACTGACAACAATGGTGCCAGAAATTGTGACATCTGTAACTCTTACTAGGAACCTGGAACAAGAAACAACTGAATTTATTTCAGGGCTTTTTACACATCTTTACCAAGAGTGCAAATAAATGTAATTGTATGCTTTTCTGTCATCTATAGTTCTGGTTTTGTTTGTTTAATGCCAGGTCCTCATCTTACTTTAAAGTTACTTTTCTGCAAGTCTGAAGCTAAAGTTATCTTTATTTGTTGGGTTGCAAACACAGTTTCTGCTATATACTGTATACTGTATCCATGTGTGCATATAAAGACCTGTTTGTACCTGAGCTAAAGCAGATCTAACAGTAAAGTACAGTTGGGATCCTTACAGGAGAGCTCATCGTTCTTGCTGGGGAGCTTGAGGCTCATGCTGCTGGTGCTGCGGCTATAGAGGCCGATCAGTTTAAATGAGGAGCGCCCATCAGTCTGAGAAAAAGAAGGAAGGACCACTTGGGTCCCCCTGCTCCGTCCTGGAACAACATCCAGCAACCCCACACAGCCGTGAAGATGAACCTGAAGAGTGCCTGAAAAGAGAAGAACACTTCATAAACATCTCCACTTGCAGAACATTAAGGCCCGAACCGAGACGTCTGTTAGTGTCTGCTGCATCTACCTGTGAGTGGCGACGGTTTACTCAGCGTGCTATACTGGTTGTGCACATATGGGGTGCTATGCTGGGAGCTGAACGCTGAGGAAGAGGCCAGCACCAGCTCCTCTTTGATGAGACAGGCCTTGGGATGATCCTCTGGGAGCTCCTGGAGCCGTTGCTCCAGGGAGCACCGGAGGAGGTCCAGACGCTGGGACGACTCGCTCAGACCACACTGGGCCTGCAGGGCACAGAGGGGCAAGTGATCAATCAGTAAAATGATCTCACTGTCTGACCTTGGAGGAGTAGTTCCAATAAACATAAGCTAGTTCAAGTCTGTGGCTAGGATGACAAAGCCCAAACCATGATACCACTTCCACTCAACATCAATTCAACTCCTGGAACTAAATAACTGAATAAAAAGGCTCTCACATATATTGCATTTAAAAAGTATTCACACCTCTGGGGTGTTTTCATTATAACTACACACCTCAATGTATTTTATTAGGATTTTATTTGATAGACCAAAAGGAATAGCGCAGAAATGGGAAGAGGAAAACTTTAACTCGGTCCTTTCTGGTTGCAACCACCGGGTCAAGGATCGGTACTGGTCATTCAGTGATTTAATAACGGGCCAAGAAAAAATCATTTTATTTCAGTTTTACTGACAACCGCAACTTAAAGATATTTTGTTCACAAAAAAAATGGATCCTCCTTATGACGTCTGTCCAGATATTATTTTCCTTCCCTCAACATTAGGCACCAATTTTTGTCGGTCTATCACTTGAAATTAGAGTAAAAACATCTTGAAGTTTGTGGTTACTACATACAGGGGTTGGACAATGAAACTGAAACACCTGTCATTTTAGTGTGGGAGGTTTCATGGCTAAATTGGACCAGCCTGGTAGCCAGTCTTCATTGATTGCACATTGCACCAGTAAAAGCAGAGTGTGAAGGTTCAATTAGCAGGGTAAGAGCACAGTTTTGCTCAAAATATTGAAATGCACACAACATTATGAGTGACATACCAGTGTTCAAAAGAGGACAAATTGTTGGTGCACGTCTTGCTGGCACATCTGTGACCAAGACAGCAAGTCTTTGTGATCTATCAAGGGCCACGGTATCCAGGGTAATGTCAGCATACCACCAAGAAGGACGAACCACATCCAACAGGATTAACTGTGGACGCAAGAGGAAGCTGTCTGAAAGGATGTTCGGGTGCTAACCCGGATTGTATCCAAAAAACCTAAAACCACGGCTGCACAAATCACGGCAGAATTAAATGTGCACCTCAACTCTCCTGTTTCCACCAGAACTGTCCGTCGGGAGCTCCACAGGGTCAATATACACGGCCGGGCTGCTATAGCCAAACCTTTGGTCACTCATGCCAATGCCAAACGTCGGTTTCAATGGTGCAAGGAGCACAAATCTTGGGCTGTGGACAATGTGAAACATGTATTGTTCTCTGATGAGTCCACCTTTACTGTTTTCCCCACATCCAGGAGAGTTACGTTGTGGAGAAGCCCCAAAGAAGCGTACCACCCAGACTGTTGCATGCCCAGAGTGAAGCATGGGGGTGGATCAGTGATGGTTTGGGCTGCCATATCATGGCATTCCCTTGGCCCAATACTTGTGCTAGATGGGCGCGTCACTGCCAAGGACTACCGAACCATTCTTGAGGACCATGTGCATCCAATGGTTCAAACATTGTATCCTGAAGGCGGTGCCGTGTATCAGGATGACAATGCACCAATACACACAGCAAGACTGGTGAAAGATTGGTTTGATGAACATGAAAGTGAAGTTGAACATCTCCCATGGCCTGCACAGTCACCAGATCTAAATATTATTGAGAAACGTTTTCCTCCACCAGTATCACGTAGTGACCTGGCCACTATCCTGCAAGAAGAATGGCTTAAAATCTCTCTGACCACTGTGCAGGACTTGTGTATGTCATTCCAATGATGAATTGACGATGTATTGGCCGCAAAAGGAGGCCCTACACCATACTAATAAATTATTGTGGTCTAAAACCAGGTGTTTCAGTTTCATTGTCCAACCCCTGTACTTTCACAAGGTACTTTAACCTTTTGAGTTTTCTTTGATAAACAAATGGGAAAAGATGAAAAATGTTTCCATTTTTGATTGATCTTTATGCATCTACTTTGAAGACAAAAGCAGCTCATTTAATTTACCCTGAACAGTTCCTTGTGTAGAAAATGTTTTACTAACTGGCATTAGAAACTGAATTTATATAACTGTATTTCAATCTGTCACTATGATTGAATTGATTTCCCTCCATAGTAATGCTCATGGTTTAGCTGTTTGTCTCGTAAAATCCCACAAGTTATTTGTTCGACCGAACTGATCTTCACATTTAAAGCCGTATAATGGGGGCTTTGTTCTCTGACCTCAGCGATGGCCTTCTTATCCTGGACCTTTCCAGCACCCAGCAGTCTCAGCATGTTCTTGGCTCCCTCAGCCATGGCATGCTCCACGCGATAGTGATGCCAAAGTTCCTCCACACGCAGCTCCACCCCACACAGGTCCGGCTTACCTGGGAGACAGGGGTTAGGCATATGGTCAGTATAACACACAGATACATGCGGCGGGGAATCATGCCAGCAGAAACTGCAGAAATAGGAACTAAGAAGAAAAACATTTTGCTGCACACTTTTATTTAAATACTGAAGGTTTGTCAAAAAAATGATAAAATGCATTTACTTGGGTGCAATTTGTATTTTTTGCAGCTAGATGTCACTAATTTCTATATAAGATTACTAACATAAGCGGCAGTTTACAGTTAATATATTTGACAAATTTTAAGCAACCAGCGTTAATCTGACAAATACAAACAATTTTTGCAACAATCAAACAAACGTCAAAAATCCATCACCAGTTCAACAAGCAGAAGGCATCTTTCACCAGCTTTGTGTCTGTGGGATGCGCCAGAGCAGGAAGATCTACTGATTGATCCCCAAAACAACGACGGTATGTTGGAACAGGATAAAATTCAGCACAAGCTATAAAGCTGTGCAGATCACCACGTCATGTTGCAAAAATATGAAAAAGGAACTTTTCAATTAAAAAATTATAAATACTGTATATGGCATAAATACAGCTTAGAAATCAGCTTTGCAAGATCCCAAACACAAACTAAAAGAAGCATGTAACCAAATAACAGTTTTAGAGACGAAGTAACTTTGTGTCTGGATAGATCAGAATTATATAAAATGACTTGAAACATCCCCATGCATGATATTAGCAAAACATACAATTCCGATATTATTGCTGAATTTTGCGATGATGGCATTTACTTAAATGTCTTCCTTTATGATCCTATCATTAGCTTTAGGGCATTTTTCACTTAAATTTATATCAGATTTAGTCACCCAGGACAGTGAACATCAGGTCAGCTGGACAAATGTATTGTCAACATGCAGAGAGTGAATGCGTGGCCTTTAAAACACAGAAGTTCACTAAATATTGCAGAACTTTACGATTGTAATAATTTAAGCTGATATTGCGATGACAATTATGTGCATGTCGTATTTTGGAGCAGATGTAGATGTAAAAACTATTTCAGATTTCAGAGTTCACAAGTTTAGATGTTTTCTGGATGTAAATTGGATTTCCAGGGTATAAACTGAGAAATCATCTGGTGACCAGAAACGAACAATTTAAAATTTTTTGGTCCTGACCGCAAAACCGGTTTGTTGAAAATAATCCCTTTTCCCCCCATCAATGAACACGCTCCTCCCAATGTTTCTACTGCTGAGAAACAGACAAACATGTTTTCAGTATTGATGAGGTGTTTAAAGCTGAAATTAGAGGAAGCATAAACAAGGAAACTATATTTTCTATGAAGTGATGTCATTCTGGCTGCTACAGCAGAGAGCTAGATTTCAGCAGTTACTGGTCATTTTATACCTGATCTGTTAAGGTATGAAAAGGAAATGCCTGACGTCATTCATACCTGGATGGGGATGAAGCGACAAAGAGACAAACTGAACCAGAAGCTCTTTCAACAGAGCCCAGAAAGGCTGGAGGGAGTAGTTGTTCTGTTTTTTCCTTTAAGTTTTAAACCCCGGTCTGTTCAAGAACATGCATCTACATTCTCTTGGGAACACACAGGGAGGCTGCCATTTACAATGAAGTAGTTTTAACCACACTATTAGTACATTAACTCCCTAATCATTGTGTTTCTGTTTGCAAGTAGTCCAGCCCTGTTTTACCAGCGACTGCTCTCTCACACACAGTGTAACACAGCCTTTGGTCCTGTTTTAATTGGAATTAATGAACGCCCACACTTTAAACCACTGTTAATGATAGTTTTTAAAAGAGAAATCGGAATTTGCAACAACTTGGACCAGGTCATTGCTTTACAGAAACTGGTTCGGAAATTCTGATCATTGTATCTCTAAGTTGATTCTTTCTCTTGTTTTGAAGGATTACCTCATATTTGTTCCATATTGCTCTGACTCTTCCACCATGTTTTCTTCTTTGATCTACCAACAAGCTTAGTTTCTCTCACCCCTCCAATTTAAATTTTTGAACTGGTCCTATTTTGAAATCCATCACCAAACTGGTTCTGCACACTCCGTATTGAGATATCCACCAATGGGGCCATTTTCTTGGTTTCAGCTCACAGATCTGGAGCCACAGTTCTTGTAGCTGGAAAGGTTTGCAAACATAACCTCATCTGCAGCTTTTGGAGAATGAAAGAACTTATTTTGAAAATGTAAATCCCAAAGCCACAATGTTAGACTGTTAAAACTGTTGTGAGTCATATCTATATTCTGCATGAGCATAACCTAAGCGGCTGCTGTCAGATGGCACATGCTTACTTCCTTAGATTGTTTCACAAATATATGTTCAAATGCTGGATGACATGCTGAAAATCCAAATATCCCACAATGACTCTTTGAATGTGCCTTCTCTGATTCCTCTCTCCTTCATCCTTCTCTGCTGCCATCTGTGAGTCAGTCTCCCTTCCTGGCCCCCTGCGTCTGCCCTGCCTCCTCTCTAACCTCAGCTAAATGAGGCATGGCTTTTAGTTGTTGGGCAACATCAAGGGGATGGAGGAACATCAATAAGGCTTTAACCCGAGAGGGCTGTAATGGACAATGTGAATAAATATATATATATATATATATAATATATATATATATTATATATATATATATATATATATATATATAATATATGTGTGTGTGTGTGTGTGTGTGTGTGTGTGTGTGTGTCTGTGTGTGTTTTTAACTGAACAATGTAAAGATCTGAAACAAGGACTGATCGATTACCACTCGTGTCATAAAATATGCAGAGTTTCCGTGTCTAAAGGGTGACAGGTGGGATGAAAGAGAGGCTAAAGCTTAGGGGAGAATCAAAATAAAAACCAAAGCGGGTACTTTGGTTTTCGTCGGACTGCTCGGTGGCCTGCATGGCCTTTCGGATCTGCATGCGGATGATGTCGATTTTTGTTTTGCTGTCCTGCAGCATCTGCTGGGCTGTCTGGAGAAGCTTCTTGTCCTGCAAAGGATCATAAAAAGGTGTTAGAACGGCCAGGTGATTCTGATATATAGAGATGTGAAAAAGTATGTGCATCTATACAGATTTATTTTTTCTTGCTTTTTGGTTACCAATAATCAAACTGAATTTTACATAGCCTGAGAAAATACAAAATGCAGTTTCCAAATGACGATTTTATTTCATTTCATTTCAAAACGTTTTTCAACGCCACTTGACCTGATGTGGAAAATTGCCTCCCTAAACCAACTGCCATCAAGTGTTTGCAATAACTGGCAATGAGTCTTTTAAATCACTGCAGATGAATCTTGGCCCAATCTGCTTTTTGCTTTAACTCAGCCACACTGGAGGGTTTAGAGCATGAGCGCCCACACCTTCTCAATCAGATTTAAGTCCCACCTTGGACTAGACCACTCTAAAACCTTCTTCTTTGAGCCATCGGAGTTGGCAAAAATCAGGCAAGTGGCAAGTGAAATTATCATTTGAGAACAGCTTTTTGTATTTACTCAGCTCATTTTGTCGGATATTAAAAATTAAAACATGTAAGTTAAAAAAAAGTAAAAACACAAGGAATCTGCAAGGAAAAATATCTTTTCACAGCACTGTAGATGTGAAAATGGACAGAAGGTTAAGTCAGGTGTGTACCTTGGTACCCCCACTGGCGTATATTGGAATCATGTTCTCTGCTCCCTGCTTGACCTTCAACTCAATATTTAGCTGCCGTTCCAAAGCTGCAATCCGGTGCTGATTGGTCGACGTCCGGTTGACTGAGCCTGGAGACTTCGTGGTATCTGGGAAGAAGAACAGACACATGGTCAGGTTACTAGACCAGTCCAGGTTCTGATCTGTCACAGAAACTGGACCTAATAAAAGGGATTTATGCGTACTTTAGCTTATGAAAAATAATGAACATAATACCTACAACTTGAGTAAAAATTAAATTTGAACATTTATTTTCCCTCATAAAACAGTCACTTATGAATTTATATATTCCGTGTAAAAAGTGAGGCCACAGCTAAATGGCCTTAAATGTTAGTACCAGTGATGACCAGCAAGGGTTGGCTTGGACAAACTCAGAATTCCCTCCGCTAGTTAAGGATGTATTAAAGCCATTTTAAACAGCAAGCTGTGTTTGTGACGCTGCAGGCTCCCAACTAGCTCATCTCTGATCTGGCTTGCTCCAGCAGCGCTGGAAAACTGGAGACAGTGTAAGCTTCCACAGGACGTGTCTCTAAAAATGAAGGTCAATCACTTGATTTACAACGGGCTGAACGATCCACTAAAAGGTGGGAAACGTTTGGAGAAATGTTTCTTATCGTAAAAACCTGGATTTCCAATAGCATGTATAAAGCCACTGTCGCTCATGTTATAGAAATATCATAAAGCAGCAATAATCACCTGCTGGGATAACCTCTTTGGCTTTTAATAAGGGGAAATGTGGTGAAAAAACACAATGAAAATAAAGTTAAATCATGCTTTTAAACCTATCTAGTAAAGTTAAAGGAAAAGATAGATCTAGAGGAGCATGTGATTGATTCTTTTTTGTAATACTTAGCAGTACTTTCAGTAAATACAGAATCTAATGACAAAGTGAGTCACAGGTGTTGTGTCACCCCACAGTGGGATCTCCCTGGTATTTACTACACCTTTGTTGTCATCTGGGCCCTTGACAACAATGTGTGCATCCAGCTCCTGCAGCTGAGCCTGGAGGGTCTCCAGCTTGCGCTTGGAGCTGCGGAGCTGCGAGTCCACCTGCTGGGCTTTTCTCTTGTCCGTGATGGCCCTGCGCAGATTGTCCGCGCCCTCCTTGATCTTCAGCTCCTTGCGGATCTCCCTACGGATCCTCTCGCGGTGCTCATCCAGGCACTGCTGCACGTTGGTGTCCGAGAAGTCCGAGTTTTGGTCCAAGCCGAGCTGCTGGAGCACCGACAGGCCATCTGGGTCGGTCTGAAGAAGAACGAAACAATGGCATGAAGATGCTGGAGCTGAAGCACAAAATTTTGCCAACACCGTGTATGAGGGCAATCTTTCAATTTGAGAAAAAGTACAAATCAGTTCAAAGGAGAAAACAGCTGGTGGACTGAGGATGAGTCAGGCTAAGCTGGTAACCATGCATGTTCTTACAAACTGAAACAGTGAGCTGAAAGGAAGGGGAAAACAGAAACTCTGTGAGTGAATCGTCATCCTGTGAAACCTACAAAGCTGACACTTTGGGGCAGTATCAAAGCTGAGGTTTCATTTAAGTGCATAAAGAGCTGAGTGCTCACATCAGCTGTCCTGTTGATCAGCCCTAACAAGATTACAGCAGATTAGAACAGCATTAATACAGAGCAGAATTAGGATCCCCGTCTGCCTCTGCCTGGGTCACACAGGAAGTATATATGTTTAAATATAATATGCACTGAATAAAAAAGATAAGAACACTATTAATTGACATAAATATGTCTCAATACTGCCTGTACAGACAGTATAAACCCAAGATTGTTAGTTAATATCTACAGCAACCAGGGCCAAAGTTAACTCTCTCAACACAACAGGGCAAGTAAGAAACTACTTCCTTTCTTACTTCAAAATAAGAGTCTAACAATTACAGACAACAAAGTGTTATATCTTATTGCACTCCTAAGTAGAGTTCCTATATTTCATTTTATTTTGTTCTAACTTTGTCTTGTTTGGGGTCAATCAAACTTTTTTGAGATATCGGCATGATCAAAAGAAAAGAATCATGAACTCCAATTATCATTATGTTTGCCATCAGGCAGTAACAGTGAAAATAACCTCTGACTGTCTTAACTTCACAGAACAAGATGGTTACATCCTGCGGGTAAAACACTGAACAGTCCTAACCTCTCACACGAACCCCCTTTTCAAAACAAAAAAAAAAAACTTTGCAATGTCACAGTAAACAGAAAAAATTACATCCCTTGTACTTACTATACTAATTAATACATCCTTATTTAAAATAAAAGAACTATTAAGATAAATGCTTTATGAAGCTAACTTTGTAAATTACTGAATGATTATTATGTACTAAAAATCATAATCACGAAAAAGGCCCAAACTCATCTTTGGGTTTACAAATGATCCAGTTGAGTCGGTATTTTGCAAAATAAACTACCCATATGTTGGCTGGTTATTGGTTCCAACTATTTTTTTCATTTTGTTAAGGTTTTTGTGGCACTTGTGGCCTTTATTTGCAGTATTCTGAAAGGAAATGAGCGGACAGAAAGGGAGAAGACATACAGCAAAGGTCCCAAGGTAGGGAATCAAACCCCAGACGGCTGCGTCGAGGACTAATAGCTTCTGTATATGGGGCGCACGCTCTGCCTCTGCACCACACGCCACACCATAATTTAAAAACCTTAAACATGTTCCATCACACTGTTCCCACAGTTCTTTTCTTGAGATGCCAGAGAAAATGTCTGGAGTTATCTGTGCCTGTATGGAGTAGAGGAGCACAGCGCTTTCCCCCTCCAACCTGTTTGCTGCACACTGATGTTCAGCTGGCCAAAAAAGGCCTTCCACACTGTCCAGGAACTCACATAAAGGAGAAACTAGGCCGTTTGTAAATCATTCTGGTTAAGAATAACACAAATACTCAGGTGTGGATACTAAAGGAACCACCGATCATCCACATCATTAACGTAATTATGTTTTAAAAGTACAGTTGGCAGACTGTGAGATGCATATCTGTATAAACAGCTAATTTTAGCCTATCATACCCCAGGTACTCTATTAAGAACATAACAGCAACAAGGTATAATACCCTGCAGAATACAACGTTTACTTGAAAACTACTAAAACATTCAACATGTGTAATCACAGTTTTAAGTATGAACCAACATAATAAATGCAGGATCAAGATAACATTGTTTAAACTGTAATCGTTGATGTTAGATTATTTTTACAGCAGAAGGGATATTTATTACCTTTCTATTTCAAATAAAAGCGTTAAGATCAACGATGTCCAAAGGGCAGCCCGTGGGCACTTACTTTTTGGTCGTCTGAAAGATTTTGTGCGTCCAGTAATCGTAGTTTTAGAATGTTAACAACTTTGACCCTCTAGCACAGGCCCTTGATTCAGATCGACACCCCTTTAAAGGGTTTTCACCTATATCCAGTAGCTGAGAAAAGACAAAAATGTCTTTCAAACCAAGAAAATAGAAAACAATCTACCTAAAAAATAAAATACAGAACCAATTTCTACAACAAATTAGGCTATGATATTTCTCGTACTCGTACTTTCAACTTCCCAATTTTGGCCTGCATGGAGGAAAAGTTCAGACACCACTGCTTTAGATCATCTTATACATCTTTAATTTGTTTTGTTTAAATGCCATGATGCTCATGGGGTTGAGATCGGAATTCATTGGGGAGTTGGGATTGTTTCATCCTGTGGCGGCTCTGGTTGGCAGGCTCGTTTGGACTGGGTAGACCCCTCTTTTGTACATGGCCCCCTCTCCGGATGAGGATGGAGGTTGTTGGGGACTGGGGTCGGGGTGGGGGGTTGGTGTCCAGGCCGGGGTTGCTCGAGTTTGGGCAGTGCCGGCACTAGTCTGGGCTGGTGCTGGGGCACCTGTCTGCCTGTCTCCACCCCCGAAGGGAAAGGGACTACCTCCTTGGTCTGGTTGCCCCTATGGGGTATCGGCACCTGGACCTGGGAGTACAGAGTATGTATGGGGAGTGTGAGTAAGTGTACGACGTCCATTGTTGTTTTTGTCTTCTTACGTTGGGTATGAGGGTGTGAGAATGAGGGTGAGAATGTGTGATTGTGACTGTGTGTGCCTGTTTTTTTTGTGGCAGGTGGTCAGGTGGTTGGTGTCTCTGCCCGCTGGTGTACTTGTGGTTTTTGGTGTCCGGGGCTGGGTGCTTTGTTGTGCGTCGGCCCCGTTGCCGGGGCCTGGATCCCTGGGCTCTGTCGGGCCTCTCCTTGGGGAGTTATTTGTCCCAGGGACTCGGATCTCTGGGTCCATGGCTGGATCTGCTCTGGCGTAGACGGGTACCGCCGGGGCCTGTGGGCTCATCGCTGCAGCTCCCTGGGGCTTCTGCACTGTGGCTGCTGCATCGCTGTCCCGGCGATGGTCCTCCTAGGGTTCCTGTGCTCTGGGGGGCCTTTGGATGTCTATGGCTTGGATCTCCTCCGTATCCTTCCCAGGTCCAGGGGGGCAGGTCTGTGGCTCCTCACACTCGCTATTGCATATTTTTATGGAGAAGCCTTGTATACACAAGCGCGCTCACACTCAGACCCACAGGTGTTTAGATTCAGGTGTTAAGAGATACACAAATGTTCTATATTGAGCCGCCCGCATTTACCACTAAATACATCTCGCATTCATAAGTACCGTACACTTTTCGGTAAAAAAGCTGTTATTATGTATGTCTCTGCAGGTGTAGAAGCAAGCAGGGTGTTATCTTATATTCTCTGTATCCTTCTTTCTCTCCTCTATTCTTTTCTCCTTCTCTCCCTTTTTCCTTTTTGCCCCACTTCTCTCTCTTTCGTGCTTCTTATTTTTTCCTTTTCGTTTCTGTCTCCATGTCCATAATAACTGAAATAGTCACAAAGCAGTTTCTCATAAAGTTTCTTTTATAAATATCAAGCAGAGCATTAAAGCATTAGCTGTAATGCTCTGCTTGTGAAAGTAAATCTATTGGGCAATTTCTTGGCACTTGGCACAATTCTGAGCGGTACTCTGCCGGACAGGACACGGTTAAAACAAAAAAAAAAAGGAAATGGGCACCAGTCCACAAGTGACCGTGCAGGGACAAGCTGGTATAGACGGTGGAGGGATGTTTTATAGCGACTACTCAGTCTTAAACACAGTGAACTTTCCTTTGCTTCTAACAGTTTTTAAGTAAAACTTAGGGAAATGTCATTCAAGAAATGTTTCAAATTCGATATCCAATCACATTTTTTTTATACGTGGAAAAGAAAGAAATTTAACTATTGGTAAACAAATAAATCAACCTTGTTTTACTCATTAAATGAAGATAGCAAAAATGTGTTTTCTAGGATTTTCAAACCAAAAATTCAGAAATCAATTCTTACTATTATAGTTTAAAAAAAAAATTAAAACATGTTTAAGCTAAATCTGAATTGAAATGTAGATCGCTTGTTGTAACTAAATAGAGTTAAATTGCTGATGTTTCTAAATATATTTAGCAAAAAACAAAAACTGTACAACATGGTCATGAAACAGCTAATTCTCATTTTAAACAGACTGTTCTCTTCAGATATTTGAGGATCTATGTATCTAAAATCAAAGATAACAATGAACAAATGTCATAAACATTATTAAAACCGAAATAATCAACATATAGTATACTATTTACCAATCCTGCTTTGGCTTTTCATAAAGGCAACTAGACTATGTCATATATATGGTAGTTTTTGTCTTTATTTGTGAAAATGTGGTTTATTTATTCTTTTGCCTAACCATGACACTTCCACCTCTATGCTTCACAGATGTTATGAGGTTTGCTGAAATGCAGTTTGGTTTATACCAAACATGTCCGTGTTCTGTTCTCCCAATAATTCAATCTCAGAATTGTCTGTCTAAAATACATTGTTTCACAACATCTAGCCGTTGTCTGCGTTTCTATGGCAGACTTGGGCCTGTGTTTTTTACCTCCTGCTTGTGCAGCATATTTCTGGTTGTACAGGCATGCACTTTGATATCAACATAGCCTGCTGTCCATCCTCTCATGACCTTTTAAAGGTTTTTGGAGACTTCTTTTAGCATCTTGTGGTTCCCTTAGGGGAAGCATGTGGCAGTTGTTTTGATCATCCTCCACTTGTCGACTATTTTCCACACAGTCAAATAGGTGATTTAAAATTATTTGAGACCTCTTTAAATCCCTTACCTGGTAAAATGTCCTTTCTGAGGCCCTTCAACCATTCTTTGTTTACGTTCACTTTAATGGTCAGGAGCACCAAAGTTTTTTTTTTTTTACATTTTACATTTTTATATATATATTATTGTTTTTTTTTATCTACTGTTAAAAGTAAATATTAAATATTCACAACAGAGAAACATACAGGCTAATTTTTTCCACAACTGTAAATCATTCATGGTGAATCCCAACAGAAAGGTTAAAAGATGCGTTTCTTGTATTTTCTTTTGGCTCTTAAAGAGAAATTGGAAATTGCCACAGAACTCAGATCGGTGGTCTCTAATTTAATAAAAATATAATTTTGGCACACTTCAGTCCTGATGAGGTAGGCAAAAAACAGCTCAGCGTTAGCTGGCAAGCCGCTCATGGCAGCAGAGAAAGCAAAGCCAGCAGCACACAACGAACAACAGGAAGGGAGAGTTTTTGTTGCTCTGACGCACTTCTGCTCTGCACAATACCACTTAATCCCTGGTGTTTTCCAACAAAAAAGTTCTGGAGCGAGCTGGGAGACAACTCACCCAGCACAAAAGCATGAAATATCACAAATGATTTGCAGTCGGAGAGCAGATGTTTTGACAGGAAGTGAACGAGGAAGCTGACAGAAAAGACGGCCATAGCTGTGGATGGTAAGAAGGCGCAGAGAGGGTGGCAGCGTTGAGGCGCTGCTCTGGCCGCAGTTGCCTACCGAAGACTCTGCGTCACTGTGGTCAGCGGGTACCGAGAAGTCAGTCAGCTGATCCCCCACGAGGTCCTCTAATAAGGCCTCACTGGCCATCGTTGACCTACCTCTGGCCTCACTCGCGCACTCACTCACACACTAGGCACTGACAGCAACACCAATCAGGCAAACTTAAGAGTGCTATTCCTGTCTCTTCAAAATCCAGGATGTCCTTCCCACCATGAATCAAAAATGCAAGGCTAAATCTGGAGCGAGGAATTGAGATGGAGAACAGGAAGAGAGAACAGCAGAGACGGTGCCCCACCTCGCTGCTTCCTGTTCTGCTCTTTGCCAAATAGAAAGTGAGGCGTCGTGCACTCTGTGCACACACACTCGGCTGGGTTTTGTAAGTGAGAGAGATCACAGTCACTCTGTTTCCTGCTACCGGGTCTCCAAAGCTGAGAGACAGGCTGTTGTGATAGAACGACGGTCATGTTGTATCGACCATCAGAGGCCGTACTTGTGGATGTTAGCGTGTGTGTGTGTGTGTGTGTGTGTGTCTGTGTGTGTGTGAAATAGAGAGAGAGAAATAGAGAAGTACAGATTATTCACATCAAGTCAGTACCTGTGTGCATGAGAGTCAAAACAGAACCAAATCAAGAAGTTAACCCTTCTGACAGATGGGGTCACATGGCGCAGCAGACCAAATAAGTTACAAATAACAGCTGTTTAGGAGAAATAGGGGAAGAAAGTTCAACTTAAAATTGCAAAACATAAAAAAAACATTCAAACATTTGAGATACAGTTTTCACTACAGCCTCTTAGGGGGCGATAATGAACACGTTTAAACACTGGAGGAGAAGAAGAAAAAGGTCTACATAAAGTGATTTCTCAGATCACTTTATCAATTTTTTGTTTGGCGCCACCCTCTGACAGGAGTGTTAGGAGCAATGCATACAACAGCATACGACACGCAACAAACAAATAGGCCCCTACTATTTTCTATAAAACAACTCACACTGCCAGGGTCTGGATGGTGGCCGACTCTCCCAGTTATGGTGCCCAGCGATCTTTTTAGAACCTCTTCTATTCAGAGGCTTCAACACTTCAATAACATCTCCTCTCTCAAAGCATTTCAGCTTTTAATGTGTATCAAAGCCATCCAAAGGACATTTTTTAATTTGCTCTCCCTCCTGGGACACACATCCAACACGGTCGCAAACATCTGAGCTGCACGTGAATATCTGGAGAAAGTCCTAGTGTACTGGTACAGATGTCTAAATTAATTAGAATTATTCAATTGTTTAAGGCCTTCAGGCGGCCTCTTTTCTCTCCGATTTCTGTTCTCGTCCTATCAGCCAGGGACGAGCAGATCAAGAGTTCATCTGACTCAGACACTGAACAGTGCAGGATCACAGGCCTTTCAAGCCCAAGCTGAATATTTTACATTAAATAATGCAGAGTCAGAGAGAAAACAAGACAAAGAGGCAAAGAGCACACCAGTTCTCTGTTACTCTGCTGTGGGGGAAATAGGAAGTGATATTACATGAAGTTGAGCCAATATATTCAAAACATGGGCGATGGCTCGGTCTTACAGTTGCTAGATCGCACACGTTCATGCTCCTTGCCACACATGTACAAACAGGCATTCAAATAAAGTCCTTACTGAGCAGCTGGACCTCCTGCGGCCTGCTGTATACCTTGGACTGGTGGCTGCAGAGATAGCAGCCCCCATGCATCCATACTGCCCCTCACTCCTTACACAAACATCTGAGCTCTCCTGATCACAGCCTCAACGATCATACTGGAAAGTTAAAGCTTTGCAACTGTCCAAGACTTGCTTTGATGCCCGTAGACCTAAAGTGAAACACAGGCAGTAGCTAAAAGTGTGCTGGCCACAGTACCAGGAACTAAGATCATATCACTTTACAGTCACAGCTCTTAAAGTTACAGTCTGACAGAAGTTATATTTTACTATTTTTCCAAAAGTATTTCCCTGTCTACCTTTACATGTACATGAACTTTGATGACATCCTATTCTTAATCCATAAGGTCCAATTTGTTGATGGACCCACCTTCCCAGCAATAGCAACTATTGTGAGAAATTTTCCACAAGGTTCGTTCATAGTTAGATGAGAAAACTAGAATTGCAGCCTCCGCTCTAATTCATCCCAAAGGTGTTTAGGAAGGTTGAGGTCAGAACTCTGTGCAGGTCAGTCAAGTTTCTCCACACCAAACTGTATACACCTGCAGCCATGGAAGTGATTGGAACACCAGAATTCATTGATTTGGTGATGGGACCCAATATGTTTGGCATTATAGTTTATATATAAAGTGTATCACCAAAGTGAGTACACCCCTCACATTCCTGCAGATATTTAAGTATATTTTTATGTGGACAACATGCCAAAATGCCTTTGCAACAATGAGTGTTTGTTATTTGTTTGACACAAGTATCTGGTGGCGCTTATAAACATGTAAATTTATTTTTCCTCAAAAAATAAATCCTTTTTGTTACCTTAAGTTACCAACCGGCAACAAAGTGGAAAAAACTTTTCCACTCCTCCAGAGACATCCGGAGCTGGGGATATCGAGACTTTGCCTCCTCCACCTTACGCTTGAGGATGCCCCAAAAAGATGTTGTATTGGGGTTTAGGTTGGAAATGCTTGGCCCCTCGTCACATTTACCCTCAGCCCCTTAATAAAGCAAGGAGTCGTCTTAGAGGGTGTGTTTGGGGGTCATTATCATGCTGGAACCGCCATGCGACCCAGTTTTTTTGGGGGGGGGTCATGCTTGCTTCGTATTTCACAGTTCAGGTCCCTCAATAAAAGAACTCCCAACACCTGTGCCTCTGCAGCCCCCGACATGGCATTCCCACCCCATGCTTGATTAGGCATCACACCTTATCTTTGTACTCCTACCTGATTGCCGCCACATATTTCTTGAGACCCTTGAACCAAAAAAATTAAACTTGGTCTCTCAGACCATGGAATGGTTCCCCGTAACCATGCCTTTGTTCATGTCTTCAGCAAACTGTTTGCGGGCTCTCTTGTGGATAGACTACAGAAGAGGCTTTCTTCTGGGATGACGGCCATGTAGACCAAATTCATATAGTGTGCAGCGTATGGTCTGAGCACTGACAGGCGGACCCCCCACCTCTTCAATCTCTGCAGCAATGCTGACAGCACTCCTACGCCTATCTTTTAAAGACAGCATTTGGATGTAACGCTGAGCACGTGCACTCAGCTTCTTTGGAAGACCAACGCGAGGTCTGTTCTGAGTGGACCCTTCTTTTAAAACGCTGGATGATCTTGGCCACTGTGCTACAGCTCAGTTTCAGGGTGTTGGCAATCCTCTTGTAGCCTTGGCCATCTTCATGTAGTACAACAATTCGTCTTTTAAGATCCTCAGAGAGTTCTTTGACATGATGTGCCATGTTAGAACTTTCAGTGACTAGTATGAGAGAGTGCGAGAGATGTACTACGAAATTAAACACACCTGCTCCCTATGCACACCTGAGACCAAGTAACACTAACGAGTCACATGACATTTTGGAGGGAAAATGACAAGAGTGCTCAATTTGGATGTAGTCTCTTAGGGGTGTACTCACTTTTGTTGCCGGTGGTTCAGACATTAATGGCTGTATCTTGAGTTATTTTGAGGGAAGAATAAATTTACACTTTTGTATAAGCTGCACACAGTCTACATTTCATTGTGTCAAAGTGTCATTTTGTCAGCGTTGTGTAGGTAATAGACTGCAGACAGGCTTAATGGCTGACTTCTTGGTAAGTCAGTGAAAAAATGTTTTTGTAAATCCCCCCGAGAAGAGGAATTTCAACATGGAGCACAGCTCCATGAGGATATCATGCAACATTTAGGACAACAAGGTTCACTTTTTAACAAGTTATTTTAATGTGTTTGACATGTCAGACGTCAAAACATCACACAAGTTACTCAATACTGTTCTAATTTCTTTCAATTCATCAGTTGTTTCTCTCAGAACAGCATTCGTCAGCACCCATCATCCTCCAGACACACCATGCGCTTGTGGTGCACTGGTTCTCGGGATAGCCATACCCTCGCTGCCCATTTGCACCTTGCCCAGGACTCTCCTCACTCGGACCCTTCTCACCACCTGTCGCCTCAAGAGGACCTGAGACCACGTAGGCAACTTTATAGCTCACTGTGCTCTTACCTCTGATTTACACATTTAAAACAAATTAAACGGTGCTTTACCTGGAGGCCATCCTTTTCAGAAAAGGTTCGGGTATGCCCTTACCCCCATCGGTGGCGGACATGCTCTGGCGCTGGCGTGACAGTCGCTTTTTCGCCTCCACCTTCAAATCTGATCACTTCTTCTTCACCTCAGCCTCGGTCCTCTCTGTCCCACAATATGTTGCCACTCACAACACCACTACTGTGGCTACCAATCATATGTTTTCCACTCTCCACCTCATTCACCAACACATCAATTTCTGACTCGGTGAAATTGCATCCCATTGAGCAACATTCCCACCAGCCTTCGGAAATGATCACATCTCTAAACATGATTTTTTCAATAATTGCCAAGAGCAATGGACGACTTACTGCTGAGTCCCTTGTGGAAACCTTTCATATGATTTGTTGGGCAATGGTCTTCAACTTCTAATCAGCAAATAAACAATCTCTGTGAGTTTGAGGCCTGTTTTAAAAAAATGCCTGCACAACTTTTTGTCTTTTGCTTCTGTTTCCTTTTGCATTTTGATGCTTAATTTTCAGACTGGTGACTGTCCATCTATCCATCGTCTATACCTGCTTGTCCTTGAAGAGCCATGATGGGCTAGTGCTTATATCCAGCAGTCATTGGGGGAGAGATCTATCAAAAAGAGCCTAAAGGCCTATCCCACTTCTGCCCAAAAACAATTTGATAATCCCCATGACTTTTGGGAAAATATTCTGTCGACTGACGAGACAAAAGTGGAACTCTTTGGTAGGTGTGAGTCATGTAACATTTGACCTAAAACTAACACAGTGTTTCAGAAGCAGACCATTTTATTGACAGTCAAAATGTAGTGGTGGTAGTGAGATGGTCTCCTCAAGACCTAGAAGACTTACTAAGATTGATAGAGTCATGAATGTTGCTCTCTAGCAGGCCATCCTGCAGGACAATGTTCAACAGTACAGGACCTTAAGCTCAATCACAGGGCAATGATCCAAAGCACAATAGCAAAGCCACTCCAAAATGAATTACTGGAGAAGTCTAGCCAATGTCTGAAGTAATTCAATGTGGCTGAATTTAAATTATGGATTTAAGGGCTAAGGGTGCCAAGTTAAGGCGGCAATTACTTTTTCACATAGGACCAGTTGTTTTGAATAGCTTTTATCCCCTAATGAATGAAATCATTATTTAAACAGTTTTTTTTTATTTCCTCAGGTTATTTTTATTCAATATTAAAAATTGTTTGATGATCTGAAACATTTAAGTGTGACAAAAAAGCCAAAAAAGAAGAAATTTGTATTGGGAGCAAACATTTTTTCACAGCACTGAATATAGCTAGAAGGGTTCTTTGGAATAACTTATGCTCATATGTTTGTTAAAAGTAGACGAGTGAGAGTGAGTAAAAGTGGCTATAAGGCTGTGTTAAAACATGCCATTTCTCCATCGTCATGCATTTTTAATGACCCGGAATTAGTTAAGTTTAGATTTCCTCAGCAGGACATACAAATTGTTTAATACCAAAAACTGAGGTAAATACAGCAGAGGAGGAAGCAATATAATATGATTAAAGTTTTTTTTGTTCCCTGAATAAAAGTTGTTCTTCCTTAAAAAAATAGTAGAAGTAATATAAGTAAATATGATTTCAAACCTGCATCTCTCTGGCTAGGGATGAGATGCCTGGTGGGATGTTAAGTGTCTAACCTAAACAGGTAACACGAGTAACCATGATGTCTGAGGCATCTAAACTGCCATGGTCTGGTCTAACCTAATGGCTCTGCACCTTAGACAATTAATTGGTCCTAATCACAGCCAGGCCAGGTTCACGTCCTAGCCTATGGATTTGCTGCTTATTGTCCTCTACTTCACCCAGGTCACCTTTATGAAAATACACTAGTACCCCCCAAAATAAAAATCAAGCATCAATAAAAGAAAAATTAGGGCAAAGGTTAAAAAACATGCGAAATACTTCACTTCACTTAGTTATGGACTACTGGTTATGTAATTTTTGTCTCACTTAAAAGAAAACATAACGTCCATCTAACGTTCATGATTTCCTAAAACAATTTGTAATGTGGCCTCATCAGACCACAGCTCACTTTTCCAGATTCACTTAATCTTTCAATGATAGAATGAACTGTTGATGATTACATGCCTAATTTCTTTGCAAGTGTACGTTGAGAAACGTTGCTCCTAAACTGTTGGACTATTTGCTCATACAGTTGTTCACATAGTGGTGAACCATGCCCCATCTTTCCCTTTCGGGCATGCTCCTTTTATACCCAATCATGACACTGACCAATTTCCAATTAACCTGTTCACCTGTGAAATGTTCTAAACTAGTGTCTTCTTAGCATTCCTCAATTTTCCCAGTCTTTTGGTGCCCCTGTCCCAACTTTACTGGAACAATAATCGAATATTTACAAAAAACAATAAAGTTTATCAGTTTGACCATGAAATATCATGTCTGTGTAGTGTATTCATTTGCATATATGTTGAAGAGGGATTGCAAATCATTGATATCTGTTTTTATTTGCATTTTACACAACTTTCCAACTTGATTGAAATAGGGTTGCAGAAAATTCAGTGTCTCAGAAAATAAGAATACTGTGAAAAACTGAAAAATTGGAAATTCCTGGTGTCACACCCTAATTAGATAATTGACTCAAAACAACTGCAAAGGTTTCCTGAACCTCTGAATTGTCTCTCACTCTGTGTCAGAAGACTAAACAATCAGGGGGTAGACTGTTGATTTCATTTTCCAGCAGTACCTGGCACCTTCCCACATTGCTAAAGGTACCAACAGCTGGTTCAATGACCATGGTGTTACTGTACTTGATTGGCCAGCAAACTGATTTGACCTGAACCCCTCATAAAGAATCTATGGAGTAATGTTAAGAGGAAGATTAGAAACACCAGACCCAAAAGTGCAGATGACCTGAAGGCTGCTGACAAAGCAAGCTGGGCTTCCATGCCATGCTGCATTGATGCAGTAATTCATGCAAAACGAGGCCCAACCAAGTACTGACTACATAGAAATTAGCTTACTAGAAGCCTGACATTTATGTTTAATATATATATATTTTTATTTTATTTTTTTTTTTTTTATATTTATCTTATATAATATTAAAATTTTCTCAGACAATGAATTTTGGGTTTTCGTTTTCTGTAAGCCATAATAATCAAAATTACAATGAATCAAGGCTGAAATATTTCACTCTATGTGTAATGAACCTATATAATATATGAGTTTCACTTTCTGAAATAAGTAAAACAAAATATTAAACTTTTTTACATTATTCAAATTTTTTTAGATGTACCTGTACTATTATATAATATAATAACCTTTATCATATAATACATGTACCCTGAGCCAGGTGTCACATGGAGATGTGTGTTTTAGAGTGATGGATACATTACCTGGAAGATGGTGATCCTTGACCTTAATGATGATTGTTATTGAGTGAATAAAATGGAAACCTAATTTCTTCTAAAATGTTGATGTCTGGACACAGCCTCATTCATGGATTTGGCTTAAGAGGGGGTGAGGGGATTTGTTTGGAGGCTCATGTTTGCATGTGGCGGGAGGGGTCAGTTAATCTCCACACACACACACACACACACACACACACACACTCTTCTCATGAAATAAAGTGACAGATACTACAGAAAATTCATACATAACACACAAAGGGCAGGACAGATTTGAGCATCGAACATTAACACTCATACAAACTCCACAAACACAGCAGCCTAATATTTTGTAACCTGCTGGTAATGAATAAAACAGCAATGTGAGGCAGCCTGAGCTTCATGTTGAGAGTACCAACAGGAAGAAATGTCATTATGTCAACACAGTGGGTCAAACTACACTTCAGGACACTCAGGAGAAGCTGTCATATGTGGGCCAGATCACTACTTAACACCCAAACACACGACCCATGTTTGCTGCAACATCTTTTGGAAGAATGTGTTCAGTAATTCTCTATAAGCCTCCAGCTAAAGCAGCAGTTTGGCCTTTAGAGAAATGGCTTAATTGTTTTGTAGTTTGGTCTTCGATGAGAGGACTGATACCCCTCACACGGCTGAATGTGAAGTCAGTCCCTAGAAAAAGCCTTATAAATTCATGCTGCTTGAACATTTTTATATTTGGTTACAGGACAACCACAAACTTCAACGTATTTTCTTTGGATGCTATGTAACAAAAAATTGTGAAGTGAAAGAAAAAAGATGGTGGTGTTTTAAACCTTTCACTGCAACTACAGCTGCAACTCTGTTGGGATAAGTCTCTAGCAGTCTCTATCTTTGCACATTCTCATTTGCAAAACAGCTAGAGCTCATTCAGATTGGATGGAGAGCAATTTTCGAGTCTTTCCTTAGATTCTTTATTGGATTTAGGTCAGGACTTTAACTAGGCCATTTGAACACATGAATATGTTTCAATCTTGACAGTTCCACTGTAGCTAAGGCTGTATTTGTTTGGTTACTGTCCCACCTGACGGAGAATCTCCACCCCAGTCTCCAGCCTTCCTCTGCCTCTAACATTTTTTCCCCTGGATTTCCCTGAATTTAGCTCGATCCATCTATAGGTCAACCAGCTTCCTTTTTCTGTTTTCATCCCCACAGCGTGAAGCTCCCATCACCATGATTCATGGTGTGTTCAGAGTGATGTCTGGTCTTCCCTTTTCTCCATAGCACTTTGCATGCAGGCTGAAACGTGACATATAGGTCTCATCCGATTAGAGCACTTTGTTGCACATGTCTGTTGTGTCCCCCTACATGACTTGTGGCACACTGCAATTGGGACTATTTGTATGCCTTTCATTCAACAATAGCTTTCTCCTTGCCACTCTTCGACAAGGCCATATTTGTGAAAGCACAATCAAAAGTTAATCTGTCAATTGAGTTTCCCACCTGAGCTGTGGATCGAAGCAGCTCCTCCACAGCTAACTCTGGGCCTGGCTGCTTCCAGGAAAGGAGATTAATCATGTCCTTGTCTGGCCTGTCCATTTAGGTGGATGCCCATGCCTTGGTAGGTTTTGAGTGATGACTAATAATGCTTTGTTGCATGTTTAAAGCTAATTTACCTTCCCCATAACCCTATCCCTGACATGTCTGTTATGAGCCTTGGTCTTCATGGTGCTGTTTGTTTATTAATGTACATTAAAATTTAAATGACACACAGGTATACTTTACTTACCAATGGGGTTACTTCTACAGGCAAGTGGTTGCACTGGATTTTATTTTGGGGCATCAGAGTAAAAAGAGGGCTAAAACACAGCCACTTTTTAAAGAAAAGCTGAAAACGACCTGTCATTTTCCTTCTTCCTGAGGTTAAACTATACACACACTGACTATTTATTAAGTAGGGGATACTGGACTTTATTTAAGAGGTATCAGAATAAAGGGGGCTGAATCCGTATGTACATCACATGTAGCTTTATTTCTAAACATCTATGACCTTACTTCCACTTCACAGTTATAGTCATTCTGTGCTGGGTTGGGTTATGGTATCAAAATCCAACAAACAGATTGAATTTTGTGGTTGCAAGAATAGAAAATGTGAAAAAGTCTTTTAACACTTTTGCAAGGCGCTGTGGACTGGAATCTCAGTGGCAAATGTTATGGAGCGTTATTGAATAATGGACCCTGAAGTCAGAAGCCTGGGTAAAAGCTGTGTTAACTGGATCAATGTTGAGTATTTTCTCTTAATCCATTATCTGAACCTCTGTAGCCAGGACCAGGAAGGCAAATATAAAAAGCCATCTTAGGCATTCAGTATTATGATACAACCGTCCTCTCAGTGAATGAGTTAACAGCTTGCATACTTTACCTTGGAATGTGTGTCTGCTGCCCGTTAATCCTCCAAATCCCTCATATTCCAGATAAATTCTGTCGCCAAATCTCCTTTTGCTGTTTTACAACATGTAGCGTTGCTTTACGCACTTGCGCTGCCCCCAAAGGATCCTGGCAGAGGTGTCACATGAGTCAAGTTAAAGTGGTCCCGGACGTTTGGTGAGAACGAGGGTCTTGAGAGTCCCTGAGAGCACATCTGTCTGCCGCTTCTGTGTGAGCACGCGGCGACCAGCGTCCGCTCCACTGCTGGTGGAGGAGCGAGCGGACATGAATGGTGTCTTTTGTGAAAGACTATCTTCTCAAGAGGCCTCAGCGAGCGGTGGCATGTTTGTGTTCTGTTGTGGAGTCCGAGGAATAAGTCAGCACAAAGTCTCAATGAGAAAATCTCTGCAGCACACCTTTCTTAATCTGCCTCTGTCAGGCACGAAGCAGCAGCTTCTAACAACCAGCAGTTCCATGACTGCTCCAGTGGGCCCTGCCTGCTTGGATTTAAACAAAGTTGTCGGCCTGTGACAAGAACACCAATGTACTGAAATGGTATGAATGAAAAACTAGTATTAATTTAGTCCCCTAAAACATGTCCAGTTTTTAATTCTGGGTGTTTAGTTTAAGATTTAATCAATTAATGTTTTTTAGATTTTAAACTAAAGGATCAAATCTCAAAACTCTAGATTAAAAAAACAACAGCTGAGAAATAGTGCTTTAGTTTAGTGCAAGTAGGAAACTCTAAAGCAGACACCAACATAGTAAAGATGGACCCACTTAAGACATTACATTTAACCTATCATATTCCTTGTGCAGGTTATGTACAAAATATCATCTTTTATGCTACAATTTGAACCAGTATCTGTAGTTATCTTCATAAGGTAAAAGCTAGGACTTTGCAGACTTTAACAGGCAAATGAAAGCACACAGTGGGACATTGACGATAAGCAGTTTTAATAAAATAAATAAATTGTATGACTGAATCAAAGGTACACACTTCTATAGAGAATATTAACAATTATACTAAGTGTTACCTTGTCTACTGTTTTGCCCAACAGAGAGGTGACACTTAAATTCAATATTTTTCCAAACGAGGGAAGAGTTGTCCCCAACTTATTGGTTTTGCCCTAATTAAGGAAGTAAAAATGTTCTCAAATTGTAATTAATCATATTTTTTGCTTTTCACAAGAATTAACCCAGGTATTGAGAATCGAGTATTTTTTAGTATCTGTATCGAGATTGAAATTTTTGTATTGTGAAAACACTATGAATAGGTTATTTACTTTGTTCTAAATTACGTTACACTAACTTTAGCTTAATTAGCGGCTAAGGGCTACCCAGTGCTTAAAAATCACGAGTGTCTTAAATGTCAGTTTTTTTAAAGAGAGTTCTCAAACTTTTCCCCCCAATCAATTTAAAAGTGTTTTAAGTTTATTCAACACAAATCTCATCAGCCAGCTTGAGACATCTTAAAAAGCTGACACAGCAAGACATCTCAAAAACTACTTCCTCCCTTACTTCAAAGTAAGAGTCTCAAATAAAGATACAGGGTGTGAAGATTATCATAAACACAAGCGAGCTAACCACTAGACTACCACTCCACAATGGCTCATGATATTAGCATGAGAGTAGCATAGACATCACAGGACAGTCACATGATGATGGTAACTGGATAGGTGTTAGAATGACAGACTTCACTTTGACGAGAAATATCGTGAAGTTTTAATTTGGCGATGTCTTGTGGCATGGGATCGCTTTAAATCTCTAAAAATGTTGCTTTACTGTGATGAAATAAAGGGAAACTGAAACAGAAAGGTCTGCAAATTAGCTTGAGCTCATGAAAAACAAACTAAAATGTGAAAATGTTCACAGGAAAGCCCTAGTCTGTGTGAAGCAACGGACGGCGTAACTAATCCAAAATTATTTAGGAATGGTTTACAAGCACCAAAATGAAGCTTATAAAAACACTGACTCATAGTACTGTGAAGTCCACACAGAGAAGCCTATATTAATACAAGAGCTCCAGAATAATTCGCTGTAGGTACTGCTACAGAGAAAATCTATTACTACTCTACAACTGGTCCCAGAAGAAGAATCGTACAGGAAGGTAATTCCAAATACAAACTAATTACACAGTTTGACCTACTCAACTTCACTTTTAAGCTGCTTTTTTAAAGTTCATAAAAAAATTTTGTCAGAAACATCGAAGTTGGTTGGTCATACATGCATTGTTTCACAGATTCTGCAGACTTTACACAGCAGCTTTAAAGGCCCAGTGCTAACCGCGTTGTGGGTGACAACTTCCCAATATTATGAAACTTGGAATGTATCCGATCAGCTGAAAAAACAAAGCATTCTTCATAGGTGACTCTTTAAACATAAATACATTTTTTTTCTCCTTGTAGTTTAGGCTGCCTGACAACAGGAAACTGTCATGACGTACGTACATCATGAAGTTAGCAAACTTAGATTTCATATTAATTAAACCACCGGCTACGAAATTGCCTCAAACCACCATCTAGTTATGATGGTGTTTGTAAACCATTAATGCCTGTTGATGCATATTCAACGTATACCAACACTTTACTGCCATCTAGCGGTCACAGTCATGCTAAATTTAGCCTAATTTGCATACGAAATACCCAAATTTATATCTATTTTATCTTTAGTCAATATCTACTTAACTTACAATCTGACAGCAAATACAGATAACCTATTTTTCTGCTTAACTGTAAATAAATCATTAAGGTGACCTTCTTACTTATCTCAATTTATTTTTAGTATGTGGCACACATACTGTTCCCGGTAACAAGGAGGAACTTTCCAGCAGAGTGGTTAAATGAGTTTCAGTTTAGTGTTCCTTCATTAATGTTTCATAACTCCACGTCTTACAACCCTCAAATCTCAGGATGAAGTGCTGGAAGTGAATGAGCCTCTTCTGGACCTGATCCATTACTACATCCCAAACTCCTTGGGACGAATCCAAACACAGATGTTGTGTAAATCACTTAGGATGTCCGTCGGATGATCAAACTGTGTTTATCAAAATGTCGAATGGGGTCTTTCAGCACTCTCTGATGAGTCAATGACATACTTTATAATCGCACTTAATACTGCAATATTTCGGGAGGTTGCAGGTAATGGCTGGTGTTGGGAGACAGGGAACGGAAAGGGCCCCGATGTGTAATGGAATGGTCTTTCAGACACGACGGTAATGGACATGGAAGATTAAAAATGATTCTGGCAGCAGGATTGAGGAGGATAAGAGGTCCATTCTGTAATGCAGATGATTATCTCCCTTTACTGATGCCGGTGATTACGACGGTGCTCAGAAAGAGAGAAAAAGAGCAACAAGAGCCTGCAGTTTGTTGGACAAGGTCACGTTTTTCAGACATGACTGAAGGTGAATCCTGTGTCCTTTATTGGCTGTAGCAGCAGGGTACCATAGATTTAACTAAAACATTTTAAAATACATCAGTTTGCACAACAAACCATGGTCATTGGTTTGAATGGTTCTTGTTTTGTTGATGTAATTAATCAAAAGGGTTACTGAATGAAAAACATTCCAGAGGTATGAAGGAAATGTTTCTGTAATCTAGTTTTGTGGACCACAGCAGATAGGTCAGGGAGAAAGCTGTGGAGACGCTTAAACATCTCATGGAGCACTGTTCAACCCATCATCAGAAAATAAAATAAAATAGTATGATACAACAGCAAACCGATCAAGACATGGTCGTGCACCTAGACCAGGGTGCCAAACACCAGTACTCCAGTGCTACTATGCTGAACTTTTGGATGCATCCCAGCTCCAACACCCCTGAATCAAACGAATGGCTGATTACCAGGCCCCTGTAGACCTGAGGGACAAGCTGATGAGGGAAATCAGCCATTTGATTAGGGAGGGCTGGAGCAGGGACTGGACTCTTGAGGACTGGACTTTAGGTCAGGGCACCCCTGACTTAAACAGTCAGGTCAGGCAAGGAGAGCTTTAATTGGAGAAATAGAAAAGAGGCCTACCCAGCTCAGGCGGGAGAATCAGTTGTCAGGACAACTATTAGTTGTGCGATCCACAAATCTGGACTTGGAGTGAAATAAGGAAAGTCGTTGTTGAAAGAAGTCCCATCTGCAGTTTTCTAAATAGGTGGAAGACAATGCTCTAGTCACATTGAAGAAAACTGGAACCTTTTGACCTATATGGAGAGTGCTATGTGGAAAACTAAAAATACCCATCAGCCTAAAAAAACCATCCTCACTGTGAAATACGGTGGCCGCTGTTGGGAAGTTTTTCTTCAACAGGGAGAGAGAAGCTGGGCCGAGCCAATGGGAAGATGGAATAAATCGGACCAATAGCCCTAAGCATACAGCCAGAGCTAAACTGGAATGGTTTCGATGAAAATATATTTATGTGCTAGATGGTCAAGTCAAAGTCCAGAACTAAATCCAACTGGGAAATTGATGCAGGATGTGAAAATCGATGACCACAGGCGCTGTCCATCTAATCTGACTGTGCATGAGCTAAGGTTTTAGCTTGTACATATGCAAAGCTGGTAGAGACAGACCCACAAAGACTTACAGCTGTAATATAACATAAGGTGATTCTAGAAAGTTCTGCCTCAAAGAGCCTAAATAGAAATGAATGCCACAGTTTTCTGGTTTTTATTTGTGAAAAATATTGAAAGCCTTGGATCATTTTTCTTCTGCTTCAAAGTGATGCACCACTCTGTGTTGGTCTATCACCTACAATCTCAGTTTGTGGTAGTAACATGACAAAATGTGAAACAGTTTAAGGGGAATGACTACTTTGCAAGGCACTGTAAGTGACATTGTGAAGAGCTTCCTCGTCCCTGTTTTAACCTGCAACTGTCCCTTTCTCTTCAATCTGCAATAACAGCTGTCATTGTTATCAGCCTGTCTCTCTTTTATGGTCTCACGACTGTTGGGACAGGAAGTGTCGAGGGCGGCATCATGGTCCAGTGCACTTCAGTTCCCATAAAGGCTGACTTCTGCACTCTTCTCAACCCCAAACTACCTCCGAAGCATAATCCAGGTGTTTTCCAGGTGTTTTCGGATTGTTTTTCTTTCATTAACCGAGGGGTACCAACAATTCAAGGTTCTAAATACATTTATATAATATAATATATAAAGTATATTTTATCATTAGTAAACTTCGGTTTTCTTCAGGCCAAACGTGAACAGCTACATGGCTTCCTTGCTTTGTGCTTTTCTATTTCTGAGTAATAACATCAAATATAAAAGCGGGAGAGAAAATGCAGCTCCAGTCAATATAATATAATTGTCAATATAATATGTTAGAAATGGGCAACCAACATCAAAATATAAATAAACATAAGTAACCAACATGCAGTTTTTCGCCAAAGTATTTTAAACCCCCTGACCTTTATTGACATTTTGTCATGTGGCAACCACAAACTCTTATAGGATGTATTCTTATTAGGATGTTATGCCGTAGATCAATCCAACCAAAAATAAAACTCTGGAAAGGGTCAATTTTTCATAAAACCACCGTTTGCTGTAGGTCCTGTGGGGAATGTCTCAATCAGCTTTACACATCTAGAGAAATTATTGCTCATTCTTTTTTGCAAAACAACTCAAGCTCAGTCAGATGTGATGGGGGACGTATATAAACATCATTTTCTAATGGATTTAGATCTGGACCATCCTAACTAGAATACACTTTGATTTAAGCCCCTCTATTGTAGCTCTGCTGTATGTTTAGGGTCTTTGTGCTGCTGAAAGGAGAAGCTCTGCCTCACTCTCAACTGTTCTGCAGCTTCTATCAGCTCTTCTTCCTGGATTGCCATCCTTCCATCTTCCCATTAACAGCTTCTCTGTCTCTCCTGAAGACTTGGGTCACCATGGGGACGGTGGGTTCAGGATGATATACAGTCCTGGTTTTTCTGCCAAACACAGAATTTTCCATGTAGGCCAAAAAGTTAACTTTTGGTGCCATCTGACCAGAGCACCTTCTCCCAGACGTTTGCAGTGTCCCCTACATGGCTTGTGGCAAGGTACAGACAATACAGAACCGCATGGTTCTCTTCTTGTTATTCTTCAATTAAGGATAGATGTTGGTCTAACACATGAAACCCCATTAATACACATTGCAGTTTGTCGCTGTAATGAGACAAAATGTGAAAAAGTTTAAAGAGTATCAATTGTTTTGCAAATTACTGTAACCACAGTTAGTAACTGAATCAGAATCAGCTTTATTCGCTACGTTTGTGCACACAAAGAAGGAATTTGACTTTGGTTCCCCTTTTACTCTCAATGAAGACATTTTAAATAATCAAAAGGGAAATAAAAGTATTTTTTGTTGAATTAATGCAAATATGCATGGTATCTGAATGTTAACTGTTTATCAGAGAGACAGTCTGGGAGAAGAAACTGTCTCTGTGGAGGCTGTTTTTTGCAAATAGAGCTCTGTAGTGCCGACCTGAAGGTAAAAGTTCGCGTCCAGGATGTGCAGGGTCTGCAGAGCTTTTAGTTGCCCTTCTCCTGACCCTAAACCTTTACAAGTCCTGTATAAAGAGAAGTTCAGCCCTAATGGTCCTCTTGGTTGTGGTTCAGCAGCGTCTTTATGTTATTTGTTTCTTCTTCCATATTTCAGCTTTGCATCAGTGAGAAGTAATCCCCTGAGAGGCTGCTTGATGTAACAGCTGGTGTCTGGACTGGTCAGCTGAACAGAACTGGGCCTGATGAATGGAGTCATTTAACTAAGCGCAATGAGACCTGGGTTCACTAGGAACGGTAGACAGGAGAGAGAGAGAGCGAGAGAGAGAGAGGAAAGAAAGAAAGAAAGAAAGAAAGAAAGACAGACAGAAAGCTGTCCCACACATGCATGAAAGCTGCAGTTCCAGCAGTCAGAAGCTCCTCTCTCTGTGAGACAGACAGATTTGTGCATCCACATTGTAATCCTGGACTTGGCCAGGAGGCAGTGGGTGGGATGTTTGAGTGTGAGCATGGGAGGGCGACTGCAACCCCTAATGCTGAGACGGAGTGAAGTCCAGTCTTTTAATCCTATTATCCTTAGCTGTGGTAGCTGGAGACAGCAGCATGTATATTCTAACACACGTGACCTGAGGCCATCAGCCCGCCCAGGTTGCCTCCACTGTGAGGATCAATAAAAAAGTCATTTGGAGTCTCTGCTTCTTAAAACACACAGAGAAGAGACATCAGCAACTCATCTAACTTGCCTCTTCCAGACATTAACTGCAGGAAACCAACAGGAATAAATAATTCATGAGAGGACGGCCGTAGAGAGTAGGGCTTCCTCAAAGTGTGTGTGGAATCAGAACAGAGCCTGCATCCTCAGCAGCAGCCCTGATTTACTTCCCTTACAGCCGAGGCCGGCCAAAACATAAACAGGCTCCGTATCGATAGACCCGGGAGTGCTGACAAGATGGCAGAGATACCCGGGCATTCCAGCTGCGTTTTACACTGATAGTCTCAGGGATAATGGGTTTTTAACAGATGGAGAGGGGGATGGAAGGAAAAGGAAGAGAACTGGGTCATTTCAGTAATTTTCCTTCAAACGAACAATAGTCATGACCTGCAAGAAGACGAGACTGGACATCAATTCAGCCTTGGCAATGTGGCGAGGGAAAAAAAAGTGGAAGAGGGCATAATTGAGCAGGTGCAATCATCACAAGGAGGTGTTGAGGGCCAGTCTGACAGCTACAGCCTATCATCATTACAGCGGTGGCCCCTTGATCCCAATCACCCCGTCTGCAGAGATGATGACTGAGGGAGGCTAAATTTATCATTTCAAGCACAAAACTGCTCAATTTAAGCTCAAGCTACCAACAAATATTTTTATAGCGGTTCACTCCTCAAGAAAAGCCAAGAAATCTGTTTCTCCACCCATTATCCTGCATGGTTTAGCTGTTTCTGTGCTCTAACATACCTGATTGAAAGGAATGATTTACCTAAACAGCATGCCACTAATTTCAGCAACTTAAACTGGAAGTGTTGAAGCAGGGCACATCTAAAACCTGGGGGACGGTGTTGACGTTGTCTTTAACCCTGTTGGAAACTACCAAACAATAAACTCATATATAGTACAAGAAGGAAAAGTCTGAAAAATAAATAGGGACAAGACAGGTACAAAAATAGGTCCCAGAAATGTAGAGAAATGAATTGGGGGTTGCAGCATGGTGAAATCAGTCTCACAATGCCTTGTGGCACTATTCATTAAACCTTTCCCCATCTTGTCACACTACAACCACAAACTTCGATACATTGTGCCGGGATTTATGAGGATATGACTCCTGCAGCCCAGCTTTGTACATCTAAGGACTGAAACTGTTGCAACGCCATGCAGTAGGGATGTAAAGTTCTCCCACCTGAGCTGTGGATCTTTGCAGCTCCTGAAGTTGCCACAGGTCTCTTAAGTTCTTCTTTGAAAAAATGCTCTCCTTGCTGTGCAAAACTTTTTAGGTCTTGTCACAGATTCTCAAGTGGACTTAATTCTGCACTTTGACTGGGCCATTCTAATACATGAATCTGCCTTTGTCTAAGCCCATTCTATTGCAGCTTTGTCCGTCTTGTTGGAAGGTGAACCTCATCCCGTCTCAAGACTTTTGCAGCCTCAAACAGGTTGTCTTTCCTTTCCAGCATGACGCTGTCACCACCATGCTTTAGTGGTGTTGGTTTTCCATCACACTTCATGTTTTGGATGTAGTCCGAAAAGTTTAATTTCTGTGTTGGTAGTTGGCAGTTGGTTGAGTTTTTTAGGGATTTCAAAATAAAGGGGCTATGAATACAAATGCATGCCACATTTCTCCTGTTTCAAATTGCATAAAATGTTGAAAACAATGTATCATTTTCCTTCCCTTCCACGTTTTTTCACTTTATGTTGCTCTGTCATATCCCAGTAAACTACAGAAAACATTAAAACCATGGTTCAACGAATGTATTTGTAAAACACTGTAAATCTATTAATCTTTGCTTTACAGGGATACGGAAAATTCGTTGAGTTTAGTGCCCAGCTGATAACATTCACACTCTGTATGGTCAGTGGAATAATATTGCTGTCAGTTTTTTTAATAGTCACTGTAAGCTAAAACATTTCCTGCTCGGTAGAAAATGACAATCGGTCCATTTTAGGACTTGAAGGCTCACTGCAGCCCACATCAGCATGTTAATGTTCATCCACATGCCCACATACGCAGTGCAGCTTTCCAGGAAACACTGAAAGGACCTTCTCCATTCAGGGAAGAATTGATCCGTCACTCAAACTGATCCCAGACCAGTCTGGGCTGGGAACCTATTCGACAGCTCCCTTTATCTTGATATCCAGCATCTTCACACTGGCTGCTTGGTGGTTTGAAACATTACATTGTGAAGGGTGAAAAACCAAACACATGCAGATAAAAACAGGAAATATGAAACATGGTTTGTGGTTGTAAAATTTGCCGTCTCACAGAAATCACAGGCAGCTACAGTTTAAGTCAAGAAGGACTATTAGACAAACTAAGCTCATCACAGAGGTCTGTAAAACATCTCGCTGCCTTAAATTTTTTAACATTCACCTCCTCCTATGCCTCCTGAGCTGATCTGACACCAGGGTAACTGGAAGCTCTAAATTAGACACCACCAGACGTCACACGACTCCACCTGTGGACAAGAATTGTGCCTCAGATGGGAAAATCCAATTGGGCAAATCTGATCTCTCCTGAGAAGGTTGGTGGTGACAGTTTTTGTCTGTCCAACACATCTGCTGCTGCAGAAGTGCTGAGGAGTCACAATCATAATGTGAGCTCAGCAGTTTTCCCCCTGAAATTTCCTCATTTAAAGACTTTTCTAACACTGGCTGTTTATATGTATATGCTGATGACACCCCAATACTAAATGCATTTATATTTAGCCCCCTTTTACTGTAACGCCCTAAATAAAATCCATCTCTGTAGAAATCATCTTAAAAGTATTAAAAATGCTGTTCTGTAAAGGCATTGAAGGTTTGTTAAGAAAACATTTGTGAACAAACAGCATCATGAAGACCAAGGTACACAGCAGACAAGTCAGGGAGAACATTATAAAGACGTTCAAAGCGGGGTTAGGTTTTAAGACAGTATCCCAACCTTTGATCATCTCACAGAAGACTGTTCAATCCATCATCTGAAAATGGAAAGAGTATGGTACAACTGCAAGTCTTGCAAGACTTGGCCGTCCACCTAAGCTGACAGGCCAAGCAAAAAGAGCTTTTTTAAGAAATGGAGTCAAGACACCCAAGGTAACTCTAGAGGAGCTGCATAGATCCACAGCTCAGGTGGGAGACTCTGTGGACAGCATAATTATTAGTCGTGAACTCCACAAATTTGTCCTGCATAGAAGAAGGGCAAAACGAAAGCCACAGTTGAAAGAAATCCCATAAGAAGGCACGCTTGCCGCCTGCCAAAAAGCCATGTAGGGCTGTGCTTCTGAATCCTAGTCCTCAGGGCTCACAGTTCTTCAAGTTTTATTTGTGTTTCTATTACAGCTCACCTGATTTAAACGATTGCATTACCGCCTCACCATGCCACTAAATCCTTCAGAAGCCTGTTAATACCCCATACATTTAAGTCAGGTGTGTGACGGAAGGGAAACACCTATAACATGCTGGACAATGAGCCCCGAGAAACAGGGTTGAGAAACCCTGTAGGGGACACAGCAAATGTGGAAGAAAGTTGAAGAAATGGAACATTTTGGCCCAAGTGGAAAACACTATGTGTGGTCGAAAACTACTACTACTGAAGCACGGTGGTGGCAGCATGATGCTGCAGGGACACTTTTCTTCAGCAGGGCCAGGGAAGCTAGTTTGAGTTGTAAGAAAACCTCTTAGAGGTTCAATTCACCCCGAAAAAATAACATCTCCACAGCGAAATACGGTGGTAGCAGAATCATGGTATGGAATGTACAGGGGTTGGACAATCAAACTGAAACACCTGTCATTTTAGTGTGGGAGGTTTCATGGCTAAATTGGACCAGCCTGGTAGCCAGTCTTCATAGCTTGCACATTGCACCAGTAAGAGCAGAGTGTGAAGGTTAAATTAGCAGGGTAAGAGCACAGTTTTGCTCAAAATATTGAAATGCACACAACATTATGGGTGACATACCAGTGTTCAAAAGAGGACAAATTGTTGGTGCACGTCTTGCTGGCGCATCTGTGACCAAGACAGCAAGTCTTTGTGATGTATCAAGAGCCACGGTATCCAGGGTAATGTCAACATACCACCAAGAAGGACGAACCACATCCAACAGGATTAACTGTGGACGCAAGAGGAAGCTGTCTGAAAGGGATGTTCGGGTTGCTAACCCCGGTTGTATCCAAAAAACATAAAAACCACAGCTGCCCAAATCACAGCAGAATTAAATGTGCACCTCAACTCTCCTGTTTCCACCAGAAACTGTCCGTCGGGAGCTCCACAGGGTCAATATACACGGCCGGGCTGCTATAAGCCAAACCTTTGGTCACTCATGCCAATGCCAAACGTTTGTTTCAATGGTGCAAGGGGAGCGCAAATCTTGTGCTGTGGACAATGTGAAACATGTATTGTTCTCTGATGAGTCCACCTTTACTGTTTTCCCAACATCCGGGAGAGTTACGGTGTGGAGAAGCCCCAAAGAAGCGTACCACCCAGACTGTTGCATGCCCAGAGTGAAGCATGGGGTGGATCAGTGATGGGTTTTGGGGTGCCATATCATGGCAATTTCCCTTGGCCCAATACTTGTGCTAGATGGGGGCACCCCTGCCAAGGACTACCGAACCATTCTTGAGGACCATGTGCATCCAATGGTTCAAACATTGTATCCTGAAGGCCCGGTTTCCGTGTTATCAGGATGACAGTGCACCAATACACACAGCAAGACTGGTGAAAGATTGGCTTGATGAAAGAAAGTGAAGTTGAACATCTCCCATGGCCTGCACAGTCCCCCCAGATCTAAATATTATTGGGGCCACTTTGGGGGGTTTTGGAGGAGCGAGTCAGGAAACGTTTTCCTCCACCAGTATCACGTAGTGACCTGGCACTATCCTGCAAGAAAAAGGGTTTAAATCCTCTGACCACTGTGCAGGACTTGTATATGTCATTCCCCAAGACAAATTGACGCTGTATTGGCCGCAAAAGGAGGCCCTACACCATACTAATAAATTATTGTGGTCTAAAACCAGGTGTTTCAGTTTCATTGTCCAACCCCTGTATATCTCCAGCAGGGACAGGACAATCAGCCAGTTGATGGTAAGATGGATAGAGATGAATCCTTAAAGAAAACTAAGGTTGCAAAAAGCTGGGGCAAAGGTTCACCTTCCAGCAGGACAACAACTCTAAACATGCACCAAGAGCTACAGTGAAACGGTTAAGATCAAGCATAATCACCTGTGTTTGGAAACCCCTAGATTATTTTCATTTCACATAAAAACTGAAAAGGTGGGAACAGTTCAATGAGTATGAACACTTTTGAAAGGCACTTTATATAGCTAAAATACAACACTTTAACTCATTGGATTCTCACATAAGAGCAGCAGCTTCAGAAAACCATAAAAAGTTGCAAAACTAACCTGTAGCTCGTTGTTATTGGCCATCATGCGCTCCAGCTATTAGATGACTTTAATGATCTTTAGCGCAGGTTATGGCCGTCGGGTCATAGTAGATATTTCCGCTTAAGTCCGTCAGATCTCCTTATTCTTACGATATTACTATGACAAAATAGCTGAAATAACCTGCCAGTCTCGACAAGTGTTTAGATCCTAAACGTCTCAAACGCAGCGGCAGGTTTAGCAGAGGGGGCGAGGGCACCATCACCTCCAAGCGCCAGGATGTCAACTCTTGGACGTGGGGGTCTGCTTCACGCAGTGCGGGGCGTCCGGGAAGGTAGAAAGCGAGGGCTGCCTTCGGGACTTCCTGCTCATCGTCGGAGAGGACAGGAACCGGACCGCCGCCGGGACTCACCGGGGCTCTCCGCGCTGCGGTTACCCGAAGCCATGTTCTCCCTCCTGCAGACGGTGCGCAACAGCTCGGCTCTGCGGTGAGCTGGGAGCCGGTGATGCTGCAAGGGAGTAAAGACAAGGGGGAGGGGGTCAAACCAATAAAATATGCAAGTATCACTTCCGGATTGGACCTTCAGCATAAAAGTCGCATGATTGGTGAGCTGTCAAATACAGTAGGGTGACACGATAAAGTCAATTGTTTTACTCATTTAACATACGTAGCACTAGGTAAAGTTAATGAAATAAATATTCAAAAATAATAAGTAAAAACCTATAATAAGCGCATGCGCGCTTTTATTTTGAATTTCACACAGTTTGCTCATGTTGTGATCCCAGGTTTCCTCACTCAGCTTGATGCAGCTGGAAACCCTCACTGCGGCGGCCGAGCGCCCCTCTGCTGCAACCTGTTGGTCACATTAAAGCTCTGTTGAACGTAGATGTCAGGAACACCTTTACAAGAAACGTCAGCGCAAGCTGGTCTGTTGTGTTCGTAACCGCTTTTAAAAGCAACATTATTTAAACATCTATTTTTCTTTTATTTAAAATTCAAGATTGTTTAAAATTCTAAAGATTCGCCTTGGCGTTCCAGAGTATGACGGCATTTAAACAAATGATAACAAAAAATATTAACAAAATCAAACTGATTTTATTTAAAATAGAAAAGCAAATCAATTACTCCTAGTTGAATCACTACAAATATAATGTTTACTGATGTTTCGATTTTGATGCACAAACTAAAGCGAAAATATAGAAAAAAACTACCCCTGAACTTCATCTAGTAGTTATGGTGTTTATTGAGCAGATTATTTATTTTTAGCACTGTATGGTCAGTTATAGTTTCATAATTGTTACCTAATGCAGTGATGGTAGGCATTGTTTAGTTTCCACACCATGACGGTTTATGTCTATTGCACCTAGAAATATCAAACCGCCAAATTTGTCTGTCTTGAACTACTAAGAGTACAGGAACCTTCTTTCAACCAGCTGACAGACAGTCTAACCCAGCAACAGGTGGGGGAGGAGCAGTGCTGCACTTCTGTCATCCATACAGACACAGAAAAACCCAGCCACTGTGACACTTTCTCTGTCATCTCATTAAAAGCAATGACACAGAAAATCTGAGCAGTTTCGAAGCCATGACTTTTTAAAAGGTTGGTACACTATGACACCGGGCCAGAACTGGCAACTGTACAGTTACGCCCAAAATTATCCATACCCCTGATTTAGGTTTAAAGTAATCTTTTAATTTTAACAGCTAGAGTCCAGACTTGAATGGGAAAATTTGTGAAGGGAGCTAAAGATTAGGGTGATGGCAAAGAGACTTCCCAATCTGAAAGAATTGGAGCTCATCATCAAATACAAATGATCAAAATACCAGTGGACACATGCAGAAAGCTGATCAGTAATTATAGGAAGGGTTTGATTGCTATTGTGCCAATCATGATTTTCCACTTCCACTGCTAACTGAAAAGGTTCCAAACAATTTTGACATGGAATAAAAAATAAAATAAAATAAAAACATATGAGATGCCTGCAAATATATTGGTTGAAGCATTTTAAATCTAGATCTGCCAGTGGTATGAATTATTTTAGACTTAACTGTACCAGTTGAGAAAATATGCAAAGAAAAATCTTTATAGTTGGATTTTTATAGTATGTTAACATCATCAAATTTTAATGCTCCCAGTTTAAACTTGTGATGCAAAACATCCAAACACATAACTGCAGTGGGAGCATCTAGAGCATAATCAATAAAACTTACCCCCTAATTTCAGTCTCTAGTAGATTTTTACGAAAACTCTTTGTCAGATGGATGATGGACCTAAAAGGAAGCTGCCCCCCCCCAGGTAAAATTTTGCTCAAGGCCCTGTATAACCTTGAACCCGCTCTGCCTTAGACGACTGCTGTCCCAGGCGAAGGGTGAGGCCATCTGAATGCAAGGTGAGAAAAAAACGCTTTTAAACAGACTTACACACTTCCATACCAGTACATATTCAGCAGTTTTGGGATGATGGAGCTTTTCTGGAAGTTGCCATTCCTTCTCCTTCCACCCATAATTTGTGTCAATGAGGAGTTATTCTTCCTCTACACACATCTCAACATGTCAAACAGAAAGGGGTCATTAGTCGAGTTTCTGTACCATGCTCTTCCTCAGCCATGCCTTTGGAAGACGTTCTGGTTTTCTGTTGTTAAAAAATACATGGACAACTCTGAATGGATGTGTTGCTCCATAACACCAGTACTTTTCTGCATGTTTTCTGTCAGAAATATAAATAAGCCTTTCACAAAACACTAAAAAAGCCCCATGTCATCTCAAAACCTGACATTCAGACTTTTGGCTGATATCAGTGTGGATGCCCTTTCCTTGTCTTTGATCAGAAGCACACAGCTTCCATTTCCTCAGAAAATATGTGGAATACTGATACATCCATCTACTTTGTCATAGTCCATCCCAGCTGCTCATGGATCCAGAGAAAGTGGCTCTGCCTCCTGAAAAATGTAACATAGAGCTTCTGTTTTTGAACAGTTTCAAAGAGTCTAGACAGAGTCTAGACTAGACAGCTCAGCCGGTTGACTACTTACTCTGTGTCAACTTTACTTAAAATGCGTCACAGATAACCTAATGCATCAAACTGGCACACTCAGTTTCATCATTTAGAATCTTGGTTAGTCTTCTAACCATCCTCAATGAAATAAAATATTTGAATTATTTGCAGCTTGATGACACTGAAGCTATTGTGTCTGAGGTATCCTAGCAAGTCAGCGTATTACAACAGTGTATCAATGAATGAAAGTGTTATTTGGCCCACAGAGCAAAGACGGCTGCAGTATCAATACAGCCACTGTATCTCAGAACTCTGTCAGAGGTGGAACTGGGAATACATGCCTCAACACATAGGCAGAGTCAGGGGAAATTTACTAAGTCCCACACATCTATTTATTCATTATGCTGTGAATGAAACAGACGGCATCTTTGTGTGCAAAAGCAACTTTATTTACTGAATGTGATCATCCAAAATCACATTTAAACCTTTGACAGATACCTTTTTCATAGTTCATTACATTACAACCATAAAACCAAATGTATTTGTTTGGAATTTTGACCAAGACCAAAACAAAGAAGTACATAACCGGGAAGAAGAAGAAACATGATGCATGGTTTTCGAATAATCTATGTGGAAAACACAAAAGAAGATTCACACATCAAGTGAAGCTCCCACATCCATGTTTCAGTAAATCTGTTTCCAAAAATTACATTTACGAAAGCATGGATGTGAAAGCTTTACTTCCAAGGACCTACCTTTATTTTATTGAGATTTCATATTTTTTGTCCAGCACCCAATTCAATGGATTTGTGGGAATGCATATTTTTCCTGTACCTGACATTTTTAACTAATAAAAGTCTGAAAAGTGTAACATACTATAAATTTGTACACAACCCCCATTTTGCTCTGATATCCCCAAATGATAATTAATCAAAGAAGCAGCAAAGATGTCTATTGTAACTCTGGAGAAGCTGTAGAGGCTCACAGCTTAGGTAGTGAGAATTTGTTGACAGGACAGCTGTTGGTTAAAGAAGAAGCTACTGGTGAAAAAAAGCTATAAAGAAGCTACAGGACCCAAAATGTCTCCAAAGGGACCAAGAACATTTTCCAAAGCAGCACTTCTGCACTACTTTCATTAAGACTGAAAGAATAACATTTTAACAAGGTTATAACTTCACTGATGGTTTAAAGGGCACATAGAACTAGAGAGTTTTCTAAAAGTAGGCAAAATTAAGAGATTAAAAAGCAGTGGAGCTAGAACTGACCCCTGAGGAACCCCACATTTGAGAGGAGAAGCATTCCCCTGAATGAACTGAGTTTAACAGAGTGCAGATTTATTTAATGATATAGTAAATGCTATATTTGGTGAATTTCCTTAGTGAATATGACTTCAGCACTTCACTACACAAAATATGACAAATTCTCACAGAAACATCACACAAATATTTAGTATGTAAACAGTCAAGATGCATACTAACTGTAAGAATATAAGAGGTTTAATAGCGAGGGTGGACAAAAATAGCAGTGAAGAGGAGCTTGAGACACTGTGCTCTTTCTGAACAACACAGGTGAACGTAGGCATATATAAATTTGCATGCAACACAGCAGTATTGTGGTAAAATAGGTAAAAACTCTTAATATTAAACGTAGCAGCATAAAAGAGCAGGGAATACATGCTGTTTTACACAAACATAATCTGATACGTCATGCACGGTCTACTTGGAGCATAAATAGATTAGAAAACCAAGTATTGCTTTAATTTTTATCTTAAATACATATTTTATATTATTTAAATCTTTAATGTTATAAAACGTAAATCATACTAAGAGTTTAGAACATCAAACATGATTGTTTTGTGTAAGATATCATTGTGGTGGGGCGGCCAGCAGGTGTCATTGTTTCCCTCTCTCTGATATCTTAGACTGAAATCGCCTACCTTTTGTAGACAAAGAGAAAACAGGTGCTTCCCCCCCATCACTAATAACATACAGCGTAAAATCAAACAAGCTTAGATTTACTGATCTTTTTTTGGTACAGCTACCAAATATATGGCTCATAAATTGCACTAGTCACAATAAAACCGAACAAAGGAGAATATTTATAAAGAAAATCCTTCCTCTACTTATAAAGCCCAGCTTTAGTTCCTTAACAGCCACCCTCAGCTCCCACCTTCCCATCAACCCAGCCTGGTGCCCATCCTGACTGGCCTCATAACATCTTATTTCTCTGCCACCATGACCTCATCTGTACTCTCCAACACTCCTTGAATACTGACTGACCCAGGAAATGTGGCTGCAATTCTGGAATGTGAACGGGAAGAGGGCGGATGTACGGTGCCCCCCGCCTGCCTTTCCCTTTAGTCCTCCGGCCTTGAAGCCTCTCCTCCCCACAGAACAAGGAGCTCCTTTCTTCTGTTCCTCCCTCCCTCGCTCCTCAATGACTAACAGATCTATTTGGACTTTGTCGCCCAGAGAACTCACAAGAAACCTCGGAAGAGGGAAAAAAAAGAGACCCCCCGGCATCTTACTATTAGTGTTTTAAGTGTAAAAAGTCCATAAAAAATATTAATCTGTTAACAGTTCAACCACTTACCTGCAAAAGGAAGTTGGAAGACATAGTAAATACATAGCATAAGTGCAACTTGTCATAGCTTCATCCCTCATCCATGAGGGAGACCAATGCAGTGTCTTTCAAAAGTATTCATACCCTTTGAACTTTACCACATTTCATCATTTTATAAATATCAGCTTTACGTTTTTTTGAGGAGGGGGGGTAAGAGAGCAACACAAAGTACTGCATAATTATGAAGTTGAAGGATAAGCATACAGATTTAAAAAAAATATTTAGTGTGACAAATTTTTATTCAGGCCCCTGCCCCCCTCTTTGAAAAGAATTAAGTTTTTGTCCATCCTTTGCAGAACAGCTCAGACTCAGACTGGATGGTGAGCGTCCGTGTGCAGCAATTTTTACAATCTTGCCACAGATTTTTATACGGATTTAGGTTTAAACTTTAACTGGGCCATTCTAACAACGTGCTTTGATCTAAACAGTCCCATTTTATCTCTGGCTTTATGTCGCTTTAGCTCTGAACAGCTTCCCTACCTCTGCTAAAAGGTCCCCACATCATGATGTTGCCACCACCAGGTTTTATGATTTTATGATGGTGCTTTCTGGCTGATGTGCAGTTTTCGTTTTTTTACCACACACAGCGTTTTGCATGAAGGCCTCACAGTAAGTTTGTTCTCAATGGACCAGAGCTCCCAGCACCTCCAGTTACCATAGAATGCTAACATTTTGAAAAAGTTCAAGGTGTATGAGCACTTTATCAAGGCACTGTATTTGATTTAATGTACCTATATCAATACAGGAGACATTAACACAACACAGGTGCTTGTGTAAAGGTAACATGCTGTAAAGCAAACACAGTGCAAGTCTATGTGTGGGTCACAGGGATCAATATGGGATTCATTCAAAGAGCACAAAACCCAACTGTAATTCAGGTTGTAGATAAAGATAGGTAAAGTGATATTTTTGGTAGCTTTTTGTGAAGTTACAAAAGAAGTCAGAGTTGATAAGCTGCCTTAGTGCTGGGTCTCCACCTCCACCACAGTCCAGTCTCCAGCTGGAGAGCTGCCCCGGCTGTCCGGGGAGTAGCTGCTGACAGAGGTCACAGTAGCTGTAGGAGGGTTGAACTGAGGAAGGTTTGGCCACATGCTGCTTTTCAGGGGGCTTAGGGTCCCCCCAGTCTCTACGGGTAGTAGCAGGAGCGGGGGGCAGCCTCCATCGCCAGACAACATCAAGGACTGGTTGATGAGCTGCTGGACCATGTCCACCTTCTTGTTCCATTCCAGGTCCTGTCGAGGCACAGGATGCAGTTGCCTCTGGTTATCCTGCAAGATGCCTTGGGAATTCAGCAGCCTCCTCCGTCCCACCTGAATATTCGTGTTCTGCTCTCCCCTGACCTCATCCTCCTCGTCGCTGGTTTCCATAGCTTCATAGATGGTGCAGAGCCCGGACGATGGTGACAGCATCACGCCAGTCGGGCTCCTCCTCAGTTGTTGCTGTTGCTGGATCTGCTTCTGCTGCATGCGGTACTGGTGCTCCAGCTCCAGCTGCCACTGCAGAACCTGCCTGCGGTGACGGTGCTCCTGCTGTTGTTGCTGCAGCTGCAGCTGGAGGAGCTCCCTCCGCTGCTTCTCCAGCTGCTTCTGCTGCTGCAGCCTGAGCCGCTCCTCCTCCAGCCACTGCCTTTTCTGTCTTTCCTGCTCCTGACGATGCTGCTCCAGCCTCCTTAGCTGCTCGTCAATAATGTAACTGCTCTCAGTGCTGGTTTTGGAGGAAAACGGAGCGGGTGCCATCCTGGAAAAATGCTCCGCTAGTGCTGGATCAATGGGTCTCCTGTTGCCAGGTACCAATGCCAAGTAGTGGCCATTGGCTATTGGAACAGAGAAAGAGTGGTTCTGGTTCCGGTTGTCCTCCCGAGTGCGTGTTTGCCAATTGTAGTCTTCATCCACTTCAGAGGTCTTTGCTTCTCCTGTGAGACAGTGAGGATCACTTGAAGCATGTAGCACAGATGCATGCATCAAACAGAGTGGGTGGTTGAACAAGGGGGCCCAGGAGGAGAATTTGGACACGAGGGAAAAGGTATAAACAAGAACGAAAAGGAGTTTGTAAAATAAAGTGGTTCAACGGTACCATAAACTGTACTGTTTAAAGAACGTAACTTGGCGTGGGCAGTTGGCATGACTCTCTGAAGATAGTTTCTCAATGAGTGTTTTTTGGGATATGATGGGATCACATACCACTGAACAGAAGTGCTTTAATGGAAGACAACATTTGAACCATTAGGGAAGATCAGGCGAGTCAAAAACACACGGGACAAAACAGATAAATGGATTTTAACATGCATGACTGCAAACTTCACAACTGACTGGTTTGTACATTTATACACAGTAGAAACCAAAACGTCAGTGGTTACCCTGCTAGTTACCGAGACCTGAATAAAGGCTAGCATAGTGTCTTGCAAACATATTCATACCCCTTGATATTTTGCACATTTAGTTATTTGCAGCATCCAGCAGGTTTTCTTCCAGGATTGTTTTTTATGCTAAAGAAAACACTTTCACCCAGCATGATGCTGCCACATTTGATTGAAGGGAGGTGCATTCAGGGTCATGTACAGTGTTGGTATTCTGCCATATAGTTCTTTGGGATGTAGCTCAAACAGCTAAACTTCTAAACTCTCTTCTAAACAAAGCACCTTTTTCTCGTGTCCCCTACATGGCTTGTGACAAACTGTAAACAGGTTTTATTAAGATATAGATTTTTTTTTCCTTTTTAAAGAAAGATTTAAGGTGCACGATTAACAGTTGATAGTCGCCCAACTGAGCTGTAGATTTCAGCAGCTTCTCCAAAGTTACCACAGGCCATCTTTGATTAATGTTCTGCCATTTTAGATGGATGACCATTTTAGGATGATTGACTGAAAAGCTAGGGATATTGTTTTATGAGCCAACTCTGCATTATACATCTCCACAACCTTCTCCCTGGACCCGTCTGCTGTGTTCCTTAGTCTTCATGATACTGTTTGTTCTCCATTTTCAAATAAAACTTTGAGAACTTCACAGAACATCTGCACATTCTTTTCAGTATCATCTGGAAAATGTTTAAAACCATGTTTCATTTTCATTTCAGTTTTTTGCACATACTTTCAGTTAGCTTATTGCATAAAACCCCTATAAAAACGATTAAAAACCGTGGTTGTAAGGCAACAAAAATGTGCAAAAGTAGTAGGGCATGAATTTATTCTGCAAGGCACTCGCATCACTTGTGCATTAACTTCAGCTCAAAAGGATGTTTGCATGAGGTCTGGCTCAAGGTCAGGGTTTTAATGAGCCAGAACGGGCAGGTCAGAGGAAAGGCAAGTGGAAATGTTTGTGTTTAAACACTTGAATGTGTTTCTCTGGCCTGAACAAAGAGGATATGGTCATGGTTATTAGTGTGCTGGATGTGTAAGAATATCACTCAGGATTCAAACTGGAGTCAGCAGTTAACCCAGTAGGAGTTTCTCCAATCATCTTTAAAAACAAATCTCTTAATGCGAGTGGCCTTGAGGACCATAGAGTTGTTGATTGAATGTCAACTGTAGACCTAACACATATACAACAGAAACTTCTAGTGGCATTGAATGTGATATTAGAAGTGAATCTATTGAATAGAATATCCATCTACCAAGTTTTCCTTCCAGAAATGACGTTGAAAAATTTACTAGATAAACCTCTCTCATTACGTCTTTGATTTGGGCAAAATTCCATTTCAGATGCACCATTCTATCATATTGCATTGCTTCCTGTTTATCGGATATTCCCAGATGGTGAAGAACAGAGGATACCAGGGGGAATTTTGTTGCACAAACATAACTTCACAAACATACAGCAACTGGAACACAAGGAGATGAAGTTCAGGCATGCTGGATCCACTGGGAAAGTAAGAAACAGGAACAAAATGCCTTGCAATGATGTTTTAATGGAATTTTGAAAGATAACCTAGTGTTGAACCATTCATTTCTGAACACGTCTACTGTACTGTTTCAAACTTCAGGTATTACAGAGTGTTTGTTAAACATGCAATATACTGTTGAAAGAGTAAACCAAAAGCTTGCTATGAAAAAGCTCGAGTATAAAGCTAAACTGTTGTAGGGTTATGCAGGGTTTTATTAAATAATACGCTACTCGTTATTCTTTTTTAAACACACAAATGATGAGCTAACGAAGGCCTGAAGAAAACCTGAAGCAGATACTGGAACTTACTGCACGTTTTATACCTTAACCACCTATGCAAAAACAAAAAGCATAGAACCTCTTGAAGCACACATATACAACGCCACCCACTGCAATCTAACGAGGGCTGACCCAAATGCAGTTTTTGAGGCATCAAATCTTTAATGAAAATGATCTGGAGTCAGTGGTGGTTCTCAATGTGGCTCTGTTCCCAGGGCAGCACAACCAGTAAGAAAAACAGGTTCTGTCTCTGCTGTTTAGTATTTCCAGTCAATGGGTGTTGGGTGCCCTAATTACGCTGAAAATAAAAATATGTCCATCCACCACGGTCGGGTGTCATTACAAATATGGGTGTCTAACCCAGACTCGATTATTCTATTAAAAGTCTATTTCATATAGCATACGACTTCCGATCCGATCAACTTTTTTTTAGTTAATTCTGTAAAAAAAACAGGAACTTTCTATGATGCTGAAAGCTTTTTTTCCTCGGGAGAGCGCATTTTGTGGACCATCTGTTGTGGTGGGAGATTGGATTAAGACGCAGAAGAAGGGGCTAGCCCAGGCCGAACCATTCATCCAAGAACCGCCACTGTCTGGATGCGCTTTTAAAAGCTTGGTTTAGAACTTCACATTAACACTTGCAAGCATAAATAATGTGGTCCCAGATTTTGTGGTATAGTACACAAAGAAAAACAGAATCCTTGAATTCAAGTCCAAATTTGGACATAAATTATGGCAGCATTTGGGTGAGCCCTAACTCTAATCCTCCCACACCTACCTTATTAAACCTGTAAAGACCAAACCAGCAGTGTTACCATCTAACCTTTATTATTAATATAGTTAAGAGTCTTGGAACAAGAACAGAACATTTTAAAAAGGAGTATCTGACTAGCGCTATAGTGCAGAACACAGAGTGTGCACAAAGGGTAGGGAGGACCAGGTTTAACAGAAACAAACCCAAAAAAAAAAACAAACAGAAAAACAAGCAAATACAAAAAAAAAAGAAGAAGAAATCATTGACAATTGTTCGGTAAAAACAGTAGGATAAATACACAATGAGTCCATATCCTTCCATCGGTGGTTTCTTTCCTCTTTCTCAGTTTAAAGGCCCAGTCACAATAGACCAATCAGTCAATACACTGTTAGGGCAACAGAATATGCAGTGTTACTTCAAAAGAACATTCGACTAGAAAAGGTAGTAACTATGGTACATAACAAAGTTTTGCCCATACACTCAGAACATGGGCCTGAACAATAAGAAAGAGGGAGGCTTCATTTAAAAATCGCTACAGTCATTTTTTTCCGTCTCCTTCGATCGTTTTTCAAAAATCTTTCTCTACAATCTTGGTCTCTTTTTCTTCTGCTAAGACGTCTAACCCAACTGGAGAGAAGAACAAACAACGGAGGGAAAGGGGAAGGTAGCAGGAAAAAGGTGCATTCCAGGGATCATAGGGGGGCCTTATACGTTACCTTCAAGAAAACTATCAGTCTTATCACATATGGTGGAGAAGTAAGGTGTCGGGCTGTTGTCGGAGTCACCATATTCCTGGTCTACGAGGTCCTCGCTGCCCTCCAGAGGATTTGCCTTCATCTGGTGATCTGCTGCAACATTTCCTCCAAGCAGAAAGCTGTGGTGATCATCCAGACTGGGAAAGCTGTCTTCCTGGCGGCCCAAAGGGATCAGGTCCACGGGGCTGCCCAGCAGATCCTTGGCCTGGGATGCAGCAGCAGATGACGGCAGGGTCAGCTCCTTAATTAGGGAAGGGTCCTTGGCCTCCTCTGGAAGCTGTTCCTCATTCTCAAGGGAGAAGATCCCTGGGCTCTTACCACAGCTCTCAGCCATGGAGTGGGCATTGGAGTTGGATGTGGTGCAGTCAAAGCCATAAGATGCCACGGAATTGGCAGACTGAGGGGTGGCGCCACCTCCGTCCTCTTCGCCCTCTCCAGCTGGTAGATCTGCTGCCTCCTCATCCTCCACCAGAGCTGACAAGCTACAGGTGGGAGGAGGGCTTTCAAATGAAGCCCTTTCATCCATCATCATAGGTGCCTCTGGGTCATTAATCTGTATCTCCCCCTCTGTGTCACTGGCGTCATCGCCGGAGGAAGAGGGGGAAGAAGGGAGGGACGCCGGAGCTGTTGGGGGTCCTGTTCCAAGCACCTCATCTGCAGGAAGAGTCTCAGCCTCTTCCTCCTCTCCATCACCTTTTTCCAAGTGAATGCCCAAGTCCTGGTCCATGTCAGGTTGAACTGATGCCGGCACTGGGGTCTGCTGTTTATCAGAGTGGGACTCTACTCCAGAGCTGCTGTCATAATCACGGAGGTCCTCAGGAGTGCTTGTTTCACTGCCGCTGTGAGCAGGTTGAGCGGTCCCGGACTGGGATATGCCTACAGACGAAGCAGCAAGAAGGTCATGAGCCTCCCCGTCTGCTGAGTGATGGTGCTGTGGTTCCTGGTCTGGCTCTAGGGGAAAAAAAGGAGCATTGCTGTCAACACATGCCTGAGCAGAAGCCTGGGTGGGAGTCTCTGATTCACCAACATAGTGGTCAGACAGAGGGCTGGGGGAGGACTCGGAGAGCAGGGAGGCTGGTTGAGCCCAAGTGTCTGAGAAAGGGTTTGTCTGACCCCGGGAGGATGCATAGGGAACACCAGACAATGGCCCAGAGTGGGGCAGGTTGTCCAGGTGCTCCTCCTCGTTAAAGTCATCATCAACATGACCGCTCTCTGTCATGCCTTCGCTGTACATCTCCACATCTACATCATCCTCCTCCTCTTGTTTGTGATCCTGGAACACTTTGTGATGCTCCTCTGCTTGCTCTGAGCTCAAGTCCATATCGTCTACCCGCTCATCATCTTCATCCTCTTCTTCCTCATTAGCCAGGGTTTCCACATTGGGAGAACCCATGAGGTTACCCTCTCCTTCAGAACCTCTGAGGCTGGAATCGATCAAGGCGTCTGAGCTCTGGGTGCCCTCTAATATAGCAGTGTGCTGAGTGCTGCTGAGGTCGGACACTCCTTGCTGTCGGCTGCTGGTGCAGCTGCTCATATCCTCAGAGTCCATCCCAGACATCAGGTCATCGGCGTGCCAACCTGCTGAACCTCCAAAAGCCGACGACCGTACCTGGAATTCATCAGAGGGTTGAGACGTACTCATGTCAGTGACCAAGGATGAAAGCTGGTGGCCTGGTCTCCTCTCTTCTTCATATTCATCGTCGTCATCATCCTCATTGACCTCCTCATCAGCCTTTTCCACTGCCTCCTCCTTTTCATGAGGAGATACAAGGTCTCTGTAGATGAAATTATCCAAAGGCAAAGCACCAAAGTTGTGAGGTTGTCCAACTGCAGAAAAGGCCCCTGGAGTTGTCGAGGTAGACAGAACTAGGGGTTCTTTAACTAGTTCCTCCTGCTCTTCTTTTTCTTTCTCAACATCCTGTATCCCCTGAACTTTGTATGCTTTTTCATTCTTCTCCTCTGCCTGGAATGTCATCACATTAAGCAACCTCTGGGTTGCCAGACCAGTAGGAGACTGGTTCCTGTCCCAGGAATCTGATGGAACATCTGAGGAGCCATTCGGTGATTCTCTAACAGGAGAGGAAGGGCCTGGCGGGGAGCAAGGGGGAGACATGACAGTAGTTCCCAAGGAGGGAACCGAACTGCTGTCTTCGAATTTAAAAGTGGTCATCTGAGGTGACATCTGGACACTGACGTATCCTTCACTTCTTTGCTCAGGTGTTTGTTCTTGAAACAGTTCTGGTGTTGGCTCCCGCATCTGCAGGGGCTCTGGTGTTGGTTCCCTTACGGGCTCGGGGGTTGGTTCCCGCATCTGCAGGGGCTCTGGGGTTGGTACCCGCATCTGTGGGGGCTCTGGTGTTGGTACCCGCATCTGTAGGGGCTCTGGTGTTGGTTCCCTTATGGGCTCGGGGGTTGGTTCCCGCATCTGCAGGGGCTCTGGGGTTGGTACCCGCATCTGTGGGGGCTCTGGTGTTGGAACCCGCATCTGTAGGGGCTCTGGTGTTGGTATCCGCATCTGTAGGGGCTCTGGTGTTGGTTCCCTTACGGGCTCGGGGGTTGGTTCCCGCATCTGCAGGGGCTCTGGTGTTGGTTCCCGCATCTGCAGGGGCTCTGGTGTTGGTTCTCTTCTGGGCTCGGGTGTTGGTTCCCCCATCTGTAGGGGCTCTGGTGTTGGTTCCCTTACGGGCTCGGGGGTTGGTTCCCGCATCTGTAGGGGCTTTGGTGTTGGTTCTCTTATGGGCTCGGGTGTTGGTTCCCGCATCTGTAGGGGCTCTGGTGTTTGTTCCCTTACGGGCTCGGGGGTTGGTTCCCGCATCTGCAGGGGCTCGGGGGTTGGTGCCCGCATCTGCAGGGGCTCGGGGGTTGGTGCCCGCATCTGCAGGGGCTCGGGGGTTGGTGCCCGCATCTGCAGGGGCTCGGGGGTTGGTTCCCTCACGGGCTCGGGGGTTGGTGCCCGCATCTGCACGGGCTCGGGGGTTGGTGCCCGCATCTGCACGGGCTCGGGGGTTGGTGCCCGCATCTGCACGGGCTCGGGGGTTGGTTCCCTCCTGGGCTCTGGTTTTGGTTCCCCCATCTGCATGGGCTCTGGTGCTTGTTCCCTTATGGGCTCCGGCGATGATTCCCACACAGGCTCAGGAGTCGGTTTCTGTACATGCTCTGGTATTTTCTCTTGCTGCGCTTCAACAGTGAGCTCAGATTGCTCCAAATCATTTTCTGCAGGAGGCTGAGACTCTTCTGGCCTTGCGAAGACAGATGCTGCAGTAGCGATGGTTGCAGCAGCAGCAACTACCGCACCAGTTTCTTTTCCACGTTCAATAACTGTTGCAACTTTAGGACCACGTTTAACAGGAGTTGGAGTAGTACTTCCCACAGTCTTCTTGGGGCTGGATGCCTTATTGTTAGCTGTTTTGGTGCTTGGAGTCTTGGAGGTATCCTTGGAAGCCATGGACTTACTCTCTTGTGGTTTGGAGCGGTTTGGTGTCTTTGTTTCTACAGCCTTATTTGTGGGTGGCTTTTTAGAGGAGACATCTGATTTTGTCTTGGGAGTCTCAGGTTTAGTAGACTTCGTTGTAGATGAAGGTCGAGTGAGAGGGGAATCTACAGGTTTTTTGGCTGCTGGAGTTGCTGGTTTGGTAACATCTGGAAAAGACAACACAAGTAGGACTCAAACACTCTATGGTGAATGAAAGGACTATTTTGATCAGAACCACAGGATGTTACACTTGGATTTTCTCTTCTGATTCGACACTATTCCACATGGTTAAAGTCTACACTATGGAATTTATGGATTATATATTAATGTAATCCTAGCTCAATCAACGTATAGGATAGCTCAAAATTATTAATACAATTTATACTTGCATCTTCTTGTTGTCTAGGAATTCAAAAAAATTATTCACTTGTTGACTTTTTTTATTTCACCTTTTTTCACAGGGGTTGTGTTTCTTGACTGTGATGCAGGAGGTTTGCCACTAGAGGGTGTAGTGGTGCTTGATTTGGGAGTAGCAGTCTTGACAGAGGAGGGGGCAGTTTTAGGGGTGGCAGGTTTGGATGTAGCTGTGGAGTTCTTGGCTGTGCTGGCTGACTGAGACGATCCAGTGGCTGGTCGAGATGACACTGCTGTGCCTACTGTGGGCCTGAGGAAATGCAACAAAGAAGAAGATTTTAAGCTCTGCATGCAAACCACATTTGAATGAAATATTTTCACTTCGTTTTACTAAGTAAATTACATTTAAATCTCAACCTGTTGACCAACCCAATCCTTTTGCCCTTTGGTGGTTGTAAGAGGGGCACAGCTTTGACGTGCCTCTGATTTCTTCCTCTAAATTTCTAAAGTACTGTAAAAAGTTAGCTTCTAGAACCTCTTCCGTACCTTTAAACCGGTTAATGAGATTCAATCAGTTGTTTTCAAACTCTAGTATCCTGTTGATCTCAACTATCCTGGCACTCACCGGTGCAATTCTGCATATTCAAGTCAGTTTATGGATAGAATAAATTAATTCTATAGATTTTTCTTATTTATTTCAAGTAAAATCTTTTTATCTTGTTTTTTTTATATTTAGTCATCTCCTATGCTAACTGTATTTCAACTAACCTGTCCAAAAGCTACATAAGTTTCATAAATCACTTGAAGGAAACTGAATCTGCATTTCAGGAGGACTTCCATCAAAAGATAATCTACCACTTAAGCACTGATTTACAGCACAGTAAGACCCAGCTGACTTTTCTTGAGCCCCATTACATACTCTCCAGAGAGACTAGGTAAAGCTGTTTGGAAGATGAATCACAACAGACCCTAGAGAGGCATCCTAACCCCACAGCAACCCTGTTCTTCTGCTCAATCTGCACCCTCCCTCCCCACAAGGGAATGACTCTTGGGGCAGGATGCGTCAGCCTCCCTGCACCAGCCGCCCTGGCCTAGAAGCGGGCCTGTATGTCACTTCTGAGCAAAGTAACCTACATCTAACGGCCCTGACAAGGCTGTGGTGCGCAATCTCCTGGGTCCACACTGCACTTACAGCCTGTTTCTAAATAAAGAACTGAGTGAGTCCTGGCAGAAAGAGAACAGGCGATGGGAGGAAGGTAGAGAGAAGATGGCTGGGGCCACGTTAATTTTTAATGCTTAAAAGGAGAACAAAAATAATCTTATTTTTTAAATCCTCACAGTAAGACAGAGACAACGCTACAAGAAAACCTATTGTTTTCTCCTCACATCCTGGCAAATGCAAAAGGATACAACATCTAAAACAAAAACAGAGAAACAGGAGGAAGCAGGTAGTTATTTCAGAGGTTCAAACAAGTTTTTAGAAATGATCCACATCAGTAAGTATAGTGAAGGTAATGTAGGATGTAGTACATCTATCAAGAATTCAAGCATTTATGCTGCTAAATATATCAAATTGCCATTGCGATATCAGTGTGTGCAGTTTCCCAATTCCAAAGAAGTACCAGGTTACAGTACTTGGAGTACTTCTGAACTTCAGGGGTCTTGCACTGAAACTCTACTGTTCCAGCATATATTTTGACCCCAAGATGGACTTTTACTGTCCTTTATGTCTGCAATAGAATATATAACCTACTGACCAAGATCAGAAAGCTCAGGGTGAGTGGAGGGGACATAGATGACTGAAAAGAAAGAATACAGAGGACAATGTGGGTTAATCGCTTTCTAATTCATTAACGCAACATCCAATAATATTACAAAAGGGTCATGTTTTCCTAAAAGCCCTAATGTATTCCCGATATTTACCAAACTTCTATGTATTCACCATAACTCACCCTGAACACAATTCAGGAGGAAAAAGAAACCTGTCAGAGGCTGCAAAAGACTTGACATAGAGCCAAAGGTTCACCTCCTGGCAGGACCACCATAGACATACAGCCAGAGCTACAATACAATGGTTTAGATCAAAACATGTTCATGTATGAAGCAGTAGGGAAGGGTTTCCTTGTTCCATGGCCTAATCAAAGTCCAGACCTAAATCTAAGTGATAATCTGTGACCTCAAAATCAATGTGCAGATGCCCTCCATTCAGCTTTTGCATTTTGTAAAGAATGAACAAAAAAAGAAAAAAAATCAGTCTCTAGATCTGGAAACCTAGAAGAGACATACCCCAGAGGACTTGCTGCTGGAAGTTCAGTGAAAAGAGGTTCTATGAAGTATCAACTCAAGAGGACTGAAAACAAATGCATCAAATAACTGCACAAAAATAATTGAAACCATGCATCTTTTTCCCTCCACTTTACAACAATGATCTAGTCCGTGTTGGTCTGTCACATATGTTTCCATTAAAATGCATTGAAGGATGCCATTTTAGTGTGTTTGTGGTGGAGTATTAAACAGTTAATTTAAGAGTACATTTGTAACCATTATGGCAAGAGAAATCTCTCCCTGAACTGCAGAGCCTAGTCATCAAAACAAAAATAACACTTTCATTTTTAACTTCAAATCCATGCGGCCCAAGTGAGTAAGATGTTGACACTTAAGTGAAAATAATTTCTTCATTTGTGCCATTCGAATTAGGCAGTTAAATAACATAGTTACAAGTACAGAAGATTGAGGATAAAAAAGGCGAAAAGAGAAAAACAAATGGATCTCTCATTTTTCAGTTCTGTTTAGCTATCGATTCCAACTGTACCAAATATTTACATTACAGACAAAGAGCAACTGAAGATTTTGTCAAACATATTTCTTATTCTTTTTTTTTTGCTTGTCATTAGTCTTAAATTATTATTATTATCTTCATTATGACTTTCAGTTAAAATAAGAAGCAGAACAAGACAAATAAGCTGAGCAGAAAGTGAAGAGAGAGCAATTGAAGGTACTGGAATTTTGTATTTTAAAATTTGCAACAACTGATCAGATGAGGTGATGTGCACTTACACAAACTCCCCGCTAATAGTTCAATGTCACGGACACAGATCCTCACCTTCACAGGGATATGCTCAGGTCAGATTACACCATCTGTTGTTTACAAGCACCACAAGTCCTCCACCTTTACTCTTGCTGCTGTCTGGTATCTGGCTGTGTGGTGTGTATGCCTGATAGATCGTGCTGGACAGCAAAATGCTAAATTTCTTTTTTTAATGGTCTTAAGATTTTGATCCAGAGTGTAATAGCTCTGAATTAAACCATAAATTAAGAGCTTACAAGATTATCCTCCTTTATGCATCAAAGCATACATCCCTAATCCGTATGTGAAACTCAGAAGGAGATGCTGTTTGTTAATGCAGTGACAGAATGTTTTGAAGCATTTACTGAACAGACGGGGGGTCCGATTTTTCAGTATTTTGTCAGCCAATCACCTGTCAGTGGGGTTTGATCAGATGATTTGATTGGTGCATCACTATTGTCACTCGGTCAACACAACATTCAAACCATCCTCCGTCTTCCAAGGCGGGTAACCCAGACATCCCACGCCAAACATTCTACGGCTCAAAAACAGTTTCAAAGCAAAAAAATAAAAAGGAACAAAAACCTCCAAATCTATAGAAAACCCCAAAATCTGCAAAGATACTCATGTTATGATGAACTCTTCTGCAACACCGTGCTTGTAGTTTGATGCAATTCCAGAAAATCTACAATCTTATCACATTTTAAATCATTTTTTTTCCTAATGATCCTCAAGCTTTCCAAAGGCCATAGCAGACTGACATCTTTTGTGCTCTGAAATTAGAAGCAGTTCACCACAAATCATCCTTAGAGCCTGAATCAAGTGATGCTTCACTCTGTAATTAGATTCAGTATCAACGGAGTGACTGACAAGTATTCACGAGCTTTTTGTTTAAATGAAGGACCTGTATTTACCACGGACAGGGGTAGTTTTATTATAGGAAATATAATATAGTGTTCATTGTTTACATTTTGCCACAGGGCTTCCATAGAGACACGCTATAAATTGAGGTTAAAGCTAATTTTAACAACAAACACCCATAAAGGCACTGGAGCTGAAAAATCCAGTATTACTCAGTAACTTAGAGGCTCCAGGCTCACTGATGCACACTGCAAAACAATGAAAGTTTGCCTCGCTCGCCTGAGGATCTCTGTTGACATTTTAGTTTAATGCAGATTTGCATGTGCTCTGTCAAAGAGTTGCATATGTATTGCTGGGTTGGAACCTAGCTGACTGCAGGTGAGCCTTTGTTGTGACAAAATAGGAAACAGGGTATGTAAAAGAAAATTAAGAGACAACAACATCTTCCTTGCAGCATAGTCAACCATGAAAATGATATTATACTAACTGAACAAAGGAACGGAGGCAGGATCAAGATTCTGTCAAAGTCAGATCAGGTCTTTTGGCACTAATGGAGATTAAATTGATTGGTTTCTCTTTGCTATGTTATTCATACGGGCCAAAAGCCACCTAGAACTCACTATGGTACTGTGGAGCTACAGCAGTGGCTGCAGCAATGTAGCATCAAGGCTGTTGTTGTGTGATTATTCTGGCTTTTAATTGAATCATGGCAATACAATTACACCCGAAGCTAAAAATCAGTTTGTGTACTGTAGGACTAGATTTAAAGTGACACAGATATTGTTTGTTTCATTTATTCAAAACAGGAAATGGTCAGTTCTTAGTCCTTTTCAGAGAATGTAATAGAAATGATTAGAATGCTTGCAGAAGTATTCATACCCCTTGAACTTAATTTTGGAAGAAATGTTTGCTCATTCAGCCCCTGCTAGGGAGGTAGGACTTTTTGGATGCACCCTGAACAAAAGAAGCGCTCTGTAGTGGGAGGATGCTAAACATATCTCACTGGTTGATCATTTTGTTCCAGTCACCTCCCAGTTTGTAGACCTTTACAGTTCATATGTTCTACTAACCAGAAATGACCAGACAGGAGTTCAGTATTTATGTTTGCATACAGAACATTTCAAATCAGTCACCCTGACTAATTGTCTGTGTGGGTCCAAAATGGAGACAGTAATGCTCTATTTAAAGTCTTTTAAAAGGCAATTTAACCAGTTGATATGTTTTTAGCGACTACACTCAGATATATATTTAAGCACTCACAACTGCCCAGGATTGTTGATCATTCACTGATTTTAACTTGAAAAAAGGAGCAGACATTCTGCCTCAACAGCTGCTGTGTGTACGCGTTTTTTCTTCTAAGAGTCACTTCTGAGTTAAAAGTGGTTTTACTTCACTTTAAAATCCTAATCACTATGGAATTAGCAGAATTTATGTCTTTAGCCAATTATAATCCCAATTGGAGCTCCTTTCCTTCCTTTGTTAGTCGGAATCGGTGCGATTCATTTAATCCCATTCTACCTATACATCTGCACACAGTTTGGAGCGGCGGTTGATGACTTTTAAACCATAAAGGATACTGCTGTACTCCGCTGTTGCAATACGTGGAGAATTGTGACTCCAGATTGCCTCAGGCGAAGTAATCTACACAAATGCACCCCGTAAAGTGGAAATGCACACCAGACATAATACTGAAGATAAAAATGTTCCAGGAAGTCAAATTCTGGAGAAAAATGTAAAAAAAACAAAAAAAAAAACATAATCAAAATGTGACCCAGACTAACCAGGACTAACTAGTATTTAGCTCCATCTATCTTGTCATCAACTCTGATTTACTTCTCTGTACCTGTTGAAGAAAAACATGCTGCCATAGCAGTATTTTATCGTAAGAATGGTGTGTTCAGACTGAAGTGCAGCGTTAGTGATCCTCGACAGAGTGTTCTAGATGTGGGCTTAAAAGCACCTTCTTCCACTGGTTTGCATTGTCCCCTACATGGGTAGTGGCCAACTCCAGAGGGGACTTCTTATAACTGTCTTTCAACAATGGTGTTCTTCTTGCCACCCTTCCAAGGGCGCCAGATTTACGGAGTACATTACTCAGCTCCTCTAGAGTTACCGTGGGCCTCTTGGCTGCTTCTTGCATTAGTGTTTTCCTTAACCTCACCCTGTAAATTTAGGTGGACCACCACAGATTGGTAGGTTTGGGCACTAGTCACTATAGGTGACTTCTGAAGGAAGTTGGTTGCACTGGATTGTAATTACTGGTGTCAGAGTAAAGTGGCTGAAAAGAAATGTTTTGGGAGGCACCGTATATTAAATGATGTCAATATATTTAGTTTATATTTAGGAGCAGAACAGAAATAAGTGTTTTCTCCAGAGTCCACTTAAAATATCTCATTCGTCATGTCTGCGGTACCAGTGAAACGCCTACATTGTTTCCCCTACAACCAGACTTGTGCCTTCCCCTTTCACTTGTTCCAATTCACTCCATCCTAATCCATTTAGTAATTGGTTCTGTGGCTGCATCCTGAAATAATCATGCCAGAGTGAGACTGCATCGCAGAGTTATTGGCCGCACCCTTGGCAGGACTGAAGATTTACAGCCTGTGCAACATGGCATCTGCTTGATGCTGGACTGCTGAACAAGAAGCCCTTCCTACTGCTGTGTACCATGCACTCAGCAGTGTCAGAGAGCAGTGCATCAGCTTAATTTGTTGAATCATGACGGCTGTATTCAATCCACTCCGATAAAAATTTATCATCCCTAAGGGACCATCAGTGGGAGAAAGAGCATGACTAATGTAGGAACATAGGCGGCTATGTTTGCACATTAAAGCCTGAATACCCTTGCCTGGCATCCTCTGCTCTACAGCAGGACAATGATTCCACCCATTTTTCCCTCACCTTCCTCTGCAAATCCCTCTGCATCTTTTATTTTACTTAGTCCACCTTTACAGAAAGCCTAAAAGCAAAGTATTTCTTGTTGAAGTGAAAGTAGCCGAGTCGGGCTGTCATGACCTATTCGGGTCTGCAGCTCCCAAACTTCCCTGCAACCATTAGCTCTGGAGTATCTAGAGACAGGAGTGCCGGGCGAAGAAAGCAGCTCAGACTCACATATAGCACACGTCCAGAGAGCCAGCATGTCAGTTTGCCTCCCTCCCCCCTTCACCTTCCCATCATAGAAAATATTACACGAGCAAGTGAACTCGTGTCCTGCATAATAATTGGCTTCTATTCCTCCAATGCAGGCATCCATGAGCACCACAGGTGCACCTCACATCCTGCATACATCCTTTTGTAGCCTCTGTATTGTATATGAGAACCCTGTTGTCACTAGAAAGCTAGGCAGGATTTATCCCTTTAGCTCCTCATAAATAGCAAAAACTGAAAAAAACACTGTCAACTTTAAATGTAAAGAAAAGGAACATTAAAATTGAAAATAACATTTAGAAAAATCAATTTAAGATGGAAACTCAATAAAGCTAAACAAAAGCCTAACAGGAAAAACATTTGTAAGTTGTTTAGAATTAGACTGAGGTCACTTAGTGAACCTGTTTGTTCTAAGCACTTTTATTTTTCAGATAACTGGAACCTGCTTTAGATGAAATTAAATCAGCTGTAAGTAAACAGAAACAGATAGTTCATCTTAAGTCATCTGATAACGGCCCTAAATTAACTACTGAGTGAGGTAGGAAAAGGGCAAAACCTAATTAAAGCTGAAATTTATGGCCCTGTCAAAGCTCATGACAAGATCCAAAGACTGACACCCACATACACACATCACACTAAGTGTGCCTTCAGGAGTGTTCAGGGCTGTTTGAGGAGCCAATTGGTAGTAGTTATCCTTCTCTCTTTGCGATGTAGGTCAACTGCAAGAAAATCCTTCTCTAGGTCACAAGTCTTCTCAATGTAATGCAATAGTAACACAAAAAGTGTTTACTTCATACTTTTATCTACAAAAATAATCTGACTCAAATAATCTCATTATCTTAGCCTTCAAACAATAAATACCTGTTTCCTCCTCAGTATCTAACCAGTCAAGATTAAGGCTTTTAAATAATCTGCATCCCTGACTGAACTCAACCTCAGCTCCCTGTTGTTGATGTAGTCTGATTCCATGTCAACTGCATCCATAGCATTAACCCGCAAACTGTGAGACTGGATTCAGTCCACCCAACTGTCAAAATTAAGGCTTGCAAAACTGCATTACATGCAGTTCACAATTATTTTGGCGATCTAATAAAGCTGGGGTTTCCACAACAACCTAAGTGTTTTTCCACCCTTTGCAATGACATTCACAGTGAAAGAGAGACTATATTGGCCGCTGCAGCTCCCTCTGTCTGTCTTGCGATGACCTTCAAAGCGATGTGTTGTTGCACAATACCTGCACTGAAATGTTTGGAGATCAAAATATCATTAAATCCGATGAAAGCAGACAGTAAACATGCTAGCATTAGCCTAGATAGTGCTCCTACAAACCCATCTGCATGAAAGCATTGTGAGACAAAGAAAGGTGCGCTTCTTGAAGGTTTTAGCTGATTGAAATACATTTAGAAACCAATCAAATTCAGCGCATTTGAGGTGATGCATTGTCGCAGCAATATATTAGTACTTTTCTGCCGTCAAAGGGGAACCCCCGCACATAAACTGACTGCTGCTACAATGGCCAGTAACACAGACAGCAGTGAAGAATCGGATGTTTCTTTAGATATATTTCAGCCACCATCACAGAGAGACACAGCAGAGTCAGGAGAGCAAAGTCAGCTTTCATCAGATAGCAGAGCACAAGCACATACCGCACCCCCAGGAGACAGAAAAAGAACAACATCCAAATTTTCAAAGTAATTCACTAAAAACTGACTAGATCTCGCTGTATTAATAAATACACGCATATATTTATATATATATATATAGATACGTGTATAAATTAGCAGTTGTTTACATTAGACCAATTAGATCAGTTACTAGGTTAACTAAGGTATTATAAACCAAGCAATTAAACATTAAATGCACCAAATTAAGCAACAAATATAGCTTCGCTGCACTCGGTGAACTCACCCATTGTAGAGCAAAACATGAAGATATCTGGATGCATAAAACGAAAAATGCAGCAGTTTAACTGCTTTAACTACAACAGAATGAGCTGTTTTGGACTTGCTACGGCATTTATCACTGGCTTTTATCGTGCGATCTACGCGTCCTTGGAGCATCTCCGGGCTTCGCACCGGACCGGAGCACATACAGCGTAAATCCAGGGTCACAGTAAATACGGCACTGAGTGAAACAACTGAAGGCGAAGTGAGCAGCAGCAGCAGACACAAGGGATGATTCAAGATCTGAAGACACTACCTGGTGGGTCATTTTTTTAACTTTATATTAGAATCTGTAGAGATACTTTTAAACATATTGTATGCGCATGTAATTTATCTTATTTTAATAATAATAAAAAATATCTTGAATGTTTAATTATGAACAATAACTGCTGATATCTAAATGTACTTTTGTGGCAAGGAAGTGTTCTTACCTGCTGAGTCTTGATCCATTTAGCAACAGCAGCAACAACCTGTTCTCTGGCAATCTTTTCACATCAGATGCTCTAAACATCGTGGCTATAGACTCTGCTTGAACATTCTCCTTAGTCTGTCAGATATCCCAACCTCTGACATCAATTCTCTGGTGAATTTAGAGGTTTCTTGTTCGAAGCAGTGCCAAAAATCCTCCAATCACAATTGGTTTTGTGGGACCAGTCCATCTTTCCCTCATCAGTTTTCCAGCTCTGATCCTCTTTGCTTCAGGAAAGTAGTGCAGACTAACAGCTGCCGTAATAGTATTGCTGCCATCACCAGCAATGCACCATTTCACCATATTAACGCTGTTTTTAAACACAACTTGGCTTCTACCTGAACCTTTTATCATTGACGCTCACACATGACCGGAGACTTCCCCTTAGAAGTTATTTCCGGGCGACTTTAGATTTGCAAAAGTCAACATCGAAATATGCTTATTTTGTGTCACAATTGTTATCGCGTCTTTAATCCTAATATGTAAATTACAGCCCAGTTCTTTCAATATTAAGATGTTTTCTTTCAATTTCTGCATCTGTGGGAAAAGCGTGTCACAGGGACTTTTTGAAAAAAGGTTCTGCAGAACTTGACATGCCCCTATTAGCCTTTAGAAGTACATGAACAAGCTTGATCCATTTTCATCCAGTCTAGCCAGATTTGGTACTCTCAGTGTTTGCAGCAAGAGTTCCAACATTTTTGCAAGCTTTACTGATCAGCATTTGAGCTACCCTAGTTTTAGTAGTAGACAATAATGAGGCTAATATTGGAAGAACACGACAACCTTTTCAGCAGTAGGGAGAGAAATCATCAGGACAGTTTGTATGTGTTGCTCAGTCACTGTTCTGCAATATGCAAGTGATTACCAATGTGACCTTGTATAATTCTCTTTAATGAGATGTTTGCACATCAACCATTGTATGAAGCAGTAATCTGAGAGTAATCTCCACAATCCAGCTGCTACACAGGGCACAATGAGACTAGAGAGGAGGGGGAAGGGATTATAAACTCCCAACTCATAGTGGCTGGCCACTTATGTATGGACAAGAGGAGCTACATGAAAGTATATTGCCATTAAGAGAAGACCTCCACCTTTCCATTATGGTCCTTTCTACTTTAAGATTCTGCTGTATTGTTTTAAACCAATAATAATAATAATTATTATTATTATTATTCAGTATTAGAAAATTCAAGCTGTATGATTTCCATTAGAATTCAAGATTTTTTGGACCTTTCACAATATAAATGTGATTTTTTTTTGCTTTGTAAATTTACGTCTTGCAGTCCTACTAAATCTAAAATGTTTTATGGAAAAATTTCAGGTATTTTCACTTTACTACACTTTAACAGCCATGAAAAGCAGCTGAAAAGTTAAAGTAAGGGGATAATTAGCCTGAAGCTGTACAACAATAACAAAACTGCACAGGACATGAGAAAGCTTCTGATGATAATGATAATATTACTTCTTCGTGCCATGAAGCTTTGCCAAAGCCTATTAATGATCCTTTCAGTGAAATCAGTTGCTGGTATCAGAGAAACATCTAAACCGTGTGTGACAGTGGGCCCTGACGACCAGGGCTGGGGACCACTACCCAACTGAATACACACAGTGGTGCCAACCATGCTAATCGCTAATATAAGATGCAGAATACAGCTAAAAATGTCAAATGAGTTGCAATTTTGCCTTTATTTCAATATTAAAAACATTGTTTTATAGCAACTGGAGCTCCTAATAGAAATGAAAAATCAGCATCAACTGATCAAAGACTTAGGAAAACTGGCCATTGGATAATTCAGCACATGTGTAAATATTACATTAAATACATCTTCATCATGTCTTCAGTCATTGTTTCAAACGTGTTTTTTGAACAGAATGTTAAATGTTATGCAATTTTTGGAATTCTTTCACTTTCTGTCTGTATGTGTGTGTTTCACAATCAGTGTCTAGCTTATCAATGTCCCAACACACACACGCACACAAAACAACATACCAGTGATGAAAAAAGAAGCCACTGCTTTCCCAAACAAGCTAAGCTCTATCTGATCATAATATGAGTACTAACAAAGAGTTCTTTCAGCCATCTTTCCTAACTTATCACCAAGCCACCTCAGGATCTAACATCATGCACACAGTGTGACTCAGGTGAGAAAAACAAGCTGCTGCGCAAAAACTCAAACAGGTGTTCAGTTTAAAGACGCAAATCCACCGAAAGGATTCACTCGCTCTCACTCCATCCCCATCCCAGTTTAAGGCCTCCCAAACACTTGTTTTATTAATAAAGCTGGATAATGCTTGCTCTGACGAATCTCTGTAAGGCATTCCTCTAAGGCTTGTTCCAACTTTGGCTGCTTGCTGGCCTACTTATGCCCGGCTTCTCCCAGTTTCTATGTGGGGGATTCATTGTCCTTCATTCCTCCAGGGAGTTCTTTCTTTAACAGAATCCTCTGAACCGGTAGCCAAGTCAAGCCTTTTCAACCAACTGCTTTTTAGTTGGCACTGAGGAGGTTTAGACTCTATGCTTATACATACAAATGGGAGGATTTCTATCTGTTTTGAGGGGATTTATTGATTTGTGAAAAAGTCAGTTTTCTTAAATAGTGTTTGAATCATTTTTAAGCCTACCTGGTTGTTTTGGAAACCGGGGGTTTGTCCGTCTTGGATGAGGCAACAGAGTTATTCTTGGTTGGAGCTGCGGAAGCAGGTTTGGAAGCTGGAGGAGAGAAGGTTGAGAAATAAATGTTGCAAGGACATCATTCAACAATGTAGTCCAGACTTAAATAGTTGTTTAAGTCACAGATTTAGGTCAGGTTTATAAACTGTGTAAGAGCAATCTAGGGCAAAGCCTTTATAATAGCTCAGAAACAGCCACCTTGACATGTGTAATAAACATGAGCAATCCATGCAGTGAGTAGATATTGTATAATTGCATATCAGTAAACACTCATTTTCAAAAAGTAAACCTAATTATACTCCGTGCCTTGCAAAAGTCATCATACCCCTTAAACGTTTCACATTAAAGTCATGTCACAACCACAGACCTCAATGTATTTTATTGGAATCTTATCTAAATGACCAATAAAAGCAGCACACAGCTGTGACATTTTTTCCCAAATGAAAATCTGAAAAGTTTATCAGATAATTGGAATGGTCCAACGGGGTCATTACTTTGTAAAACTATCTATTGTTGCGGTTACAGCTGTTGGCTTTTAAGGTACAGCTTGTCTTTTCCAGTTTTACACATCTACAGGCTGAATGTTTGGCCTTATCTTCTTGATAAAGTGGCCCAAGCTCAGTCAGAATGGATAGAGAGCATCTGTAAACAACTTTTCTTATCTTGCCACTGATTCTCAATTAGATTCAGGTCTGAACTTTGACTGGACCATTCTAAACATGAATATACTCTGATCCAAACCATTTCACTGTAGCTCTGGCTGCATGTTTAGGCCCATTGTCCTGCTGGAAGGTGAACCTTTGCTCCAGTATTTTGCAGGCTCATACAGGTCTTCTTACAGGACCGCCCTGCAATGAACTCCAATCATCTTACCATCAACTCTGCCCCGTTTCCCCAGAGCATGATGCTGCCACCACCATTTTTGACCAGGAGCATGGTGTGTTCAGGGATTTTCTGACCATACATTTGCATTAAGGCCTGAAGGGAACATTTCCCCTGTTTGCAGTGTCTCCTGGCAAACTTTAAGTGGTAGTTAATATGCTTTTCTTCTTGCCACTCCTCCACAGAGGACAGATCTGTGGTAAGAACAAGTAATAGTTGTCCTGTTGACATATTATCCCACTTAAGCTGTAGAGCTGGCAGAGTACACACTGGTGGATTTTATTCACTAATTAGGTGACTCCTCAAGGTAACTGGTTACACTACATTTTATTAAGGGTTATCAGAATAATATGTCCAACCTTGTGTAGGTCATTCACATAAAATTCCAATAAAATTCCTTGGCAGTAATGTTCATTTGCAAGCCACTGCAACTTAAAAAACCTACAAGACAGCATCAGTGAAGGAATACAACCAACCTGGAGGCTTTTTTGCAGCCACAGCAGTGCTGGATTTGACACCATTAGAAGTACTGGATGGAGTCTTTTTGGCTGCTGGTGCTCCTGCTGTTGACTTTGCGTTGTTGGTGGTAGAGGGGGTCCCTGGAGCCTTTTTCTCTCCAACTTTAGTAGTGGTCTTGGAAGCTGGTGCCCCTGCGGTCCCAGTTGGTTTTTTGATGGAAGTAGAGGTTGGGGTGCCCTTTTTTTCTGCGGCAGGTGGGGTCTTCTTAACTACACCATTAGTCTGAGGCTTAGACGGGCCATTTGACAGCCGACTCTGGGATGGGTTTGAACGTGAGCCCGACGGAGCCTTGGATGAGCTTGTGGTGCTGGGTTTTGTCTTAGGAGTAGCCTTGTTGGTAGCTTTGGCTTTGGTGTCACCAGAGGCCTTGGTGCCAGTCTTGGCAGCTGGGGTTTCCTTGTCCTGGTTTGCCTGTGGCTCCACTTCCCCCTTATCTCCAGCAGGATGCTGTGGCATCTCCTCAGCTGGAACGGCTACAAGGTCGGGCTCCTGCCCTGCAGGCGGTGCTGCCTCATTTGCTGGATTAGAGTCCAATGTTTCCATTGGCTCCAGTGCTGCCGTGGCAACCCCATCCGGCTTCATCTCCCCTTTGAATGATAGTGTTTTGTCTCTGCAGGGCAAGACTGGCTGACTTAAATCTCAGACAATGACAATCGCTCAAGACTTTCAGAAGACCGCGATGATTAATCTGGAGGGACAGAGAATAGAGAAAGCACAGTTAGGCAACGACAAGACCCGGCATGAAACACTGCTCTGTCTCTATCAGAAGAAAGTGAAGGAATGCTTCAGGAATCGGATAAGGTAGAAGTTTCCATTTTAACTGCCACACACAAGAATCTATCACATTATACAATCAATATCTCTCTCTAGATCTGTATTTACATATTTATACATCTCTCCTATTTGTAGAATCAAAACAACATCTCAAGTAAAACCAACAAACAATAAAAAGACTAGAAAAAACTAAAGGGCAACAAGTCTTCTGCAGAACACAACAAGCCTCTTCTACAAATTGTCCACATTCAGCTCAATGCCAACTGGACTCGGTACCAAACAACCCCCGTGTGTGCTGCCTAAAAAGCTCAGCAACACACTTGGCATAATTAGATGTCATTAGTTGGGTTTTCTTTTCTTGTACAAAATGGAACAGGAGTCACTATGAAACAGTTTTCTAGGATTACAGTACCTGACAAAACTATTCACACCCCGTTACTTTGTTCACAATTTGTCAAGCGATACGTAAACACCAACGTATTTTATATAGAAAATAACTGTAAAGGGATCCCAGACAAATCGGCATTAACAACAGTATCCGCTGTGAATCTTTTTTTTGTTTTACGTATTGGTATCGGTTGATAAAGAAACTGGGCCAAGATTAGTAAAAGATATATATTTCCATCTTGTTGCCGTTTGTGTATGTGTTTCTGGAGGGGACTGACCATGTGGAATCGGTTTGGGAATAGGACAGGGAAGGTGATGCAGCTCAGGATTGCAGGGTGTTTACCTGAAGCAGAGAAGCAATGTCAGCAGCGTGGTCGTTTTTTTTCACATTGACGAAAGGGTAGTATATAAACTATTGGTAAATATTGGATTATCGGCCAAAACAGGAATAATATCAGGTATTTATATCATGTTTTTTTCAAATTAAAATCTGAAAAAGTGCTTGAGAGAGGGTATGGGAGAACTGCTAACCTACCAAGAGATGACTGTTCACCTAAACTAACAGACCAGGCAAGAAGAGCATTAATTAGAAGCTGCAAACAGGCCAATGGTAACTCATGGGGGAGAAAATGCTGACAAGACAACAGTTAGTCCTGCACTCCACAAATCTGGCCATCAGAAAGACTGGCAAGAATAAAGCCGTTGTTGAAAAAAGCCAAAAGTAATCTCAATCGCAGTTCACCACAAGCAACATAGAGGACATGGCAAACATGTGGAAAAGGGTCATTTGGTCAGATCACACTGAGGCTTTTGGGCTACATGCAAAACACCAACACTGCCAACACCTTTGATCCAAAAAAAAATGGTGGTGGCAGCATCATGCTGTGAGGATGCTTGTATTCAGGAGAGTTGATGGGAAGATGGATGGAGCTAAATACCAGGTTCTAAAGCTCACAGATGCTCTACATCCAGTTGGGCTTGAGCCTTTTTGCAAGGGAGGAACTGGCAAAACCTTAAGTGTGTGTGAAGCTACTGGAGATAGACCCAATAAGCAGCAAAAAAAAAAAATTCAAGCATTGACTCAGGGGGACTGAATACAAGTGTACACCACACTTTTCAGCTTTGTATCTGGAAGACATTTTGAAAATCCTGTATCACAATAATGTGCTACTGGTGTTGATATATTACATAAAATTCTGATAACGAACATTATAGTTTTTGGTTTGAATGTGACACAATGTGAAAAAAATTCAGAGGGTATGAAAAAATTCTATTCTATTCAATTTTATTTATATTGTGCCAATTCACAACACGTCATCTCAAGGCACCTTACAAAGTCGATTCAGTCTAATCACACAGATTTCAAGTTGGGTACATACATTTGAATTAATCCTAACTATCAAACAGTGCAGTCAGATTCTAATTATTATTTAAATTGGTTAAAAGGTTTTTCTATCTAAGGAAACCCAGCAGATTGTATCGAGTCAGTGACTTGCAGCCTTCACTAGCCACAAGGGCTAATTTTCATCTGTAGTCCCGTGGCAGGTTGGTGGTAAAAACACAAATGACAAGCACATGGGCACACATTTACAACAGCAGGACATAGCATTTACCAAATGTAATAATGTTGCTTAATATTAAAACAGGTTGGGGATTATAAGAACATACTATAAAAAAATGTAAAAAAAATCAATACAATTTTTTTTATATTTAATTCATAAAAACATCTCAATTTAAATCATGAGCGCAATTTTGATTATTCAAAAGCCATTGCTAAAGGCCGCTAAAATATGCAGTGATGACATGTTCCTTAATTCTAATGGTACTGTGTTCCAAGAGTGCGATGCACGAACAGAAAAGGCAGATTGACCAAAAGAGCCTTTCCTAAAAGGTACGTTACAGTCTCCCCTATTAGCTTCCCTTTCTTCACCCTAATGAAAGACTGGCGTGATTACTGCCGTTTTCCATGCTGTAGGAAAAACTCCTTCATTAATTAAACAATTTATAATTTTACAGATGGATAGAATTAAAGCATTTTTATTTGTTTTAGAAATAGAGTGTCCATACTAAAAGATATTTTAAGTCTTTGATGATTTTAAACTTGAATTTACTGTTTCTATGTTAGAGCATGTCACTTCTTGAAAATTCAATATGGGTTCATTGATGTTCAGTGGTGCCCCTGAGTATTTCATTAATTACTCATTTTCCTTATTGAATCGATAAAATACTGACTGAAGGGATTGGCAATTGCACCAGCATCGTCATATGATTTATAATCTATAAGTTTCATTTATTTTATTATTATTGATTTCCCTGTTAAATTCTTTAGGTTCGGCTAGATCTCTTTAGCATTTCCTTTGGAGTTGTTAATAGCATCAATAAAAAAAGTTGCTTTTGCCTTTCTAAGCTCTTTTGTGACTTTATTTCTTACTGTAGTGAATACACATCTGTCATGTTCCTTTTTACTCTTAAGTACCATCTTAAGAGTGATCTCTTTGTTTCATAAGTGACCATATCGTTTCATTTAACCATGGTAGATTCTGTTTATGAACTGGTTTGCATTTGACCTCTCGTGAAACTATTTATAGTTGCTTTAGATTGTGCCATAAAGGAGCTACAACTATTCTCCTTGAAATGTTGGCACCAATCTGTTTCACAGATTGCATTTTCAAGGTTGTATAATTAGGGTCTTTTAATTGTTCATTCCATGTGACAAATGGAATCCGTTTTTGGTGAGTTTTCTTATAAACAGTATCATATTATGGTCTGACATCCCTGTGGCCAAACTGTAGATTTTGTTTTTTCGTTCAGATCCATTTGTAAAAAGCAAGTCAATTAATGTTTCTGAAGCATTTGTAATCCTGGTTGGTCCTTCTATTATCGGCTTAAAAAAAAGATTTGCCTAATATTTTTTTAGTTCCTTCTTCTTATCTTTATTGTTCCAATTTATGTTAAAATCTCCCGTTAATATGACTTCATTTTTCATGTCACACTGTCGGAGTAATACATTTAATTTATCGTAGAAGTAACATTTTGCATTTGGAGGTCTATATATCCAGATCAGAGTGAAAGACATCTGTTCTGCCAGAATTATTTTTATGACAATACATAGTGGGCAGGCGCTTGCATTGACTTTGCAGCAATCCCTCATGTAGCGATGTACGTCATGAGCATGTAGCGACAGTGGAGACGAAAACCCCCTTTTAACAGGAAGATCCCTCCAGCAGAACCAGAACCAGGCTCAGTGTGAGTGGCCACCTGCCACGACCAACTGGGGGTTTGAAAGAACAGAGCAGAAATACAATAACACAGAAGCACTGATACAGGAGTACTTTCTATGGGAAAGAAAAGAGAAAATTAATGGTTGTAGCTCCTTTAGTGGCTTCATCTTAGAGAGAAAGACAGCTAAGCAGATGAACTCTAAGCCAGTTTTCAAGTCTAGAGTATGAAAGAGAGTACATACAGTTGGTCACAGTAGAAGCTCAGCCAGTAGCTATGTCTAGGAGAGAGACTGGGAAAACTGGGAGCTGGTTCCACAGGAGAGGAGCCTGATAACTAAAGGATCTGCCTCCCATTCTACTTCTAGACTCTAGGAACCACCAGTAAACCTGCAGTCTGAGAACAAAGTGCTCTGTTAGGAACATATGGAACAATCAGATCTCTGATGTACGATGGAGCTACATCATTAAGGGCTTTATGTGTTAGGAGGAGAATTTTACTACTATACTTTTATTAAGCCACTGCATATAGGTAAAGTGAGTGAGAGGAATGGGGGCAAACTGCACACATGACAAATACATTAAAGTGGTAGGAAATAGAAATGCAAAGTGAGATGAGGGAAAGTCTCAGATCTATCTGCTAACTTGGTCAAAAGGGTACTATATACCAAATAACCCAAAAGAGAGCAACCAAATGCTGCATACACTGATATTACAGAGATTTAATACCCCAGCTGCTTCAAGAAAAGCATATAGGGGAACTAAGGGGAAACTGGCTTGTCGAACTTTACAAACAGATTGAGCAGCTGGCTGTGCAGGAAGTTAAGCAGTGAGACAAATACTCAGGCAATCCGGAGGCCAGCGAAGAGGAAGACACTTGGCCTTGGGAGCATGAGAACAGAATGGAAGGTGGGAGAAACAGAGGGGCAATGAGACGAGGAAAAAACAAGACATAAAATGAGCTCACTGTTGGCTGCCATTTACTGGTCCGACTTTAAAATCCAGACAGCGCTATTCATCCTAGTTTCCACCGCCCTAAACTTATGCACAGACTCACTTCTATTTGTAGACGAGGACAGACATCATCTTTATTCCGCCTGCCTCTTAGAAACACTCCCTGCATACACGTCTTCATTTTTTTGTCCCTCCTTAATCATTCTCTACTCATCACCAGACCCAATCTCACACATCCAAAGACCCTCCTTCATCAACCTCAACTGATCCTCCCTTTCTCCTAACCGTGTTCCCCTCCTTGGTTTCCCTCCTCCCCCACTGCTCCGGCTTTGCTTCCATCTCTCTGTTCTCTGTTTGCCATCTCGCAGATGGCTGGAGCAGCTGAGCAGGGCCAGAGGGGTTACGGACGAGACCGGGGAGGAGAAATAAAATAAAAAAAGGGTCCATGTATCCTGAAAACCATACAAGATCAGATACATGCAGCTACTGCAACAGGCTGTAACCAAAACACTGACTGGTAGCTGCTAAAATTGACTTATGCTAAATCATTTTCACTTTTGAGTTAGAACTATGTGCGCTTATCTTCCCTCTTATTTCACCTAAATATATGTATTAAAGATATGAGTTTTAAGAGGTATTTCATGATAATTCTAAGATGAAACATCAAAAGCCACGAAACCTTTAGTTAATAAAATGACACCAGCACAACTCTTAATTTAAGCACTTCAATGCTTTATTCAGACTCCAGCATAGCCATCAACACTATGACTTAACTCAACCACAGACTGAACTAGGAAATAAAACCATGTCCAAGCCCAATTCCCTCCTCTCTCTTTAAAACTGGTCAGCACCCAATCTTCCCACAGCAGGAGAAAGCATATGTCCTCACTATTCATTACTCTACTCCTCTGCAGAGTACCAAACACACTCTGTGTGTGCGTGTGTGTTTGAAAGTAATAAATCCTGAATGCATATGTATGGCCAGAAGAACATTTCTGGTTCCCTTGCAAGTCTCCAGACAGCTGTGAGATTGCACTTCTCTTTGGCTCTGTGGGTCGTACACCCAGAACCACGTCATCAGGATAATCAGTCAGAGGCAGAGACGGGCTTTAAAACAAGGCAAGAATCCACATTTCTGCTCTTTCTTCTCCACAAAAACAAGAGAAGACTGAACATTCAATATTTATACACTACAGAGACTCAAAGGAGGCCAAATAAACCGAGCTGATATTTAAGAACTACTGTGTAGGTTCTTGCCAAGTAAAGTTCCCAAAGAGGAGTTTTGGGTAATATCTACTGAGCTGACATGGTGGGACTATCATACTCCATTTACTCCATTTTAGGTCCATCCATTTCTTTAATTGTAATGTTATTTTCCTAATTCAAGCTGAAGTCCAAGTTGAAACATTTTTGGCCCAATAAATAAATTGGGCCCATCAATAAATTGTCCAGAAACTTCATTTTAGATTGCTAAATCCATTCCAAAACCATTAATTATAATACTGACCTGCAATCACTATCACTAAGTTTCAACCATTTAGCTGTTGAGTTTAGGTGAAGTCGAACAATTTGAATGTTACTCATTTCTCCACTTCCACCTGATGTGTGAAATCCACCAATACCACTAACAGCAAAACACGCCCTCATCATGATATTCCCAGCCGCATTCTCAACAACGTTCGTAGGTTTGAAAGCCTCACATCGATTCGCCCAGACATACTTCTTATGCTGCAAAATTCAGGTAACATGTTAATGTTAAACTCACTGTACTGTGAACAATGACACCGGGGTTCCAACTTCCAACATATTCCATTTCACCATAGGCCTGTGGTGTTTCTTTAGCGTTCCCTGAACATCCTTACCTTGAACTAGGTATTTCAACTGGATATTCATCTCAAACAGGTTGACACTAAGCTTTAGGAATAGCACTAACTTCAATCCTGTATGTGTTATGCTTAAAAGCTGAGTCTGTGCCAGGAAACCAACCAATCTGAAAGACCTCTACCATTTTGGTTGTGAAGTGAAATATCCTGTCGAAATTAAGCCAGGACTTTGCCAGTGGTAACAAAACGTTATTAGTTTCTCCGGAACTTGCTTCGGCAGACTTATTTAAATATACGCGGGGGTGTATGTGTATATTTGAGCTTGCATGCATTGTATTTGACCCTTTGTATAATTTCTGTAATTCTCAAACACACTTAAACTTGCATGTAAAATTCCTTTTTTTAAAAGAAATATGTTGTAGCTTGCCTTTTAAAAAAAGAATGATTGAAATGCACTGTTAAAAACCCAAAATGAAAATGACATTCATGCCGACGATGAGTGCATGTAAACCTCTGAGCGCCACTGTATACCGAAGGATGTAGTCAACTGTACATAAGTTCAACTCGGCTGTAGACTTAAGGACATGTTTTTAAGCGATTTGATCCCATTTTAATCTTAACTTTATGGTTACCGGAAATACTAAACACATTGCAGTAAAATGTTACAATCTCCAGCTGATTTCCAGTTTACAAACTTTAATACTGCATCCGTTTTTAAACAGCTGTTCTTGGGATGATTTTGGAAGAAACGTCTTCCTGACCCGTCTTTCACACTGATGACAGAACCAAAGTGTGGGGCACAGCTTTTGCTCTCTCTGAGCAGCCTTACTGCATCAACTATAAAATAAATGTTACCTGGTTCACCAAAACCTGAACTGTTGGTTGTTCAGTTGATTTTAAAGGGAAACAATGGGATTAAAATAATTATAATTTATTATGAACAAACCTGATATTTATTTGGAGCTTTTCTTAGCAACACAGTACTCCACAAAAACACTGGAAAACCCACACTTCCTGCAGAGAAACATTTTATAGCCCAGGAGATGAAACACAAGCTGGCACTGTCAACACACAAGGGACAGAGTGCAGTCAACGACCCAAGACATATTGTGTCAAGACTTGAAACAGGCGGTTTTTCAGCCTCATTAAGTTCTAATTAAAAATGTTTAAATTTAGAAAGGATTCTCTGCCTTTAAGAAATTAATAGTCTTGATGGAAAAAAGTTTCTACCATATTCAGTTCCACATTCATGAAGGAGATACACAACACCGTAAGATTCAACACCAAAACCAGGGGGTTAAGAGAAATGATTTCAATTCAGCTAACTGGTAAATAGATGTTGACAAATCAATCATCACTTTTAGGGATCCCTCAAGCTTACAAAACAGGTTACAATGATAGACTGGAAAGTAAGTCCCAGACTCAGAATGAAGTGGCTCCGTAGTGAGCGGTACCGGCAGCCAGCCCTGGTAATTCAAGGCGACAGTGAGTCGGGGCCTATCAGTATGCTCTGCAATCTACATGGAGTGACTGACAAGATAGGATTCATTTGCATTCACTATGAAAAAAACCGCACCTGGCTAACCATTAGCCTCTGTTAGCATCTCCCACAAATCTTTCTTGAGGCACTAAACTATTCTCACAGTTTAATCTAAACTGTTTTTGACCAACCCTACTTCAAAATCTATACTACTTGCACCAATCAAAGCTGAAAGGGATAATTATACACTGCACAAAGATTCTTTAGGACGATTCTATTTGAGAAAAAACAAAATTGGCATTTTTAATGCTTTTTGGCGACAAAGGACCCACATAAAACATGTCCCATACACTTTCACAAGCATAAATCTAGCGACATATGGATTTAGTCAAACTTGGACTGGAATATTCCACACCGATTACCAGGCCTACCACCATAAAGTACCTCAATTACTATAAGTTGTATTAAATTCTGATTAAATTATGATGCCAAGAAAACAACTGAAAGCCTTAAAAGTCTGGGATCATTTTAAGATTCTGAGAAAAGAAACTGAATTAGCATTCCATAACACCACATTTTGGATGCTGCAACACTTGACCAGGCAACACCCGATGCAGCAGCAGACCCCCCAGCCCCCAAGTTGTGCGTTTATTATCAACTCGTGGTTCGAAAGAGCACCAGAAAGATGCATTTTACTGACAGGACGCTTGATTTCCAATCCTAGGTTTTGTAAAGCTTTGACCTGCTGAAACCGATATTGGCCACTATAGATTTGTCTTTCATTAACACTTACAGGGGTTGGACAACGAAACTGAAACACCTGTCATTTTAGTGTGGGAGGTTTCATGGCTAAATTGGACCAGCCTGGTAGAAAGTCTTCATTGATTGCACATTGCACCAGTAAGAGCAGAGTGTGAAGGTTCAATTAGCAGGGTAAGAGCACAGTTTTGCTGAAAATATTGAAATGCACACAACATTATGAGTGACATACCAGAGTTCAAAAGAGGACAAATTGTTGGTGCACGTCTTGCTGGCACATCTGTGACCAAGACAGCAAGTCTTTGTGATGTATCAAGAGCCACGGTATCCAGGGTAATGTCAGCATACCACCAAGAAGGACGAACCACATCCAACAGGATTAACTGTGGACACAAGAGGAAGCTGTCTGAAAGGGATGTTCGGGTGCTAACCCGGATTGTATCCAAAAAACATAAAACCACGGCTGCCCAAATCACGGCAGAAATAAACGTGCACCTCAACTCTCCTGTTTCCACCAGAACTGTCCGTCGGGAGCTCCACAGGGTCAATATACAGGGCCGGGCTGCTATAGCCAAACCTTTGGTCACTCATGCCAATGCCAAACGTCGGTTTCAATGGTGCAAGGAGCGCAAATCTTGGGCTGTGGACAATGTGAAACATGTATTGTTCTCTGATGAGTCCACCTTTACTGTTTTCCCCACATCCGGGAGAGTTACGGTGTGGAGAAGCCCCAAAGAAGCGTACAACCCAGACTGTTGCATGCCCAGAGTGAAGCATGGGGGTGGATCAGTGATGGTTTGGGCTGCCATATCATGGCATTCCCTTGGCCCAATACTTGTGCTAGATGGGCACGTCACTGCCAAGGACTACTGAACCATAATTGAGGACCATGTGCATCCAATGGTTCAAACATTGTATCCTGAAGGCGGTGCCGTGTATCAGGATGACAATGCACCAATACACACAGCAAGACTGGTGAAAGATTGGTTTGATGAACATGAAAGTGAAGTTGAACATCTCCCATGGCCTGCACAGTCACCAGATCTTAATATTATTGAGTCACTTTGGGGTGTTTTGGAGGAGCGAGTCAGGAAACGTTTTCCTCCACCAGTATCACGTAGTGACCTGGCCACTATCCTGCAAGAAGAATGGCTTAAAATCCCTCTGACCACTGTGCAGGACTTTTATATGTCATTCTCAAGACGAATTGACGCTGTATTGGCCGCAAAAGGAGGCCCTACACCATACTAATAAATTATTGTGGTCTAAAACCAGGTGTTTCAGTTTATTGTCCAACCCCTGTAGCTTTCAGCCATATGCGGTCACTATTAGGAGCAGAAGTGACTTCAGATCACATGTGACACAAAAGTCACATTAAAACTGAGTTTTAACATTAAAAAAAAGACAAAGTTACAATCCAGTTGACATTTTAACCATTAGGATTTTATATCAGCTGAAAGAAACTTCATGGGCCAGAAGATCCTTCCCTCAACATTAATATTTTGGAACAGCTGTCAACATTTCCAAACGCAGACTTGCATAAACATTTTTAAACAACTCACCAATGCTAAAATTACGTGTTCACTCAACAGCAAGGCCCCCACTGAAGACTTCTGCTGTTACCGTGACCTATTATCTCTTATATATGGAGCATTCACTGATTGGAAAAGATCAGGTTTTTGAGCCTTTCACCAATCAACACTAATCTGTGAAAATTGGCCAACTGAGGTCAACAGTCAAGTCAATTTCTCACCACAACGCCAGTATTTTATACAAAGCTCTATTATCAACATAACAAAATAATTCAATAAATCAATAAATCAAACAAAAATCAGAAAGATGTGGCTTGTCATATCCATTTATTTCTGGTGGACTTTTCTAAACATAAATATGCCGTTTTCATTTCCGTATCCTGTTTGTTGTAGAGTTAAGTTTGTAAAACTGTTTGCTGGCCTTGTATTTAGGTCATGTGCTTACAGCTTCCAAGCAACATCCCACTCCAAATTCCCTGCAAACCTCTATAGTGAGTTAAACAGTAACGGAGAGCAAACAAAACCCACAGAATTACTAAGCTATGCAAACAATAAAGCTGTTGTTATAACGCAGAAATCAGGAAGGATGCAAAAGATCAAGGACTCCGATTTTTTCCAGCAGGTGACTCTATGCAAAAGCTCTCGTCCCTAGGCCAGCAATTGTCTACATGTTCTCAGTCATAACTGCTACATCACAACTGCTTTCACTGCCTCAGGCACTAAGCTAATGATTGGCACAACAACTCTGCAAGGTGAGATCATCCTCCAAGGCATCATCCCATCCTAATACCCCCACTGGGACATAAACAAAGTGTATTTATGCTCCCACTTAGGTGAATATCCCTGCTGCACAACATTGTTTAGGTCAATACTGTCAGTAACTGGAAGGCATTCAGGTCTTCTGAGAGACATCAGCCTCTCTAAGTGTCTAGACACAGAAAGATGCAGTTCTTCAATAATTAGATCATCAGCATGTTTAAATAGCAAACCGGCACTTTGACCCACTTTCTGTATCGTATAAAAAGTACTGTGCGTGCAGAGGCTCCAAGTGATTAATACAGCCGGTGGTTAAAATAGAAGTACTGCCAAAAGGACGAGAGAAATTTTTTATTTCTTTTAAATAAATACAAAAAGACACCTGAGACTGATAAAAATGAAGAGCTTGCAGTGCAGCTAATAGAGAAATCCTAATTTAATGTCACATCTGTTTAACAGTTTCACATCTGGCTACATATGCCATCAGTTAAGAATTAAAAAAACAAACTCTTGCTTTATCTCATAAGAGGGTCTAGATCAAAGTCAACCAACTGATCATGAGGATGTATGAACTGTTATTTGGAAAAAGACTGAATTCTGCTTTCACACACAACTGTGTGCACACAGACACAGATGCATTCACTGAGCCTTCTCCTTTCCCCGGGGCCTGCTCTAAATAAGGGAGCGATTGTGGGGGAAAGAAGCGGTGCTGATGCTGTTGGGGGTGGGGCATGGCAGACTCCAGAAAAGATGTGAAACAAAAAGAAAGTGAGCTTGTATAGATGATGCAAACCTCCACGTATGGAAGTCTGGACTGGCAAAAGATTGACCGAATTATTACATACTGCAGAAATGGATTAGACCAGAAACGTGGACTGATGTTTTTTCCCTAAGCCGTTTTTAAAAAGCATGTGGTGACCTTTGACCCAGTAAGTGGCATCTTTTTTTTCCCACCACAAGGAGCAAACACAAAACACTAGCTGACCTGTTTGCTTTTTGACCCTCCTTGCTCTCCATGCTTAAAATGGTGCAATGTATCTTCCTTTGTGGAACGAAACCTGTTGGAGGAAATAAACTTTTTAAAAACTTGAACCAATATTAGACTTTGTACCTACTGAGACATCTAATGCCATAGGATGAAGCACAAACTAGTCCCTTCTACCAACACAACTCTGCAGTGCTGCTTAAATAATTTACAGCCGTCTTGCTTACAGCACCACTCAACATCAGTAAGTGGGCTAAAACAAAGTGCTTTGGAACTGACGCAGTTTTTCCTTCTTGACCAAGGAAGGTGGAATGTGCCCATGCATCACTCCTCCTCTCTGCATTCTACAAAGAGGAGAAGGTCATATTTAAGATGTCATTTGCTGGAAGAGAGCCTCCGATTGTCTATTCAGCCTACTCCATATTACAACAGTCGGCTCAGTCACTTCTGCAGCCCCTTCAAGGCTACTTGGAGTCAGTGATTCCATTTATTCAAAGAGGCTTTGAAACTGATATTTTACTAAAACAATGTAAATAGTCATCGACTTGATTTTATTTACCACTTTTTCGATCAAAAAAAGTAAGATCCTCAAAAATGAGCAGATTATCCAACTTTTCCATTACCTTAACCAGCTGTCCAACCTAAGTGAAATGATGTAATCTGCATTTTAAACACTTAATGTGATATAATACAGTCTGTGGGAATTTTTTGAAAGAATGAGTGGTGAGGGAGAAAAAACATTTTAATAGAAAATGAGCATGTGTACCTCTGTTGTTTCAACCAGAGCCAATCAATATTCAAGACAGCTGCAGAGTAAATTGTACATAAAACCACACTTCATTTAACATATAACAAGGTGCACCTTTGTAAATGAAGGCAGTGTTTAGAATCAGGCACTTTGCACATGTTTCTAAGGGAAATGAATGGAACAGATTCAGCGATGCCCCAAAGCTGAATTTTTCATTTAGTCTAAGCCAAATGCTGGCACAACACCACCAACAGACTTACAGCTGCAACCGTCCCTGTTCTATTAACAGAAATATGTCAAGAGAAAAAGTGATGGCCAGTGTATCCTTGTAACTTTAAATAGCTAAACTCATAAGGCTTTCTTGTAATGACTCATTTTTTGGAGGTATTTCACAGACTTAGTACTGCAAAGCCTTTTAAAAATAACTTTGCTCTGCCATCAAGCGCCACTACTGCCGCCAATGAGCTCATCACCCACACATTTGGTCCGGTTTCACTGTAAATCACCACATCAGATTCCACTTTAACAATCAACAGCATGACTTGCTGTTGATCGTAGCTGTGAACACTCAGCTCGGTCCAGCTGGAGGTTGGGAAGCTGCAGATGTCATCAACTCAACGGTAATCACAGTTCACACATTTCCAAAACATTCCCAAAGCTGAGGTCAGGATCTTGGCTTAGACCGCCAAACAAACAAACTGCAAACAAAGCCTGCTCTTCCCAGTGGCGTTTCGCTAATTACTGGGCCATGGGAGGCATGAGCGAGAAGAGAGTCAGCACAGAAAGCAGCCAATTGACAGCAAAATTAAAAATCTGCATTTTCAATTAAAATTCTTAGTTCTAAAACTAACTACTGCAGTTTTTGTTACAATAAGTGATGGTTCTGTACTTTTTATTATTTGAACACATCAACTGCCTTTACAGTGGTGTGCCTTTACCATTCCATATAAGGAAACACTCCTTTGAAGGCTTGAAAGGAGTTCAGTTTAAACTGCGACAACAAAAGAAGAAAAATCAGTCGTCCCTTTGTCTACAAGGAACTAGGGAGTCCCGGAATCAAGAGCTTTTCTTCTCCAAGGTAATCAAATACATGTTGTGCCTAAATTTGGTGATTCTGCTTGATAAATATATATTTTGGCTAAAATCAGCAACGTCAATGAGTGTATTTTTTGGATGTAGGACTAAGTTGAGATTTCAGACACGTTTGCCATCATAACCTTCCTGGAGTTTCAAGTCAGTTTCTCCATTAGTGTGGACCATAAAGCAGCACGGTGCTGCCTCTTCCCAGCTTGATGGTGTGCAGTGCTGGTCAGCTGGCTGAAAGAAAGCTCCTTACACTTTTACTTTGCTTACCACAAAGACAAATGCAGCTGTTTGAAAGTATTTCTGGTCCCAGAAAAAAAGTCAAGGCCAGTCATGATGTGTAACTAAAGGAGAGCCACCCATCACTCGTAAAAAGGCTCAATTTTAAACCTACGGCTGGCAAGCTTCAAGCTGCATGTAGTAGCAGACAGCCGGCTGACTACCCGAGCAGAAAGCCAGACCAGTCAGCCAGCCCAGATGCACTTTAAATACTGCCAGTGAAACTTTTTATACAGCAGAATAACAAAGCACTTAAAAATACTATAACATTTACAAGGTTCTTATTTTACATTTTTTGCCTAAAAGGGGACATATCTTGCAAAATCCACTTTTTTAGCTCTTAAACACATTTTTTGTGTATTGGGAGTCTCTGAAAGTCTAGAAAATTTGAATTTAGTCATTTGCGATCGTGCAATGATATATTTAGATGCTTTCTGGGTCATATTTGGTCAGTCTGTTCAGATTTTTCCATTTTTTATTACGTTTCATTCTCTATTACATCACAGTATTTTCTGTGGAACTTGGTCAGGGACCAATCCAGTGAATCCGCAGTATTCATGTAGTTCAAGTTGAAGGATGCCGAAGCAGCAAGCGGAAGAATCTCAATGTTCTGTTGTCGAGTATATTAACGACACCAGTTATTACACCGACCCCCAGGATAAGAACCTCTTCGGAGTGCCTGATTAAATTTTATTTTTCATGTAAACGTGCCGACATCGGTGGGGAAAGTCCTCTTCGTTTGCGCGAAGCACTTCAGGGAGGAGTGTTTCTGCAACCTCGGCCAGTATGAAGGAGGATTAGCCGAAAGTCTCGTCTGAGGGGTCAGTTTCTGTCTATGGAAGCCACGGACAGGGCAAAGAGGTTAGCTGCATATAACTGTAAAGTGTCAGCAAGCTTGATTGTTGAGGCATTGATATAACTTACTGGCTGTTCTGATAGCACAGCTTTGTGCCTCCTGCTAATGTTAGCGCTGTGCACTCGCTTTTAGCTCTTAAGGACATCACCTTTTTGTGTTTTTTGAATAACCATATTAAACAAACAGTTTTGCAATCGGTTTGGTTGCCCTTTTTGCCTTGAGAAACATGATCCAAATGCATTCAGTGATGTTCTTGATGCTAGCGTTAGCTAACTCATTAACTATGTTGGGGTCTTGTTTAAAAGTTGTGTTCATTCAATTTGTGGTAGCATTAACATTTTAAAATGTATCTTACATGTAGTCTGTGTAAAAATATTGTCAGTAACAGTAGTAATGGGATTACAGCTTTTGTTACTACTCTGAATTCCTTTTAAATGAACGCCTGAGGAGTTACAATAACGACAAATTCAAACCAAAGCATTGCAGTTACACTTTATACAGACCACATCTGCTTGATTTAAATAGGAAAAGGAATGATTTAAAAGCATGATAGGTCCCCTTCATCAAATTTAAAGATTTTTAAGACAACATTATTATAAATGTAACAAGCAATGTGTTATACAGTGTTAGCTGCAGCTAGAAATATGCTCGTCTGTTGGAAACAAATAGCAATAAGGGCAGGTATGAAATTCTCACAGTAGCCTTGAGGAGAAATAATGCAAAAAATCACTGCTTAAAAAAAAAAAGATTTTAAACATATTCTAATTGGTTTTATTTAAAAGTTCCCAACCAATTTGTAATGAACAAGATGTAGGTTTGTTAGCTATAAACTGTTAAACGGTTAGCTAGTTTTAAACACCTTGACCATTGGGTTTTGTTAAAGCCAAATTGGACTTTTCTGTAAGCATAAGAGAAACATATTTCAGCTAGCTGACCAGCAGTGTGTAGCAACAGGTGAAGGAGGGGCTGCGCTAAATTACTCGGCTGGTGAAAACTATGACGACTTTGGCACTTTTGCTGTCATCTCATTATTGCTAAATACTGAAAGAATATACTGCGACTTGTTCAAACTGATGTACAATGATGCCATTAACCGACAGCCCATTCCCGACACAGCTCTCACAACCGGGGTGGGGGGGGTATAATAGGCATAAACATCTGGCTCCTTTAATGCAGGCTGTCACCTGAACTCCTGATTGCTTGTAGTTCTGTCAACCAAAGGCAAAGGTGTGTGGAATAGAACAAAGCAAATCAGAACAAAGAAGAAAATATCGTCTTTTACTGCAGAAGCAGGCTGTGTGACAGTAACCTAGATAACTGCAACATGTAATCAGAGGACCTGGCATTATTCATATCTGGAGAAAAACATGAAGCGATAACAACATCCTCAGGTGGTTTCTTCAAAGATATCACCGTTTCATCAAAACGAAAGCTACATCAGTTGTAAATAAATATTACACAAGCACAGAGCTGTTGATGCAAAGGGCTAACATTGCTGAATCTGTTTTTTATGCTGAGATTAATTGTCCCTCTGTCATTTCTACAAATGTCAAAACCAACACACGAGACAAACACTCAAACTCTGCACCCCAGAGAACGTCCGTCCCCCCCCCAGGGATGCGCAGATTAACAAATGACAGAGCTCGTTAACCCTGGACAAAGAGGGATACTAATCTTGTACAGTCGGCTTCGGCTGTCCTCTAACTGTACAGACACAGAGAGAGAGAAAGGGAGAGCGTGAGGGAGGAAAAGAAAAGAGGGAACAAGGGAGGTATATGTAGTAACAGAGGACTCAGTATGCCCCAGAAAGTAGAGAATGTCACAGGGAGGCCTGGCTCTATCGTCCCCCCATAACAATGAGGATAGAGACAGAACAAATCTACAAAAAGCAGGCCCGACACAAGTGTGAGGGCCCTACTACAGTCTGGCTGAGCTCCACGCCTTGCAGCGAAGACCAGCAGAGCAGCGCAAAACTCAACTCTGGATATTGATCGCATGGGAGAAAGTAGCCAATCAGGCAAGCAGACCCACAGATGGCCAGGACATGGACAGACATAGGCAGAGGAAGTGCATTAGTAAGGCAGGTTCCTCTGATGCCGTTAGCTCTCTCCCCTGGGAGATAAAGGAGACAGTAATGACAAGGTTTTAGGAAGGGACAAAAGAAGACTGGGTGGATAAAAAGAGACAAGAAGGGATAGTAATATAAAAAAAAAAAAATCCAGCAAGATAAAAGGTAGACTTAGGATCCAGCTGAGTAACTAAGACTAATTTGCAACTTGAAGAGCTGCTGGACCCTCTCCATAATGGGCTGTCTGCCCACGAACAAGCTCCTCTCTGGGGGTAAATGAGATCAGGACAGCCCAGAACCAGCTGGTGGCTTGGATCAATGACACCAGACAGAGCATACAGAGATGGGGAGGTGGGCAGAACCGTAGCATCTGGACAGGATGGCAGAATTGCGCCTGAGTGGCTCCAGCGTTCTTACCAGATTGTGTAGGGCGGCATGGACACCCACGTGCAGGGTACAAGAACAACAACTGAGTCCATAAGAGGATTATGTGCTTCTGTTTGAAGTGGAACAAGACACGTTCCAGATGGATCCTGATCTTTCGCAGGATGTCAAACAGGTTGGGCAGTTGACCTGATCAGTGCTTTGTGAACACAGCTTTCCGAGTAGTAAATCTCATACCAAACATCTGGCCTTAACGCAAAACAACCTGAGTAAACGCACGCTCTCTAAACACTACCAGGTTTAGCTAACAACACCCTTCAGTGTGGTTGCTGTTACTGAAGGAAGAGCACCTGTAGCGAACTGTTTTAAGTATCAGCGAGGTGTTTAAAAATGGAACCACAGGAGGAATGAATGATGTAAGAAGCTATACAAAAAGGAAACTGTATTTTGTGGAGAGGCATGTTGGCTGTTCATTCAGGCTGCTATAATAGAAAGTTTGACTTCGGATTTGGTCTTTTCCTGAGGGACCTTTGGTTGATCTGAAAAAGGAGAAGCCTGCCTCAGGACATCAATTAATATTGAAAACAATATTTGAGGTGCTAATAAACATATTTCAAGTGCCATTCATTTATTTGGTGCTAATGATTATTATTTAAACCTTTGGGTGGAATTTCTCTGCTACTTGTGCCCACACTAAGGTATAGATAGGTTTTAGTTAACAATATGCTAAACCTCATGGAGAGTGGTGGGCACAATTTGATGAAAGAAAAAAAAAGAGAGAAACGTGGGGCAATTTTTCAAATCTAATTTAATGTAAGAGTCTAAATTACTTAGAGAATATAAAGTGAAACCTTTATTTGCAGTTGCTAATGCTAACCCTGCTAATTGCAAGCCCAAAATGCTAAAGACACCTTAAAATGCCAATTCAAGGGTCATTATCTTTGTTTTACAGCAGTAAAACCCTATTTTACCCTTACCCACATTGCTGTGACGTCACAAAACAGAACATGGGGAAATTTGCCATAATTCTCTCATTGGTGGGTTCTCACAAATAAATACAATAACCTGTGTGTCATCGCCAATGTTTAGTAATAATGCACTGCTGCAAATGTTGGCAGCAGGCTGAGAAGAGTCTACTGTAATTTGGCCGCATCACGTGAAGAGTTAAAGTTGGCATTAAAGTAAGGATGAGCTCAGTTTCATCTGGGAGCCAAAAGTGACAACAGCTTTATTACTGGACTCAATAATCACAATCTCCAAGACTGCCTGGCACCAAAAGACTAAGCTCCACAAACGCATTGGGCAGCAAAAGAAAAAAAAAACTCCAGTCCTGGACCCTAGCAACTGATCTGTGAACTGTGTTCCTTATCTATGCTCCCACCAGGGGAATTTAGATTGTCCAAACACAGCAAATTACTGCAGCTGTTGGCAAACACAATCTTCAAACTGCACCAGCAGTTGCCAACTGCATGCGCTGACAACTGTGATACCACCAACCATGGCTACTATCAGAACCAGAAGCACAGACAACAGCGGAGCTTATCCCTTCTTTATCTTCCCTTTGCAAATGCATCAAGGCACTCGCAGCAGTTTCCTTGAGGCTCCTATCACCAGGACAACGAGAGGAAATTCAGCAAAACAGACTGTTTCTGTTTAGGTGTTTAGATAATCTCAAAACAAGAAACTATTGTGTGGTTTAATGGATTTAGAAGAGAACTATAGAGGATGGTGGTCATTTCTAATGATGCCAAGGAGTGCAAGAGTCTCGGGTTAAGGCCGAAAAAAGCTCGATGGCCAGAGGCACAGGCTTGGCCTTGTCACTACTGAGTTCAGCGCTGGGGGCAGGGGATTTCATTGTGAGTCACACTCCCTCCAACACTAGCCATCAGTCTAAAGGAAAGCTGGCACATGGGGCTATTAATGCAGCCATCATCTCCCCTCTCAGAGCAGAGGTCAAGAGGGCATTTGAGGCAAAATTTGTAATTAGCATTTAAAATGGCCCAAACATCAGACCTTACAAATACATTTTATAGGCAGACCACTTTACATAGCACTGAAAGACAAACAAGTCAAAACACTAAAACACAAGTTTTCACATTAGAGAGTGAAAATCAGTGATTACTTTGAATTTGCAAATGACTGATGAGTTTAATCCAAATAGACACAGATTAATCACTTCACATAAAGGCTAACTGCTTCTAATAATGTTAAATCCATCATTCACTGTTAAATGTCAGATTATAAAGCTAAGACTTACTAAAGCTCAAGCTCATCTTTTCACGTGACCAATTTATTACTCTGAATTTGTGACAAAACTAAACTACATCATCTTTAACAATTTGATTTTTTTTCACGTTTTGCATGGATATTTACAGTGAACAAGCAGTAATAGAAATACCGCGTTGCCTCCAGCAGCTGCCAGGGGACAGCGCAGCATGCTTCTAGCCCTTAGTCAGGAAGAATTAAGACGTTCAAAGCAAAGCACTCAGTTTATAAAACAGGAGAACAAATCTTTAAGTTTTAACAAATGTTTAACTGGAAAATCAAGAAAACATGTTACTTGTCAAATTATCAACAGGTCATTTCAAAACACAGAGGAAGCAAGAAAAATTCTGCAAACTTCTCTGCAAGCAGAGATCTTCAGCAAACTCCAGAGTGTTTACTGAAGGCCCAGTAGTAATGTGTGCTGAGCCACATATTCCTGTAGAACTAAATAATAAAGCCAAGCATGTTTTAGGTGAGGTGTGACGTTCTTGTTTCAGGAAAAGGGCTGTTTCTTTTACCTTCCTAATGCTTATGTGCAACTGTTCTTTTTCAGTAATAAAATATTTGAAATGGTTTAAATGTTGCATTTTTACCAATCCCACTAAAATTGGGTTTTTGTTGAAACCGCTGAAATTTTACCATGACATATTTATTATTATATATATTATGCAAATTCTTTCCTTTTGAATGGACCCATCACATCAGTTTCATTTTTCCTTTCTCCTTTAGCTAATGCTAGTGTAGCACGATACCAACAGGTTCTTGTTCTTGTACTTTTTAATCTAAAATATGGTTTCTGAGTTTGCCCAATAGTGTAAAACTGAGTGTACTTCTGGTCCTACATATCACATTTTTCTTTTTTCCCCAAACAGCCAAACTGGTGTTTTGTGCAGGTATGAAACTGTGGTAGCCTTCTTTTAGCCAGCTGACCAACAGCAATGGCTGGAGGACAAGCAGCGCTGGATAACATTAACAGTATGATGGGAAAGTCTTTATGATCCTCGGTATAACCAGTACATGCTTATTGACATAAACTGGCAAAACTGCATAAATAGATAAAAACTGTTCGACTATTATCTTTGACCTTCAAGCTTTGTTATATTTTTCTTTTCCTCTCTCAGAGGAAAACCGATAAAATCTTGACATTACCATGTTTACTCTAAATTAGAACAAAGAAAAGAAATCTATTTGTGAGCTGAGAAGAATTCAATGATGATTCATTGTATTGGTTTTGAACATGACCATCAGATTACCTAAATGTGAAGCAAGTGATTTATTTCATTTACTTTTCCAAGTGAATGCCAACAATCAGTCTAACTGTAGCCGACCACCCCCTTTGTGGTAAACTCCTCTGACACACACAAAGGAGACAAATTGGTCTATCTGGTGTAAAAACTCTCCTCACAAGGAAGAAAAGACCCATATAGAATCCATTTAACTAGTGACTTCTTATAGTGTTATAAACACCACCATGAAATGGAGGAATAATATCCCAACATTTGTCTCTTTCTCCCATAGATAGCGCAGTGAGCTCCGTTTGTTTTAGTTTGCTTTCCAATAAATCCTCTCCGCTAACAGAACGCCTCTGGCTTTAATCCACACGCTCCAAGTAATAATCTTTCAAAGTCATCCCCAAATAACTTCATTTAAGCAGTGTGCCTTTTAATGGCGGCTAAATTTAATTTCACATGATTGCATTAGGCGGCCTGTCTTTCATTTCCCAGCCTCATCCAAGAGGCACTATGAGTCAGCCATTTGTTTCTCCATGCTCTGGGGTGTGGTGGGTGGTGGGGTCGGGAGGGGAGAGTCAGGGTTTGGCTCACCCCTGACTTAAGAGTGTTGGAGAGCCTCCAAGCCCCAGCATGGCAGGCCCCTCAAAAGAGCTCATCTTAGTTGCCCTGGGATGCCATTTACTCAGGATGACATCAACATCATGGTGGATCAACGCATATTACTGGCCAACCCAGTCTGGCTTCGCCCACGAGGCGTAAAACAATTTTTGCTGTTTTCTGCACCTCTACAAGGGAAGAAAATACAGTTGTGGGCAAAGGATAAAGACTTGGTTTCTCATTTTGCTTTGTGATTTTCATCAGGCTCTTTTCTTCTAGCTTTTGTTCTACTATAGAAAAAAGTCTCCCTCATACTCCCTCAGTAGTATGACTGCTGCAGAGTCAATGACTCCATGCAATCAGCTGGGCTTGCTTAGATGTCTTATTTTTTACGGGTTGGCATTATACCATGAACCACATTTGACTGTATTCATGTTAGTCTTGGAATTCCTTTATTTTCTGTTTGATTCAAAAACTGCATCCCCCATCAAAGAACATGGAAAACACATTTCCTCTTTATGTGTTATCACCCATCTCTACTTTATTGGATTATAATTATGATTGATTTTGGCTGTATGTAACTGAATTAAAGTCGGTCTGTAAGATTGGATTTTTTATGAACTGCACTGATCTGCACTGATATATTTCTATATAAAATCAGAGATGAACCAGTCAGGCTTTTCTTGGCCAGTGCTGATTTCTGGTATTCTTTGAGCTCTGGCCTTTTTGACTGGGTCCAAAGTTTTATTCGGAGGATGTTCTAACATGGAACAACAAACGTGCTGCAGGTCACACCACACAGAAAACACAAAATCAGGTATATATAATATATAGGTATATATAATCAAATCAATACCAATATAATCCAAACATATAAATAGATTAAATTATAAATGGTGTAATGCAATCATAGCTATAAAACAATAACAGAGGAGTTTACTGATTTCTCACCTTCTTTGAACCCTTAAAGGCTGACCAGCCAATTATGAGTTTATTGCTAGGACTATAACAAAAGACAAATGTGATGTAGGCTCTTTGACAAAGAGAGGTTTTTAATCCATGACAGACTGAAAATATTACAAAATTATCCCTATTTATGCATAAAAGTGCATCCTCTAACTTTATCTGAGTTCAAGCTGTTGGTTTTTGTATTAATAGACAGAAAATGATGGCTGTTCTTAATTAAAATACATAGAATGAAAACAGAAAATCCTATTTTTTTAGGTATTTGATCTGCTGCTCATGATCAGACCTGATCATAATTGGCTATTCCGATATATCATCAAATTATTGTTCCATCCCTATGATTTATAAATGAATTGGACAAGTTTGACTTTTAAAGTCCCTTGAGATGACATCTGCTGTAGCACAATTTTAACAAACTGATTTAAACCACAATGGCTGATCACTTTTAGAGGGGTTGACATTAATCGTGCTAGCTTGTATGCTCTCTTTAGAGACATTTCAGCTTTACTCTTCCCCTTCAGCTTCTGGAAAAGGGCAAAGTTATGTTCTATTAAGAGAAAATGAAAAAAGACGCCGTCTGCTTATTCATCTGCACATAAATGAGAAAATCTAAAATACCCCCGTCCCGCCCCCCAGAGGGGGCTGAAACATCTCTCGCTTCTCCCACTACTTTTGCCCATCACAGAACAATGGGAATCCGCGATGAAGGATGGAGGAGGGGAGACAAAAAGAGGGAAAGGGGGAAAAAGTTTAGGGTGAAAAGGCGGACAAAATGGCCACACAAGGAGGGAACATGTTTTCTACATAAGAACAAGTACACGTTAAAACGTTTTAATTGGTTGCATCAGTTTGTGACTAACAGGTCTGCTGGGCACTTCAGCGACCATGCAGCCTGGCTGCCACCGCCCCACTACTGGACTCACCGAAACAGAGCAGCTCATCACACAAAGGTGAAATGACAGCAAAAATAAAGCTTATATACGTTTTATTTTACGCGTTTAACATAGATGCGCATTAAAAAAAACAGCAGCTGTAACTCAGATAATTTGTAAGGGGCTAAAGTGTAAAAGGAACGGTAATGGCGCAGACCTCTTCAACGGTCACCAGACAGGGCGTTCATTTTAAGCCATCGCTGTTTTTATTTATTTATTTACTGGTTGTAACTAACTGTCACTGACTTTAGCTTGCTAGCTAAAGCTGAAAGAATCTGGGACTTACCGGTTAGTGCAACTGCAAGCTAGCAAAATCCTCTCCAGCTACGCCCAGTCAGCGTTAGCCAGTCCGCCTCACGAGCCAAAAAGTGGGGATGAAATGTAAAATAAAGCTGGAATGAAAGTAGGAGGATACCGGGACTAGAAGTCAAGTCGAACCGAGCCAACGGGCAATGAACTTGAGAGTCGCTAGCGCCGTTTTCTCACAATTGATGCATGCACCCTTGAAGGAAGAAAGGAGGAGAATGAGGGTTCGCTTCACTGCTCACTCACTCACTCACAATACTAGAGCCGGCGAACGGAGGGATGGACAGGCGGAGGAGAGGCTGCTGCTTTCACGTGCTGCTCGGAAATTTTGGTCATTGTGGAGCCAGTGGTGAAATATTTTTTGTGTTTATAGGCTATTTTTTCTTTTCCCCTGTGGAATAAATATGATGTGACACAGAGGCACATTTCTTTGAGCCCTTGGTCACTATATTTATCTTACCGTATAGAGTGAGCAGGATGGTAAGGGAGGTAAAAAAAAAAAACAACACTGTAAGAGAACTTCAGCAAAAAGTGGCATCTTTGGGTCACTAAGTCTCCATAAAAACCATGCATAGGTGTCAAACTCCATTCCTCAAGGGCCGGCATGCTGCAACTTTTAGATGTGTCTCTCCGTCAAAACCCCTGAAACACATAATTAGGTTGTTAGCAGGACTCTGTACAACTTGAGTGCTTAGGAGGTGATTCAGTCCATTGGTTCAGGTGTGTTGGACTTTGGACACATCAAGAAGTTGCAGGACACTGGCCCTCGAGGACTGGAACTTGACAGCCCTGCTAGACTGTCTGTGTACATATCAACCAGTTGTTGGACCCACAAACAAAAACATGGGGCACTTGCTCAGCTCTACATGGATGTATATTTTAGTCACATGAGACTGGCAACAAACACTGTTTAGTGTCAAATAGAAGATTAATATGTGGAAAAATACCTTATGTCCACAATTTAGTATGATAGGGGATCAGTAAGGCTGAGTGCCTGTTTCTCCTCCAAATGCCCTTGGAGCCTTTTTAGGAAAATAACCTCATCAATGTTTTAAAATACCAGGAGGTTTTAAGTAAAAATCTGGTGGCCTCTGCCAGGAAGCTGAAAATTGGTCATCATTTATTCTTTTAAAAGGATAACAATCAGAAACATATGACCAAATCAACACAGAAACAACCTTATTCCATGGCCATCTCAGTTCCCAGTCTTAAGCTGTAAGCTGAAGAGGTCATAGCAAATTTTCATGTTTCATATACCTTTCCACATTTTGTCACATTAAAACCACAAACCTTAGAATGTTTTCTTAGGGTTTTGTGTGAAAGACCAACAGAATGTAATGCATAATTTTGTCACAGGAGGAAAATGGTAGAGTGGCAAGGTTAGAGGTTGTAAAAGACCAGAAACCAGGGTTGAGGTCCACCTTCCAACTAAGAACTCAAAACAGTTGAAGAGTTTATTCTGTAAATGTGCAAAAGCGTAAAAAGTGCTCCTACAAAGTACTGACTCAAAGTGACTGAATACAAATCTTTTTTTGTTGGACTATCACAGAATATCTGAATAAAATGTATGAAGCTTGTGGTTGTAACATGACATGACTTGCAGCTTCTGCGAAGTATTGACTCAGCAGTGCTGACTACAAATGCAAGGATCACTTCTCAGATTTGTACTTGTAAAAAATTTGGAAAACAATCTATCCTTTGACTCACACTCCACAATTGTGCAATACTTTGTGGTAGTCTATCACACCAAATCCTAAAGTGAAAAAACCTGAAAAGCTCAAGAGGTGTAAATACTTTTGCAAAGGCACTGTATGTGGATACAACTGTCTCTAAAATGGATAGTATGCATTTCAAGTAGCAAAACCTTTCCAACAGGTCATTTTTGTCTTTTCAAAAAACGTGGGTTTACTACGAGTCCGTGAATGGAGCATTCACCAGACACCGCGCCATGGCAAAATTGAAAGGGAGTGAATAGCAAATAGCCGAGGAACTCTTGTTTCTCCGAAACCAACCAATCCCCTCCCAGCCGGGGGGATTATTCAAATTGAGGATGATGTCACCTCTTGCGAGTCACCCTACTCTCTTGTCCGAGTTTTTCCCAGTTGTCTGGTGCCCTCCAACCCCCACTCCCCCACCCCCCAGGCTCCTAGAGCCCTTTATCTCGCCTGTTCAAACTCTTTTCTTCCATTCTCTATGCCCCACTGCACACTCACACACACATACACACTCGAACGGTGAAGCAGCGCTGCACCACATGCATCAAGTCGCCCGCATTGTCCCTTTTCAGTGTTACTGTTGCAGTAGAATACCGTGAATGTATCTCAGACCTGTTGATTTTTATTAAGATGATTCAATTTATTTATTATTTTATTGTGCGTTAATGTCCCATATTTCCATATTAATGTTGATTTCCTAAAACAGGATGTCTATTTGCTTGCAAATTCATTTGGTCTTAAGAGGCATTCCCACCATGTGCAGCTGTCTGCAGCCTTAAGCAATAAAAATATGAGCTTTCAGACACAAAGACAGCAATGTGCAGAGTATGCACAGATTGTATTTTAGTTGTCTACTTCTCTGTGAGAATAATATAGCACAGGGTGTTGATTCATCTCCTCTGAATCTTTTGTTTCTCTGCTCTTCTGCAGAGCACAGCTTTTCACCAGAGACTGTCTGGGTGGGCACGCCGCCTGTCTACTTGTCTGCCTGTCTGCTGCGCTGCATGCTCAGCTCCCAGCAGCCGCCTGCCCCTGTCCACCTGAGCCAGGCTTTTGTGTGCTGCTCTGTTCTGGATGAGCTTATTTTTCATGTCAAGCCTGTCATGCACTCTTCCATTTTTCTTCTTTTTCTTTTTCCCCCAAGTATTGTACCGGAGTGCGAGATTAGATTGTTTGAGTTTAATGTGTAAGGATTTTGCAGCTATCTGAAAGGAAAACAGCACATCTATCTGTATGAATCTAAAAAAGGCAGCATCTTGTCTATGGTGGATTTCCAGAGAATGCACCTCCAAACAACTTGCAGTTGCTAAGATAGACCAACACAAAGTAGTACATGAATTTTTTTTGTTATGTATTTAAAAATATTATTGAGTGAATTGTGTGGTTTAATGGTACCATTACGCAACTTAATTGAACGGATATACTGAGCTACCCTTTTTGGTAATAGGTGAGTTTTAATTTTAAGGCAGTATTTGTTTTTCTTAGGCTCTGACTGTATACAGTAAGATATAGTGATAGGCCAAACATTTTGTGCGCAATTTTTAAAACCCTTCTATCATCACTTTTATTGCTTTCTCACTAAATACCACATAATACATGGTAAAGATTTAGTTCCATATCACCCATCCCTAATTAGTATAAAATTGACTTCACAGCACAACAAATCTGAAAACTGAATATGGATTTCCTTCTAGGATTAATTATGTGTCTATCACATCTATCACACCAGCTTCCCCCCGACCCACTATGGAAGAAGCGGTTTAGAAAATGACTGACTGACATTAAACTTGGTTGTTGCCAACGCGGGCCTTAAGCAGAATTTGGTTCCCCTCTTCCTGTTAAGAATATCTCCACCACTAACATCATTTGAAAACCGATTTGGTGAAATCTGAGTGGCGAGAATTGGTTCTTATTTGCTGAGATATGTTTGTGAACAGACAGAGTTCAAACACAAAGAAAAGATAAAACCTGTAGCATCAGATTGCAATTATGGTAATACCAGAATCAAACAATGAAGATTATTTTTCACACTTTTATGATTATAGTAAACTTTAAATTACTTATTATTTTAAACAATTATTTAAATTGTAAGCAATGTAAAATCTTTCAATTTACCTATGCTGAAACCATCAAATCAAATTTAACAGTATTCTCATTCTCAAAAATCAAATATAAAAATTTTTTATCCAATGTTTGTGTTAGTTTGGTTAGGCTTTGGGCTGGCTCTGGTTGTTGCCTGACACAAAATGCTAAAGTTAAAGGGGTATAAATACTTTTGCAAGGCACTAAATATAAGTAGCTAAACAGTTGGTTAGAGGTTAAAGAGACATCCCCATACTGGAACTGTGTCTGAATAACCTTCTCTCTGTGTGCGTGCAGGTGTGTGTAAAAGACATGGAGGCTGAGAAGGAAGAAGGTGTGAGTTGGGGCATTCTGTGCCTGTTCACTTGAGACTGATGGACATATTGGCACAGTCATCCGGGTGCAACAAAGAGAGGAAGGTGGTAGTTTTTTCTTTTTTTTTCCGTACAGGGGGTGGTTAGCGGCAGCGGAGACAGGAAGGGGCAGGGCACTGTACCCCGGCGTGCAGTTCCCGTGTTATTTATCTCATTGTTTTTTTCCGCACTGCTCTGGAGTCCAGCTGGGTCAGTCAGAGCACAAAAAGGGGCCTGGTGCTCAGTCAACCCTTAAAAACCTGGCCTCCAGTTTGGAGTCAGAGACTGTTGCACAACACGTTAGTTATTTAACCCCCAGAAGATACAAATACAGGCATGTTCTTGTGTTTCATGTATTCCAGCATGAAGAGTCACATTGCACACAGGTCTGAATCTCTGAGAGACACACCCAGCTCATGAGAGACTCTGGATCATTATCACAAGTGGCATCTGCACATGCAGCCATTCACACTCCAATAACTTGAACACTGTATTAGAAATGGGGTTTGTGTGCACGAAAACCAGGCTGGTGCAGGATAGCACGCGCTGGTGCAGCTGCTGCTCTCTGCACACGGCATGGACTCCCTGAAGAACACCACGCGCCAACACCGCATATCATTAGCATGGAGGATGCTTCCACGCTCACTGACAAGCAACCTGTGAATAAAGAACCCAACAAAGACCTAATTAATGGACTTTAATTATGCCTCAGGCATGCTCTTCTGCAGCATGTGGGTCAAATCTGATGTTCACCTAATATTTTTTACTGCTAAAAAATGATTTTTAGCCTTTGGTGGGTCAGGCATGTTTGCTAATGAGTGACAATCAGTGTTGAAACCTGATGACATCAAGGCAGGTCAGCTAGTACCTGTCACTTAAAGTGCTGCTCCATCAGCTCCAGTACCATCTCCTAGTAAATAATGCACACAGATCCTGGGTTTATTGGACAGCGATACCACTCCAACACATTAGGGAGTGACTGTGCACATATCTGCCTTGATAGTTGTTCCATTTGAACAATATGTGTGTGCATTTTCTTCGTTATTTTGCTGAAGGAGCTGACCTGCACTTCCATTTACATGGTAGACTTGAAGGACGAGCCCTTTTGCTCTACATTATATATATTTAATGTGGCTAATCTTTTACTCTAGGTCCAATAAGTAGTGCCTTTGTTTTTTCCCTTCCTGTCATTGTTTTATTGCCTTTCAATTTGATTTCCTGTGTTTGGTTTGCTAGGCAGGAATAGGAGCACGCTTCCCCCCTCTAGTGGTGGCTGCTTGTACTAACAAGTACAAGGCACATGAGAATGGAAAACCAAACACCGGTACCCGAAAAGTTCTTGGGTTTATACAGGACAGGCGTCAAATGCAATAGTTGTGTATGTACTAAGGGAAACTTTCTTAATATTTTACTAATATGAAGAGCATACATTATCATATTTAAGAGGCAAAAAAACCTGTAAATATTGGAAGTTTGATATGTTAATGAATAATGTTTTTCAAAGCAGACAAGTAATTTTAAAATGCACATTTCTGAAATGGGAACGGCCTTTTGAGTTAGACGCATTAAAAACAGGAAGTGCTTCCATATATGGAATATGATGTGGCATGCTTACACAGGTTTTAACTATAAGGCCTGTAAAGTTTTTCCCTGAGCTTACGCATCACTTTTGGGATTGAAACAAGGATGTTGGCGCTGAGCACCAACTCCTTCCATTACTGTTTAAACCAAAGCCTTGCCCAGCTGCTGAATTTGTTGTCAGGATTAAAACCAAGTGTTCTAGCTATAAACATGGATTATTTCAAACCATTTACACAGTAAAGCTGAATTAAAAACATTTCAAAGTCAAAGAAAGTTTTACGGATATTAAAATTATTTATACCTCAGAACCTTAATCCTAAAATATTACTTTGAATGAATAAGTTACTCCTTCTTTATTCACAAATTACTATTAACAGATCTTGTAGACTGTTTTAAATTGATATGACTGAATTCTAATATAAAAAAATAAAAAAAATCAACCAATTTAAAATTCTTAGCTCTATCCCATCGCAAAACTCCATGCAAAAGTCACGGTTGTGTCAAAAAGTACTACATCACTTAAACTTCCCTTTTTCTGAGGAAAATTTCTATTAAGGTATTTTGCTTTCGCTCCGGTAATTGCAGTTGAAATGCTGCGGGTAATAATGGCATGAGAAAGCTTACCTACAGTAGTTACTGTAAAAAGTTTATGTCGTAGCAACGAGCTTCTCGTTGCTCCTATGTTGATGCTTGTGACTCTCTGTTCCTGCAGGCAGGTAATGGATTGCTTTCTTGTTTAATAAGGCCTTTTTATTGGGAATATGTAGAATGGATGAATGGCCACTTATAGGTGAAACAGAAAAGGATATAGTGAGCGCTTTGCTACAAAGTTCTGCTATGGAGAAGACGTAGTTGAGCTCTGTAGAACACGGGTAGGGAGGACAGATTGGAGGATTATAAAAAAATTCAAAAATTAAGGTATTTAAGAAAAAGAGCAAGGAAATGGCTAATACCAATATCTGAGGAGAGAGTAAGCCAGGCCATGAAGGCACTTCAAATCTTTGCGAGCATAACGTTTATCAGGTCAGCAAATTATGTTTTTTTACACCAACTTTGACTTTTGTCATTTGTCAGTTCAAAATGCCTGCTGATCCCCACAGATTCCAATAAAAGAATAACTGCTTCCTCAAATGATCCTCCTACGTGGTTTGCCATGATATGTAACTTTTGCTGCAACTGTTTTTTTTGTGTGTCTGAGCCAAATGAACGACAGTGTTTCACTGCAGGTGCAATCTGTTTTTTACTGCTTTGACTTTAGTGTAGGGCAGTTTAATCCTCATGAGAAAAACAGACTGATTATGTGGAGAAAAATAAAGCTGTACAATCCCTGGTGACTCGCTAATATAAATATAGATTCTGGTGACATATGTCCTTGATAGGAGTGTGCTGATGCCTGTGTACATATGTTGTTCAGAAGTGGAGCAGAAATTGAGTCATTTATCTGAATCCTACCAGAATTTTAGTGTTACAAATTAAGTTTTTGTCACAAATCAGCAAAACATACATGATGTGATCACTCTTCTGCAGCTTTTAGCTCCTATTTTTTTTCCTTAACATATTTTTTATTTTGGACATTGTTGGAATGCAGACACATACAAAGTTTTTATCTTGTATTGCTAATAGTTGTTAGCGTAATCACGGAGTACAACAACTGGCAAATCCCACCTGTTTTCCAAATTCTAGCAACAAGGTTCAATTGGGTTATGGATACCACTCACCTGTATGATTGCTTGGGCCTGTTAACTCTACATTACAGTTAAATCGTGTGGTATTTAACCTTGTAAGTTGTTATCTAAACAGACTACCACCATTGGCTGTCCAAGTTGTTCTAACCACTGTGAGAACAATGCCTTTAAATTTTAACATCGGAAACTCACCTAATAAGTCAAAAGCTCTGTAATAATGTCTTCAAAAAATATGTAAATGGCTTGTACTTGTATAATTTCCCAGAGACTCCAAAGCGCTTTACACTACATTCAGTTATCCTCCCATTCATACACACATTCACATACTAACAGTGGTAAGCTACTTTGTAGCCACAGCTGTCCTGGGGCAGACTGACTGAAGTGAAGCTGCCATACAATCGGCGCCACCGAGCCCTCTGACCACCATCAGTAGGCAAGGTAGGTGTAGTGTCCTGCCCAAGGACACAACAACTGAGACGGATATAGCCGGGGCTCGAACCGGCAACCCACCTGTTAGAGGACAAACTCCTACCACCATCGCGGTCACCCCAATGTGGAATTGTCATTGAAATGGTAAATAAAAGGCAAACAACACCAGTGCACAGTTTGTCTTTCCAGTTTATTTAACTGAAATGTGTGCTCATAATTAAGACAGCATCTGTAGAGAAAAGTGAGTTAAAAGGTACTTGATGCTTCTCGTTTAGCTATTGTTTCTTCTTAAATTGAGGTAAAAATGAAAAAAAAGCAGAAGTGCATGCAAACAAACGCAGTGAGCAGTGGCCGCCATCATTAAACTAGCAATATCAAGGAGCCTTCCTATAGCTGATAAATTTCATTTATAATGCTTTTCTCTGTTGCGCACTACTGATTCACTACTGTCAAATTAAGTAAAGCTTCACATTTCCATGCAAATAAATAAACTACCGATTAAGATCAAAGAAAATAAATCTCCTTTTGTCATTGTAAATGTTTTAATGCATATAAATGAAAGTGCTCAAAAGCAGTGAAAACTACGAATCCCAGAAAACAAAGAAAAAAATGCTGGAATGACACTACAGTTTCAGAAGTTTCCATAAATCATGTCTTTTTAGGGGCAACAAAAGAGTGTAAGTCGGTAAAGGTTATATTACTCATATACAGATAAAATACCTAGCTATCACACTTTCACAGGTTTAACAGAAAACATAAAGGACAGAATAATCAAAGCTGCCTTCATTAAACCCCAACATGGTTAAAATACAGATTTGACCAAAACTGATTTAAGATAGGGAACTTTCTTAAAGAAAGCAATAAAAAAATGTGCAAAACGGAGAATAATCCCACAAACAATTCCAAAATTTCAAGGTGCTAACACATTGTAAATGCTAGATAATGTTAGCTTAGGCTAATGCTTTGAGATAGCAAACTAGCTTAAATGAAATTGTTTGTCACAGAATAAAAAAGATCAACTCTGAAAGTTCAGTGTTGTGATGTATGACCCTTAAGGAAGTTAACATTAAAGAAAAGAAAATTCCCTTTTGTAAATTTAAACACTAATTCATAAAAACTGAAAAGCCCAAAAATGCCTACTGCCAGACAAAAAAAATTGCTGGAATAAAATTTCACTTATGTAGGTTTCTACAGATAGTTTTTTTAAAGTGTCACTGAAGAGTGCGAGTTGGTTGAGGTGTTCTTAGTCATAAAAATAAAATAACTAGCGATAAAACATTTGGCGAAAATAGAGATTTGGCCAAACTTGAGTAAAGACAGTAACCTGATCTAGGCCTCTTTATTTTAACAAAACATCACAAAATGTGCAAAATAAGAGAATAAAATCATCAGTTTAATCCAAAATTTCACTGAGATAACACATGCTACTTGCTAGCTATTGTTTTCCGAGGTTGATGCTGTGAGAAGGCAAATTAGCTTAAAATAAAAACTCTTGTCAGTAAATATTAAAATCGTTCAATTGTGATACTAAGTGTCTTGGTGATTAAGTTTATTTACCAATATTGTAAAATGATACATTTAAAATTAGAAAACATATAAGCACAACTATTTGCTGATACAAAGTATAGCCTAGCTCAACTAATTCACAATAATCTGGTGTAACAGACCAGAATTCCTATGGGTGTGTTACCCATACACATTAATACGGGTCTATGGACATTACATATCTGTAGTTAAGTATTTTTATTTATTTTAAAAATAAAATGTTGAAAATGTTGAATTACAGCCTGTTTCAATTTATTTTGGCTCTTATCCTCAGGGAAAGTTGACTCCAATGAAATATGACAGATTTTGATGCCTGATCAAATCAAAACAAGTCAGTTCCTTCGGTAAATAATTGGCATGAATAGACTTCAAATTATATGCACTTTTCCATAGCTTATCATATAGAGGTATGAAATAAAAACGGCCTATCTTGCCATAAATTTAGGGACAATCACCTGGGTCTTCGATGGAAAAAGACTTCATACACCCAGATGATTAAAAAGGTTTCCTCCATGGCTTGTTCTTCTACACGCAGCTGTCATCTAGCCCCTCTGGATGTGAACAAAAAGGGATAGGGAGCTAAATAAATTGGGGTAGAAGAACACTTCTAAACAAGAAATGAACTAGAAGCTAAGGATTTCAAGCAACAAAATACTGGCAAGTTTTTTTTGTCTGACTTAATCTTGTAGCATAATAATGTTTGTTTAAAAATTCTAGAGGCCCAAATTTATCTAGCCTAGTAGAGAACTAAAAAATAATATATAATAGAAACTTTCCATAGGAGATCACTTAAGCAAAAGGTTGAACCAGCTCTATTTGATGGACACTATTTTCAGTCTGATGTAATGAATTTTTGTTTACTGGCATTACAGGACTGGTCATTTAAGGCTTAAAAATTTGCGCGAGAGGCAATAAATTATTCATACAGTACAAAAGCGGAGGCAGGTAATTGGACTTAAGACTATGCAGAGCAATCTGCTGTTCCAGAACAAATTCAAATGCAAAACTCAAATGCGGGCACCGGAGGACAAAAGCAGTCCAAGGTCGGCCGGTTCACCCTGCCAGCCTTTAACGTCCCTGCTGAGCGTCTGGAGAAAGGAGTGCAGCTGTCAGTGGAGTGGATTGTGGTCTTTGAAGATAACGGACAAAAAATGTAAAAGTCTTTTGCTTTTTGACGCACATGCTGCTCACTCCCTTTTTGGGTATGCATTTTGTCCTCTTTCTTACCATTCACAGCAGCAGAGGAAGGAGCATGACGACCCCTCGGGCCCACGGAATTTGCCAGAACTGGGCGTGTCTGTGCACTGTGCGATGAATGTGTGTAGGTCTGTCTGGGGAACCTGCTCCCTTGTTTGGGCCTACGGGAAGAAAACAAGTCTGAATATGGTAAAATACTATTTTGGCATAGAAAATCCAAATCCACGACTTGAATTTAAAACATAAAAAATAGTCAAACCAAAATTATATTTGCAAATACTGAGTCAGAAGTATGGGTCAGAACTAAGCAAAGACAAAGAGTATACCATGATGGTGTCGTAGGCTCCAGTGATGAGAGCGATGAAGAGGGACAGCACCATGTAGATGAACAGGGAGATGAAGGTGTAAAGGTAGACCTGGCTGAATATCCACACCAGTGTGCTGCTTTGCTCCATCTCAGCAAATGTCACAAACATGTCGTCCCCATTGATGAGAGAAAACAGACACTCTGACACCGTGGACAGGGAGCGAAACTGTAGACATACAATCCATGTTAAAGATCAACTTTCATCTCATTTTACAGCCCGCAAACATGAAAGTATGAAACATAAACTCTAAAACAAAAAGTTACTACCATACATAAATGATAACATGTTGTTAGGAACAGTCAGGGTTCAAGGGAAGGAATAACCCAAGACTGAAGGATGAAGACACAACACAGTTCATTCCACGGTGATGGCGGATAGTTCTAGGGGAGTCAGCAGTCAAATCATCGATTGTTTGACAGCTGTTGTTTGTGAGCCTAAAGTTTCTCAAATCAGAACATGTTTAACTCAACTCTGCTGATATCCATGGTTATGTAATATTACATAGTTATTAACCAGTCTCCCTAAACCTTTTTGTCGCATGGAAACCCACTCTGAAGTTTTTCTCAGAGCTAAATGAAGGAGAGAGTATTTGACTTCAGCCGCCATTTAAGTGAACAGTTTTTCAACTTCCCTTCCAACCACAATGTGTAGCATTAGCTTGAAGTGATTTTTTAAGGCAAAACGATATGTTGCTGTGACAAAACTATTACTTCAAGGAGTTTTATAGTTTGAGTGCTGAGACAGATGGTGTTTTCGGAAAAACGTTTTGACAGTTGCGTTACTATAGTGCAATTCAATCCTCAGAAGTAGAACATGAACTGATTGTGTGTGTTATAGAAAGATATTGAGCCTCTTTCATGCACTGTTGCTATACTTTATAAAACCTCTGCACAGCTGGCTAATAATAACGTATATGGAGACACAGTTGTACAGCGAAATAAGGGGTGCTGGCAAATTAGAGGTCAACTGGGCTTGTCCCTGTTAACTTTTATATGCCTACTTTGGGTCTGTTAGGTCTCCAAACTATTGCCTTTCAGACAAGATTTCTTTCTGATGTCAACTTTCTCACTGGACTAATTAGCATACAAATGTTATTATGTCATATTGTACCTAAAGACTTTTCAGCTCTTTCATCTTAGATGGCTATTGTTAGGAATTGAATCGCAAGCTCAGTGTTACATAACATCATCAGTTCACGGCAACTTTCAGCAGAACTCTAGCCTCTCTTCCACTCTTGTTCTTTTCTCGAGTGAGGACATAGAAATGAATTGAACTATTGTGAGCTACAAGCACAGACAGAACTGAAAAAGCAGTAAAAATGATAATATACGTTCTTTAGTGTAGGAACATATTATTTAGGGGATTTTTTGTTGTTGCTCTAGCATTTGTAAGGGTATTTTTAGAACAGAATACAAAACGATCAAATGAAACTGCAAGCAAAACACTATACAATAAGTAATTGATATTTATTATCATTTATCTTCTAATAATAATTATGCATGAACACAAAATTATATGCATTGAGACCTTTTATGATAACTGAAATATACTGACATTAACTGCTAGTCTCCTGGTTAAAAGCACTGGAGAGTGTGAGTTCTGTACCTTAGTATGGTAAGGTCCCAGGACAATCCATCCACAGAAACAGTATCCCAAATAAATAACAGCTACACAGCAGCAGAAGCGGATAACATTAGGAAAAGCAGCTCTTAGAGTCACAATCAGGATCTGAAGCAAAATGGGAAGAGAGAAGCCAACTTCATGAACATCTAAAACACAGAAAAGATGTGAGAAAATATTCTTGCAGAACAAAACTTCCAATTACATTGTATTTCTGAAAGAAACTGAAGTAGCGGATGACTCCCACCCACACCAGCAGAGTGGATGTTCCCAACAGGATCCCGCAAATATCATAGGAGGACAAAGTCTGCATCACAAGAGGTCACAATTAAAACATAAATTACAATATTATTCAGTATAGAATTTTTTCTACTTTAGCAAAAGGTGACATTTTTACAACATGTGTAGAGCTGAAAGTAGTGTTCAGGATTCCTAAACAATTTCCAAGTCAAAATTCCCTTACTACTCCCAACTCAAATTTCCAGATTTCCATCCATTGTTATAAATAAGGATAGATGGATGGATGAATGAATACAACCTTCAGAGAAAAGAATAGGGAATACAATCTGGAAATACAACTATTTATATTTATTTCTTACTCCATTTTCTCTTTTCATATTTTCCAGATCCAAATGCTTCATCAAATTCGAAATGTTTCCAGACTGCGTAGGAACCCTGAGTCCACCAGACACCAGTGCACTGAAGCTACCTTGGACTCTATCCCAATTTTGATGAAGCTGCCGACGATGGTAAACATGTCACTGATGATGAGCAGGATGTACCAGCCGTTGATGAACTCCATTCTGTCCCCCCAGCTAACAGCGTGGTCCAGTTTGTGTTTGAAAAACTGCACATATTCCTGGGAGAGGAGAGGGAACATGGTCAGGATCAGGATATAACACAAGTGGACAACAGTATTATTAATGGATCATAACTTTTTTTGCTCTTGTCTTGAAGAAATAATAACAACTATCTATTTACATCGACTACATCCCATTTACAGGCTTTTCCAAAGATCTACATCTGAACTGTAAAAATGCACCTATCTGCTTTAATTTCCCTGTACTGAGATAAAATTGTCAGACATCAAGATAAAGAAAAGTACAGAAGTGTCGGTTCTCTTTTCCTACATGTTGAAGGAGGATTCCTTTGAGGATGGAGCGGCCACAGAGCACCAGCGACAGCAGGCAGACAATCGCCACCACCACATCGAAGAACTCTCTTACGTAGCTCTCCGCTGATGGAGGAGGACAGAAATGAGTAGAATTAAAGCCATTTTTTTTATTATAAAAAAAACAAAAACTGACAGATGAGTTTGAACCAATCCTACTGTGACTCACCGTGTCCGGACACGTTAGGGTCTTTACACTCTTTTATGGAGGCCTGGTTCTGTAGGAAGATCTTAACTTTGCCGCTGTGAGCTTTGTTGTTGAAGACGATCTGAGAGCACAGAACCGGATGACAAAAAGAATAAATATGTGGAAAAGCGCCCGATACCCCCTGTTAGGTATGGTGGGGATCCAGCTTTGTAAAGTTTTAAAGGAGAAGACTAAGTTTTGTTCTAGTGATAAAAGAGGGTCGTACTGTATTGAAAGCATTGATGCCCCCAACTGTGCCACCTGTGATGTTGTTAAACCCGATAATTTCTTAACTGAATAAATAGAAAGTTCCATTTCCGCAGGGCACAATAAAGCAGTCATCAGTTTGGAATGCGGCCAAAAGACGTCCACTCCTATGCACTTTCTGTGACTCTTCCAGTCTCTCTGTATTTCTGTAGCAATCTGCTGATGACACTCTGTGAAACTCTAAGCTCAGTGGCCGCTTCTGTCTGGGAACATCCAGTTTAAAGCCTTCCGATGGCAAGGTACTGTTGATCAACTGTTAGGCGTCATCTTGGTCTTGTGATGTCAAAATGTAAACAGCATGATGAGGAGGACTATTTAAATACTAATTCTGACTGAACCAGGAAATATATTGGTCGATTCATGGATCAAACACCTTTTGTGACTTTTGCCATGAAGCGCCTTGTTAGAGAACAGCAAGTTATGCAAAAAGTACAGAAACAGTTGGCCACATGCATTAAAAAGTATAGAAAGATCACAAAGCCAAACGTCTCTAACTTTTTGTAAGTAGTGTATGTGAACGAATGAACGACCAGATTCACCCTGGACAGTTAAAGCTGCAGTAAGGATTTTTGAGAAAACGGTGGACTTAGCCTGAAAGTGTTAACAAGCACACCGTAGAGGTCCCTCCCCATTGCTCTCTGTTGTGCTACAGCCCTCCCTCCACATTGGAGCCTGCCGTGACACAGCTTGCTTTTTGTCATCAGTCTTCTTCTGTTTAACTATTTTTGTTTTCTGAGCAGGTGCCACTCAAGAAATTGACAGTTTTCCTGTAAGGTTAGGTTGTTTCTCAGCCATTAGCATAACTGCAGCCCACCGGCAGTCTTGAGGGGTGTGAGTAGCGCGGCTTTTTTCGTTTCTTAGCTGAGGGGCTCACCTTCTGGTGTTGCATAGAATCAGAACAGTGGCCACAAAATGCAAAAAAGGTCTACAGAAGAATGAATGCAAAATTCTGCTCCAATGCAGGGTAACTTCACTTTCCCCAGAGCTGCTGCAGGACAGCAAGTTATGTAAATTAATGCACCTGCAAGACCTTGACGGATGTCATGCATCAGAGCCAATGTGGCAAAATCAATCACCCTTCATCCTGTTAGGGAGATGGTAAATGCTAAGACGTTCATCAGCTTACAAACTCCTTTCTCTCTTCAGCTGCTTTTGAGAAGATTTTTCTGCAATAATTTTAACGTTTTATAAAGTTCCTTCTGCATAAAGTCAAAATAAATAAACAAAGAGTAAAACTATATAAAGAAAGAAATCTTGCATAATTAATAATTTCACTGAAAGACTTTATGGTTGTTTTTAAATAGAAATCATTGAAAAAGAAGCTCACCGTGATGGCAAAGGTGTAGCAGTCGGGGATTTCATTGTTTATTATTGTCTGAATATTGATGGCCTTCAGCTGGAAATCAACTGTCACATTGATCAACCTGCAGAGGAAACAAGTACAGTGCTTAGCAGAAGTGTTTGCCCCCTCACAGATTTCTTTTGTTTTAAAGTAATTTTAATAGTCAATTAAAAGGCCGTTTTAAAATGGTTCGTTTACTAAGAGAAAAATGCAAATTAAACCAACCTTGCCTCCGTGTCAAAAAGTTATCGTCCGTCATGTTTCGTGAATTAACAGTGATTAACCATATTTTTTTGAAAAATTTATTTTACCAGCCAAACCCAAGCCCGGTTACTGATTGACTTGCAGAGTCAAGAAATCATTTAAATAGAACCTGTCTGACAACATGAAGTAGGCTAAATGATCCCAAAAAGCAAAACATTACGCCCCGACCTAGATAAATTCAAGAAGAGATGAGAAACAAAGTCACTGTCATCTATATTTCTGGAGAAGCCATTTCTAAGGCTTTGAGACTATAGAGAACCATGGTGACAACAATTATGCACAAATGGAGAAAACATGAAACAGCAATGAACCTTCACAGGAGTGGCTGACTCTGAGAGCGCATCAAGGAAAATCCAGGATGTCACAAAAGAATGCCAAACAACATCTAAAGAACTGCAGGCCTAGCTTGCCACAGCTAGGGTCAGTGGTAATGATTCAACAGGCAGAATCGACATCCATGGGAGACTTCCAAGGCAAAAACTGTTCTGACCAAGAAGAACAAAAAAAGAGTATCTTGAGAAAATATTCTGTGAGAGTGTCCCAGTCATATTTAGTGAGTTTTACATTTGGCATAAAACTAACGCAGCATTCCAGTAAAGGACAATCCTGCTGACAGTCGACCCTGGTGGTAGCAGTGTGATGGTCTGGGGCCGCTTAACTGCTTTAGGACCTGGACGACTTGCTGTCATTGATGGAACCCTGAGTTCTGTTCCCAAGCAGAAAATCCTGAAGAAAAATGTCCGGGCATCAATTCCTTATCTTAAGCTCAAGAGCACTTGGGTTATGCAGCAGGACCATGATCCAAAACACCAGCAGTTCCACCACTGAATGGCTCAAAATAAAAATGGAGGTTTGGAGTGACCTCATCAATATCTGGACTTGAATCTGATTAATACTGTGGCCTGATCTTCATGCTCGAAAATCCTCCAATGTGTCCGAATAAAAATATTCTGCAAAGAAGATTAGGTGAAAATATCCCCATTGTGTCATGAAAGACCAGTCATTGGATTTAGGGGACAGTCATTTTTTCACATAGGGCCAGGTGGGTTAAGATCCCGTTTTTTTTCCCCTTCAAAACATGAAATTATCATTCAGAAACAGTATTGTGTATTTACCCACTTCATCTTTGATATTAAAATTAGTTTGATGATTTGAAACATTTAAGTGTGACAAAAAAGCAAAACCAATAAATCTTAGTGTGCATGTGTCTGTGCGAGGAAAATTATATACAAATATTTGTATTAAATAGATAAAGCAACATCTAACTTGTAAAACTGGAGAGTGAAATTCTTGAAGTCGCCGTTGCTTGGTGCAGAACTGTCAGACGTTGGATCGAGCCCAATGCAATCTGGAAAACGACATCAGAAAATAGCCATGGAGGAACTGAAAAATCCACATGAGGAAGTTCTGTAAAAATGATCATCTTTTTCCACATTACATGAAGCCAACATGAATTTTCTGCACTTCCTTTATGGCTTTTAAATGTCGAATCGGAAACTTGGAGCAGGACTTCTATATTTAAATTTGCAGTACCATTTTAATCACTATCTGTTATTGGTTTAATGATAACTGCAGAATCAACAGATGTGTGCAAATAACACAATTCCCATGCAGATATCTGGTTTGTGGCAGCAAATAACTGGAAAATGAACTTGTCCATGTGTTTCCACTCACAGCACATAAGTCTATTATAAGTAGGGCACAGTTGCAGAGCATCATGTGAATCATGTGACAAAAAAATTATTTCCACCGGGGCCATGGAAACAGTGATTTAAAGGAAGAAGCTGCTGGTTCTGCTCTTAAATACAGAGAACAAACGTCATAAGTAAAATGTCTACAGAAGAAACAACGACTCCTACCTGTGACAACATGTGGGTCAATGTCAAATGTGTCGTTGACGGGGTCGATAGTGCCTGTCTTATAGTACCTCTGGCAGAGGGAGAGAGCACTTCCATTAACACCAACGCCCTTTACGTATGCATACCGACCCAGAGCGATCTGAGGTAGAGTCATGTACTTCAAAAGAAAAGAAAAGAGGAAAGGTGCGGTAATTAAACTCCGGAATCTGATGTCCAGCTGGTGATTCCGTTTTTAAATAGCTTGTAGTGCCTCGCAAATGTATTTATAGCCCGAAGGTTTGTCAGATAACATTTCTGGATAAACAGCAGCAGACAGGTCAGGGATAAAGTTTAAGAGCGGTTTAAAGCAGGTTTAGGTCATGAAACAATAACCTCTAGATCGGAACATCTCAGTACATAACTGCAAAATTATACTTTTTGGTCTACATGCAAAATGCAATATGTGGCAGAAAACAACCACATTGTAAAACATGGTAGTGGAAGCATGATGCTGTGGGAATGCTTTTCTTCTGCAGGGACAGGAAGGTTGGTCTAAGTTAATTGGAAGATGAGTGGAGCTCATCTCACCATGGGTAAGAAAATGTATGTACCTATTATAATTCACACAGCTCATTCATGTGTTAGAATGGCCTAGTCAAAGCCCAGACCTAAAGCTCATAGGGAGTTGGGTGCAAGCTGTTGTTCACAGATGCTTTCCGTCAATCTCAATGTGCTGGAGCTATTTTGCGCAGAAGAATAGTCTCTAGATTGCTGGTAGATCCATAAACCAAAAGACCGTTTCCTGTAAATGCAGGAAACGGTTCCATGAAGATTCAGGGTGGTAACCAGAAATGGATGCCACACTTTTCAGATTTTTATTTGTAAAACCTTTTGAGAACCATGTATCCTTTTCCATCCACTCCCGAATTAAGCACAACTTTGTGTTGGTTTATCCTCTAAACTCCCAATGGAATACATTGAAGTGTGAACTTGTAATGAGGTGCCAATACTTTTGAAAGGCACTGTATATTTCAGACTAGGCCACTGGCAACCATTAGTCTACCTGATTTATGACAAAACTGATGTGGTTGTACAGCTCCAACTGTGTGTGGACAGCCTGGGGATGGTTGTCCTGGTAACCCTTCAGGAACAGGTGCTTGAATGCCGCTGTGTTTTCCTCCTTGAATGTCACGACCATCTGGTTGCTCAGCCCAAACAGCACCAACTGGAAGGCAGACCCGAACAGAAAATTACTCAGCGACAACATGGTGCAAGCAAGAGAATGTGACTGCTGAATGTCACACAGTACTTCTGTGGATCATAATTGTATCTACCTGCACGGTCACAATGATGATTTTGAGCAGCTGCAGGCCCAGTTTGAAAGGCTTGCGCCTCTTCGCGTGATACTTGTCACAAGGACTCATGAAGAAGTACTTGAGTTTTCTCCTCAGGGCCTCCTCTTCTTCCTCCTCATCTTTATCCAGGAGCTGTCGGCGAAACTCAGAGCCCACCAGACCAGTGGGATGGTGGCTCCCACATCCAAGCACATCTTGAGACCCATAGCTGGACATGGAGGACAGCAGTTTATGCTTTTCTAAGAAAATCAAAGGAGGACAGTGGATCAGTACAGGCTCTCCTAACCTCCTGCTGTGAGCAACTATTTTTATTTCTGAACACAAGAAAGTGAACCATTCATCTCACCAGTCATGAAACTAGTATATCAGCAGCTCTGTTCCTGTATGATAGCTATGGATGTAATGAATTGTAATGAAGTCTATGAATAAGTTATCAAAACATATCTGTGTAAAAAAACAATACTTTTGGGGGAAAGGACAGTCTACAGCTATCTGGAGTGTTTCCAGATCAGTTTCTGTGGTCAGTTTCAGTTTAAATACACAGTTGATGAATTTTGAGGCATTACATTGAGTCAGTGACAGATGCCCTCAGCATGATGCTGCCACCACCATGCTTCAGAGTTCATACAGTGTTCTTGGGTTTTAAAAACCTCACATTGACTTCTGTAAACATTGCTAGTCAATGTGGCCAGCTGCAAGTTTCAGTTGAGCTTTAATGTGTTGATTTTGGAGCATGGGCCTCTTTCATGGTCAGCAGGTTTTCAGTGCATGCTGATTAAAACTCTCTTCACTGTGGACCAAGACTCTGGTGTTTCCGTTGATTACAGGCTCAAACCTGTGCAGTTCCTAGGTTATTCTTAAATATCTTAAACCAATGTGATTTCCACTCAAAGAAATCACTAAAAGTCCAGAAGGTCAACCATTAGTAATGTAGCCAATCAATTAGACACATAGCTTGGCCAGACGGAAGCCTCTCCCCAGTAAAAGGCACTGAGAGGTTGTCAGACCAGAAAAAAACACATTCTTCAGTCTGATTAATAGAACAAAATCAAACATTTTAGCCTGAAGCATCATTTCTGGAGAAAAACGGGCACTGGCCATAATCTGGCTAAAATCAGTCCAACTGTGAAGCACAGTGGTGGGAGTGTCATATTGTGGGAATGGTTTTATGCAGCAGGAATTGGGCAACTGATCTGCTTAGAGGGCAAGGGGATGATAGCTAAATACAGAGAGATTACTTTAAAAACCTGCTGCAATGTGCTCTGGAAATCATGATAATCTGAGAAGAACTCAAAGTATGCAGCCAAGATAACAAAGGAGTGGCTTCAGGACCTGTCTGCGAATGTCTTAGAGTCTCCCAGCCAGACGCTGGACTTAAATCCAGCTGAACATCCCTGAAAGCACTCCAAAATAGGTCATCACTGTTACCTATCCAATCTGACCGAGGCTGAGAGAATCAGCAGGGAAGAATGATGGAAAATACTCCAAAAACAGGTGTGGAGCCTGTGGAGACATATCCGTGAAGACTTGAGGCTCTGATTGCTGCCAAATGTGCTTCAACACGTTTTTTGTGCCATGGCTGGAAATACTTATATACCTATTATGATTAAATGTTCATTTTATTTTTCTACACATTAAAAAAATATAATGTTTTCCTTTAGAATATAAGCTATTCAGAGTTATTTACTTAGTTAATTATACGCTTTGAGAATAAATCTATCACTACTATTTTGAAAAAGTTAAGGGGTGTAAATACTTTCTGATGGTACGGATGAAAGACTAAGGACATGTTGACTCTAACACGCCTGTACAGTTGACTACCTCTGCTGTAATTTATTTGTATAAACCACACACAAAAATGACAAAAATAAATATCTGAATAAATGAAATTCACAATGGCAGAGAGACCTGTGTAATTACTGGAAGGACTCTGTAATAACACATGACCACAGCAGCAGAATCTATTGCGTACATCCATGATCCAACAATCAGATGGTCAAATTAGATGGTCAGTAATAAGCGACAGACGTTGCCATATTAAATAATTAAATAAATTGTATTTTTGAAGCTAAATTAGAGGTGTTTTTTGTTGTGGTTGCAGATTTAGAAGCTAACATTGTGTGAGAACACAAGCGCCACCCAGGTTATGACTGAGCAATACCTCTCCTACTGTAATAAAAGCTGCAGAATGTCCCTTTAAGCTTAATTCACCTGTACGTGCTGCTCTCCGGTGACCCGGCTTAAATCAAGCTAAGACACAAACAAAACACTCTGCCGAGCAAAGGTGGAATGGTTTTGCTACAGCCAATCAACAGAAAATGAATCGTGAGGCTGAGAGGAAGGAGGAGGACAGACCTGTGGCGCTGTCCGGGATGCAGGTGTAACCTGAGGACGCCATGACGATGACTGGGGTCACGAAGGGGTCATTACCAGCAGAGAGATGGCAATCAGGACGAATTCATCTCCTCAGATTGTGTCTGATTTCGTCGCACACGGAGGATGCTCGGTGGCGCAGTGTAAGCGAAGGTAAACAGCGCAGCTTCCGGATAGCCACGTGACCGCAGCTACGTCACGGAAAGCAGGAGCTGGGCGAAGACGTCGTGTACAGCCAGCTGTAATAACACGTTCCTTATTTCATGTCATACCCGGTTTGGGAGGGACCTACCACCAGATTAGTAACAAAGGGACAGACAATGTTTTATGGTGGCCACCACAAAGCCCTGACCTCAGTGCTAGAGATGGAGCTGAAAAGGTGAGCCAGGCTGCCTACAAACCTGACTCGGTTCCACCAGCTCTGTGAGGAAGGATGGGCCAAAATTCCAGACAACTATTGATGGAAGCCTGTGAAAGGATACCCACAATCCGAACAGACCCGGTCCAAGACTGGTTTGGACCCTGAACATAATTTGGTGACCCTTCCAACTTCAATGAATTAAACTCAACACGTTTTTCTTTGATGTTATCATGAATAAAACATGTATTATACGGCTAACATGATCTTTAGTGTAAGAGCAGGCATGTTGCTGACATGTTCTTGCTATCATAACATCCCATGATTTTACTGTATTTTAAAAAAATGAACATTTTAAATATGGGTTGCCAGAAAACATTGGCCATCATTGTATGGTGTGGATGGAATTCTCTATGACAAATTAGTTTACAATCCGTCATTTCAAATATATTTTATTTAGAGGATGTCAACTCTAATAAACATTTTAACAAGGAAATAACTCCTATCAATGCACAGTAATACAAATATTAACATGATCCAGAGTTAACAGCAAACCATTTCAGAAACGTATATTACAGTGAGATATACATATATATATATATATATATAAATACACTCCTCAAAAAAATAAAGGGAACACATAAACAACACAATATAACTCCAAGTAAATCTAACTTCTGTGAAATCAAACTGTCCACTTAGGAAGCAACACTGATTGACCATCAATTTCACATGCTGTTGTGCAAATGGAATAGACAACAGGGGGAAATCTTTGGCGATTAGCAAGACACACTCAATAAAGGAGTGGTTCTGCAGGTGGGGACCACAGACCACTTCTCAGTACCTATGCTTTCTGGCTGATGTTTTGGTCACTTTTGAATGTTGGTGGTGCTTTCACACTCGTGGTAGCATGAGACGAACTCTACAACCCACACAAGTGGCTCAGGTAGTGCAGCTCATCCAGGATGGCACATCAATGCGAGCTGTGGCAAGAAGGTTTGCTGTGTCTGTCAGCGTAGTGTCCAGAGCTTGGAGGCGCTACCAGGAGACAGGCCAGTACACCAGGAGACGTGGAGGAGGCCGTAGGAGGGCAACAACCCAGCAGCAGGACCGCTACCTCCGCCTTTGTGCAAGGAGGAACAGGAGGAGCACTGCCAGAGCCCTGCAAAATGACCTCCAGCAGGCCACAAATGTGCATGTGTCTGCACAAACGGTTAGAAACCGACTCCATGAGGATGGTATGAGGGCCCGACGTCCACAAATGAGGGTTGTGCTCACAGCCCAACACCGTGCAGGACGCTTGGCATTTGCCAGAGAACACCAGGATTGGCAAATTCACCACTGGCGGAGATCCCTCAGGAGACCATCCGCCGTCTCATCAGGAGCATGCCCAGGCGTTGTAGGGAGGTCATACAGGCACATGGAGGCCACACACAATACTGAGCCTCATTTTGACTTGTTTTAAGGACATTACCTCAAAGTTGGATCAGCCTGTAGTGTGTTTTTCCACTTTAACTTTGTGTGACTCCAAATCCAGGCCTTCATTGGTTAATAAATTTGATTTCCATTGATGGTTTTTGTGTGATTCTGTTGTCAGCACATTCAACTTTGTACAGAACGAGGTATTAAATGAGAATATTTCATTCATTCAGATCTACGATGTGTTATTCGAGTATTCCCTTTATTTTTTTTAAGCAGTGTACATATGCTGCAAATTGTGACTTTGATTTTTTTCCATAAACACTAAAACACATAAAAGTGAAACCTGCTGTAGCTTCTTTAAAAGAGGTTTTAGTTAATAATCCAGCAAAACAAATTTGGAGGAATTATAAGATCTTTGCACCAGGATGTGTCTCCTAACTTATATCTGATCCTTTTTTTGATGCCCTTTCACTCAAAGTGCATCAAAGTACTCCCTTTTGAATGGTGCAGTTTTAGACTGAAAATGTTGGGAGTTTTTAGTATTTTTTATGTATTTAAAGATTAGGAGGAAATAAATCAGATTTCTTAGCATTTGACTTGACAATCGCTCACGTGGGCCGATTAAGGCACAACTGACAAAATTCTGATGCCTGGCTGATGGATTGTTGAGTCTCTGGAGACTACATATAGTGTATTATTTAGAAGATATCTGCAATGAGTAATGAAGGGAACCTAAACAAAAAGGTATTTACAGCACATCATTTATTTTGTGTTTAATAAAGTTCAGAAAGCAAACACACATGCCAATAAGTACAATACACTTAAGATGATACACAAAACCAACAAAATGCTTCTTTGCTCCCCTACATGTTTCTTGGTACATCCATCTACGTGATCTGATCTCGTATGTTATCAGCATTAGACCTATGTACATCTGGATCAGACTATATCCTGGCTCTGAAGCTCTTCACCCCGCTATCTGCCATCCAGAGCCTTGTCTCTGGCTATAACCGACTCGTTAAACTTTATCATCAGTGTGGTGCCCTTGTGCCAGTGAGCAGTGACCTTAGCAGGGAAGCCACTGTGTGTGAGGATGGCCTCCACGATGCCCGCAGTGAAGGCTGCACAGTTCAAGCTGCTGTTCTCTTTGGGAACGGAGATGTATGCGTTGATGAGTGGATCTTTTTCAATGATGTAGTAAGTCTTGTCATCATCATTGGCTTGCTCCAGCTTGTCAGCCTCCTTACCAAATAAGGACTTCCATACGTTAACCTGAGGGAAAAGGAAAAATCTGATTTAGTTTTCAAGAAACCAACCAACTCAATCCTAACTGATCTCAAAAGGTTGCTCACCTTGATGAAGAGCAGCATGTTTAACACTTTGGTCTCCCTCTTCCCGTTCTTCTCTCTTAGCACCAGCACGTCCAGCATGCTGGCTCCAATGCCCTGGCCCATTTCTGCAAGGCGCGTCTGCAGCTCGGTCACAGAGTACACTCGGCTCTGACAGTACTGGACCATCTCCGAGAACAGCAAGGCGAAGGCGCTCAGGCTTACTTCAGTCTTGGGCCGGCTCAGAGGTCGCTCGAGAATGGTGGACTTTCCTCGAGTGAACCGTGTGTCCATTTTCTGTTGGAAAAAGGTGATAGGGGCAGGATTATACACTTGTGGATATCCAAAGGTTTTGTGTTCTTATTGCTGCTGAGCAATAAAGTAACAGTGACTAATTGTGACAAACCGCCAGTTAAAATTGCTCATGCATAAATAGTTTAAGTGAAATATCTCTCGAAGTCACCTGATCATTTTATATTCAACTTAGACTAACTACCTAATAAACGTGTTTGGTCTTTTTCTAATTATCCTGTCCTCACTTTTAACCTGTAGAGTCAGAGATGGAGTGCTTGTTTTTATTTTTGCAATTTCTCATAGGATTGCATAGTCTGACCTTACGATAAGAGGAAGAGCAACAGCTTTACTGTTTTCTACATGTGAATATTTCCCACTGCAGAACAGTGGACTCTAAATAATTTGGAATTGGCTTTATAACAATTAACACACTGATGACACCATCAACTGCTTCTCTGGGGCAATTGCTGATGACTTTCCGCTCCGACATTGAGTTAACACACACAACTGCATTTAAGAGCAGCGGACTCCTGCTTTTATGGAGGTGCTCACACTTGCCGATGATCAAATTAAGTTCTTTGACGTTAGGAATAACCTTGCTTACTATTATTTATAGATGAGTTTTCACACAAAGACCAGAATGATAAAGTATAAATGCTAATGTCACTTTTCTTAGAATAGGATAATAATCCTCAGTGACCTACAGTTTGACATGAAGTTTAGTGACTCGGGTTGATTGTGGTACATGCTGTAATATGAGCGATTAGATTGCAGCAGCCACACTTAGATTCAGGGTTCGACACCTGCTATTGCCACTATCAGAAAGTGACACATCTACTGATGAACACTGAGGGAGGGCACATCCATTGCATTGGAGTGTCAGATGTAAAACTACTCGTGTCCTTCTTTCGGGGCTCTTCGTCATCCTTCTAAAGACGGTTGTCCCTTTAAGAGTCAGGGTTATATAGAGTGTGATCGCTTCTGGGGACCAAGGACCGGAAAGACTCCGAGGCGTCTGACCGCCAGCAGGGTGCGGTAGCTCGGACATTGATAAGCATCATCTAGCTGGATTTAAGAGGGGAACCCTTCCATGTTGACTTCGTTTTTTTATAAAAAATAATGACGGTGGAGAATCTATTGTTTTTAGTACAACTGATGCTAGTTTTAAATGAGTTGAGGACCTGGAAAATACCAGAACTTGTATACTTCACCCCTGATGCATAAATCCCTAGAACTAAAATAGGGTTTTCATTCTTTTTACAATGATTGTAGAAATAAGCGATATCACCACGGTTAAAACAGAAAATCACAAATATCGAAACTTTAAGGTTTTAGCTGTAAGTTACACACAAAATAAAATAAACGCCGTGTAAAATATGACAAGGTAAATTCAAACCGCTGCTTCCTGCTAGGTCTTAACAGCCTTGCTACAAATAACCCAGTAACATCCTTTACTGTAACGATATCGGAGTAATAAAACCTTACACCGTTCAAAACGTATAATAAGCAATTTATTTAAAAAAACAGCTTACTGTAAATAACGTTTTAAGGAGATAAACGCACCGTGGTGTTGCGAAAACAGCTATGTTAAAGTCTTTTTTTCCCGTTTTCTTCTTCGCCCTCTACTTAGGTTGCGATTTGCAATGGTGCATTTCTTCTTCTTTTGTTACAATGGCGGTTGGTAAACAACAAAATTGGTGCATTGCCGCCACCTACTGGTATGTGCAGACTTCTTTTTTTGGAATTAGCTAGCGGTTGACAAATCCAAATTACGGTGCATTTACCGCCATCTATTGGATTGGAGTGCGAACGTTAATGAGTGTGGACTGGAACGCCGCTCAAAAACCCTCTCATATCTTCTCAAACAAACCAGTCTGTTTGAGATTATCATCAAAGCTTGAGAACCTTCAGATATTTAACTCCTCTGTAACAATTTAATGGGATCTAACTTTACTTTCATTTTAGAAAGACTGTTAATCAGATTATGTTTTTCTGGCAGTATAATAAGACATGTCCTATAGTTTCATCTCCACATTAGTCACATTTAATTTTTATGTTTTATATATATACACTGCTCAAAAAAATAAAGGGAACACTCAACACATCCTAGATCTGAATGAATGAAATATTCTCATTGAATACTTTGTTCTGTACAAAGTTGAATGTGCTGATAACAGAATCACACAAAAATCATCAATGGAAATCAAATTTATTAACCAATGGAGGCCTGGATTTGGAGTCACACACAAAATTAAAGTGGAAAAACACACTACAGGCTGATCCAACTTTGATGTAATGTCCTTAAAACAAGTCAAAATGAGGCTCAGTATTGTGTGTGGCCTCCACGTGGCTGTATGACCTCCCTATAACGCCTGGGCATGCTCCTGATGAGACGGTGGATGGTCTCCTGAGGGATCTCCTCCCAGACCTGGACTAAAGCATCCACCAACTCCTGGACAGTCTGTGGTGCAACTTGACGCTGGTGGATGGAGCGAGACATGATGTCCCAGATGTGCTCAATCAGATTCAGGTCTGGGGAACGGGCGGGCCAGTCCATAGCTTCAATGTCTTCATCTTGCAGGAACTGCTGACACACTCCAGCCACATGAGGTCTAGCATTGTCCTGCATTAGGAGGAACCCAGGGGCAACCGCACCAGCATATGGTCTCACAAGGGGTCTGAGGATCTCATCTCGGTACCTAATGGCAGTCAGGCTACCTCTGGCGAGCACGTGGAGGGCCGTGAGGCCCTCCAAAGAAATGCCACCCCATACACCATTACTGATCCACTGCTAAACTGGTCATGCTGAAGGATGTTGCAGGCAGCAGATCGCTCTCCACGGTGTCTCCAGACTCTGTCACTTCTGTCACATGTGCTCAGTGTGAACCTGCTTTCATCTGCGAAGAGCACAGGGCACCAGTGGTTAATTTGCCAATCCTGGTGTTCTCTGGCAAATGCCAAGCGTCCTGCACGGTGTTGGGCTGTGAGCACAACCACCATTTGTGGACGTCGGGCCCTCATACCATCCTCATGGAGTCGGTTTCTAACCGTTTGTGCAGACACATGCACATTTGTGGCCTGCTGGAGGTCATTTTGCAGGGCTCTGGCAGTGCTCCTCCTGTTCCTCCTTGCACAAAGGCGGAGGTAGCGGTCCTGCTGCTGGGTTGTTGCCCTCCTACGGCCTCCTCCACGTCTCCTGGTGTACTGGCCTGTCTCCTGGTAGCGCCTCCAAGCTCTGGACACTACGCTGACAGACACAGCAAACCTTCTTGCCACAGCTCGCATTGATGTGCCATCCTGGATGAGCTGCACTACCTGAGCCACTTGTGGGTTGTAGAGTCCGTCTCATGCTACCACGAGTGTGAAAGCACCACCAACATTCAAAAGTGACCAAAACATCAGCCAGAAAGCATAGGTACTGAGAAGTGGTCTGTGGTCCCCACCTGCAGAACCAGTCCTTTATTGAGTGTGTCTTGCTAATTGCCAAAGATTTCCCCGATCTGACCTGCTGTATTCTTTGATGGATCTGTATATATATTTATTACATATCCAAAATATCTGTTAATCTTTTCTATGACTGGATCCGAATTTAAAACATTTTTATTTCCTATGTTCTTTTCTAATAATTTCATCTGTGAATATCCATGGATGCATGACTGGTAATGGTACTATTGAACTGACATTAATATTTTCAATCTGAATTTCTGCAGTTGTCTGATTTATGATCCAACTAAAAGGTTTTGTATGTTTTCTGTATTTTTCCCAACATGGTTTTAGCACTTCTTGTGTTGGATGGTTTTGTTCATGCCCTTTTAAATTTGCCCAATAGCCAACTGATCCCTTCTCATACTTAATGGTAGGTCCCTTTTCTGCTAATAAAGATCCTGTGGGTGTTGTTTTAAATGCTCCTGTAATAATTAGGGCCTATTATTCTTGTTATGACAGATTAGAATTAAAATGTATTTGCCACATAGTGTATAAATGATTTGCTTTGGTTTTATTTATTATCTTTATATATAATTGTCAATGGTAATTCAGGTTTTTGAATAAGTATATTAGTTGTAGATATTTGATTTGTAGGGCAGTGTAAAAGCACAAGAAAATCTTATTTAGAAAATACCACTGGTCCCGAAGCCATTAGGATAAACAAGGTCATCATTTCATTTTGGTACAGGGCTTTGCAAAAGTTTACATACCTCATGTCTACATACCACAAACATCAGTGTATTTTATTTGGAGTTTGTGTGATAAACTAAACTGCATCATACTCAAATAGATGGTAAAACAATCTGTTTTCTTTTTACAAAAATAATCTGAAAGGTGTGGCATGTATTTCCCTTCAGCCCCATTTACTTTAGTTATTTGTAGAACCATCTTCGCTGCACATACAGTTTCGATCTTCTGGGGGTATGTCTCTACAAGCTTTGCACATTTGTAAACTGTGAAGTTTGCCTATTATTCTTTAAAAATTAGCTGAAATACAGTCAGATTCAACAGATGGGGTCTGTAAACATCTGTTTCTTCAAATCATTCCATTGTAGCTCTGGCTTTAAGTTTATTATTTTTGTCCTACAGTGAACTCTTTCCCAGTAGTCTGAAGAGAAGCATGATGCTGTCACCACCATGTTTTACATGTAAGCCAATTTTAGTCTCAGCTGCTCAGAGCACCTTCTTCCACATCTTTGCTGAGCTTATGGCTTTCTTTCAAAAATGGCTTCTTATCACAACTCTTCCATAAATGCCAGATTAGTAGAGCCGATGACTAATGTTTGTCGATCGACTGATTCTCCTACCTGAGCTGTGTCTCTCCGTAGCTCCTCCAGAGTTACTGTGGCCCTCTTGTCGGCTTCTCTGAAATAATGCTCTTCTTGGCCATGTATTGGTTTTTAAATCATGGATTGAACCATTTTCTATGAAAGGTTAAAACTTAAGGTATTGTTTTATAAGCTAACCCTGTTTTAAACATCTCCACAACTTCATCCATGACCTGCCTGCTGTGCTCCTTGGTTGTCATGTTCACTGATGTTCTCTAACAAACCTCTAAGGCATTCAGAGAGCAGCTGGATTTATACTAAGGTTAAATTACCCTCAGGTGGACCCTATTAGCTAATTAGGTGACTTCTGAAGCCAAATGGTTGCATGGGATTTGATCAGACAGGACATCAGAGTAACAGAGTAAAACCACGTATCATTTTCTATCCAGTTTACAATTATGTATTGTTGTAGTGTTGGTTTATCACATAAAACATCAATAAAGATAAATGAGGTATGTGTAATGTTATAAAAAGTGAAAAAGTTCAAGAATACTATTGTGAGGCACTTCCCTACAAAGCCCCACAAAAATCCCATGCATGTTTATGTGTTCAGCTTATTCTCATTACCATCATTACCATCACAGTAATGATCGTAATCATTTTATTATTCTCATTGCCATCACATTTTTCGTCTTGTTCTTCCCTGTGACGTCCACATTGTTACTGGTTACAGTAAACACATATCCATCATTGTTATTTAAAGCCCTGTCCTTCTGCAGTGGACTTTTACATATCACCCAGTCAACATCCACTTCCTGTTCTTCCGTTCAAGTCGCCGCAGCAACAATGTATGCAGAACTTTTGTTTTTTGCACACATATTGTAATTACAGACGCTATTTCAGTAATTTATTCCTCGGGAACATCTGAATTTCCTTAGTGTGCATTCTGTCTCAACCACAGGAACACATGATTTATGGTTTTGGAAGTTCCTCTGTATTGCAGCCAAGCTTTGCATTTTTCAGATTATTAACAATAGCATACATATTTCCTCAGAGAGGAGTAGCACTGGTTTGTACATTGGTGTGGCCATGTTACCTCACATGGAGCTACCACATTAATGACACAAACAAAATGAATGGGATTTATTACAGAAATGGTAAATTTCTCCAAAATGTCCATGTCTGTCACACAGAGGGCTGTTGTGACAGACCTAGACATTGGCAGCAGTCAGCTGTGTGTTTTGCTCAAAACTCAATTAATGACAAACACCCAGCTTACTTCACAGGTGCCTGTTTCCCACATTGCTCAGGTGGATGCGGGTTGATTAAATGTGGACATAATCTATCCAGAGTATGTGTACAGCTGTTGCATAACCTAATGCAAACTCTGCGTGCGGATAGCTATAAATGAGAGGGAGACAACAAAGGTGTGCACACTTCAAGCCTGGACCTGAAAGTGTTTACAGCTCAGAATGGACAAAGGCCGGTGGCAATTAACCCTGGCTGTTGTGGTGCTGTTGGTCAGCACATTTGCAGAAGGTAAACAATATTTGTTCCTTGTCAGTTATTCAACATGCATTGCACTTTGTGATAAAATTATACTTTGGGTTATTGGTTACAATTTCTTGATCCATAATGCATAAAAACTTTGAAGGTGGTTACTAGTGACTGTGTTTAGGTTGTAGAGATAATTTTGCTTTAGATTCATCTTTTTACAGAACTAACACCAACTTTACCAAAAATAACATGATTAAGATCGGCTTATTTGATTCTCTAAAATAGTGTCAAGCATCAAAGAGCTCCTAACTAGATGTTACTGAGCCAGTTTTTGATCTGAAGGCTAAAATCTTATTGGACCTTTTCCTTTTTCTAAATGATGAGGTTTTATATACTTATATGCTACTGACAAAGCAATCATAATCTATTTCCTTAGTGTTTTCAGTAGAGTTCCTGAGTCCATGCAATCATTTCCACCACAAAATATTCTAATTTTTAACTGCCATAATATCATAATAAGTATTTAATCTAATGCTGAGTATATTCAGTATTGGTTTTCAACTTCTGCCTGAAGGAAGGGAAAATTCTCATCTTTCTCCCTGTCTGTTGTTAATTGTTTGTACACTAGACAAGCAAATAACAACTTGTGTTTTATTACAAACACAGGCAATGTTGCTTGAACAACGTTGCTTAAGTTTGTAATTTTTGCAGTTTTGCTTTTAGAAATAGTATCGTTAAACTTGACCACACAGCAAAAAAAAACCAAAAACTGGCTTCTAACTCCCTCAATACGTTTATCTATTGAAGACTTGGGATGCTCCATTCATGACAATCTGTTTCTCATCTGACTAGATTTCACTTCTATTTTTGTCTGCATGGTTTTACAGACATTTCATGTGAGGTTTTAGATATTGATTTCTCTTTCTTTTTTTTGTAAGTAAACTCTTGTTTCCCTCAGAGGATCAGAAAAATAAGGAAATATATTTTGCTGACCCATAGAGAGATTATTTCGGTCAAACTTTTGCTTCTCTAAGGACAGCGTTATACAGCTACTCTAAAGAAAACATACTTTGAATTAGTCAAGTCAGTTGCTTTACAAATAAAAATAGCGTGGTTTGATATAAATCAGAAAGAAAACATTAAAAACTAGCATCCAGCCTTCATTTAAAATAAATTTATCTTTGTCTAAAAGACAAAGATAAACTTTGTCTAAAAGAATTTAGGCAGAAACGACAGTAGCATCTAATGTTAAAACTTAAATAAAATGTTTTTGTCAAAATAACACATTAGACTTAGTTTTCTTTTAAAAGTATCATCCAATGTTTAAATATAAACCTAGTGTTTAAAACATTTATGTTTCCCAAAGAAACACATTAGCTTTAGCTTTATCCAGAATTTAGCATTCAATGTTTAAACATGAAACATGTTTAAAACATTTAGTTTAGCCAGAACTTTCACATTAACTTAGTTTTTGTTATTCAGTCTTAAAACTCAAATTGTATGCTTAAAACATTTCCTTTAGCTAGGATCACGTATCCAGTACTAAAACAGATATTTTAGGCATTTATTTTAGACATAAATTACGACATTAGCTCTATATTAGTTTAGTCAGAAGCTAGCATTGCAAAATGCTTTAAGCATTTATTTTTGCCTAAAATGACACATTAGCTTTAGATTTCATCAAAAACTAACATCCAGTGTTAAATTAAAAAACATGTTTAAATTAATAATTCATTGTCTTTACTTGCTTCTTTTCTTCACTGGTCATTGTGCAATAGCCACGGTGACCTTTGATGGACTGGAAAGGTCGCCGGTCCTGTAAAGGGCAACACAAAACAACTATGCACACACACTCATACCCAAAAGCAAGTTAAAGTTAACAGTTATTTTTTTGACTATGGGAGGAAGCTGGAGTCCCCAAAGAGAACCCAGGCATAGACAGGAGAACATACAAACTCCTTGCAGAAAGAACCCAGGACCTTCATGCTGCAAGGCAACAGTGCTAACATCTGCAGTAGCTGAGTAGTCATTTTACAGACCAGTATTGAGCTACTCTGAGACACTGCTAGGTTAATTCATTAGTCTTTAGAGAACTTCACTTTCAGCTTTACAATTACCTCAATACTGCTTATAATGGGTTCTCGTGTTAATAACTGAAACATAAATGTTTCTGTCTCCAGCCTCATTTTCACACCACATGAAGGACTTCATCAGGGCTGTAAAGCAGATTGAAGATGAGGACCCGGACTCAGATCCAGCTGCTGTGTTAAAGAGGCTGCGCAGAGCAGCTGGCCTTAATGGTGCCTTCATCCAGTACTTCCTTCCAGACGCTGAGACTGGTGGTTCTGAACTGCCCGCTAACCTCTCAGAATACTTTAGCAAGGTTTTGCACCACAGGGTGCTGGAAGATGCCAAAGAAGAAGGAGTGGTTCTGACCCCAGACGGTACCACAGTTGCCCTCGGACCGCTCCTCCTGGGCATTGAAGCTGGCTTCCTATCCAAGACTCGCGGACGAGCTCGAGGTCTCTACCAGCTCACTCTGGCCAAAGATCTTGGTCTTTCTCTGAGGTATGGTTCTTCAGGCACAAATCGCCTTGGACCTGATGGCTGCTGGGACAGCTTAACGTCTCCTAAAGTCTTCACTCTCTCAGACGAACCAACCTTGCTCACCACAGCTCAGGTCAATGGAGGCATGGATGGCATGATACTGGGGAGAGAGGTTTCAGCCAATTCCAATCTTCTCAAGCTCAGCAGTCTGCTTAATGACTACTACAGCCACCAACTAGACAGCAAGGGAATGGACGGAGCCCCACGTCTCATCAGTCGACGTCGCAGAGAGAACTTCAAAACATTGCTCCTCCCTCCTCTGCTGGTCAGACAGGTGGTGAAGTCTGTAGAACTTCAGGAAAGGCTGGCAGGACACCCTATGATGGAGGTGAAGACTAAGAAGCAGCTGATGGCTGTTGTGAAGGAGGGATTGAAAAAGTTTGTCCACATGTACATGGGTGAGCATGAGATTAAACCACAGAGGAACTGAAAGAATTCTGTTCTTATTCTGATTTTCCATCAGAATAACAGAAAAGAACACTGTGAATAATAATCTGATGCCTTTATATCTTAACAGATTGTCCACCCATCATTTCTCGATGTATGTGGGGTGCTGCGCCGTACATAGGAACACCCACTATGCTGTCCTTGCCTCTGTCCTACTTGTACATCCATCACACCCACACCCCAAGCCAGCCTTGCTTGACCTTTGAGCAATGCTCTGCAGACATGCGATCCATGCAGCGCTTCCACCAAGAAGACAGAGGCTGGGATGACATTGGATACAGGTAAAATCGGTAGCATTGTAAGATCACTTCAACATGCCGAAGGTACACACTAAATTTAGAATTAAATTATTCTAAAGCTTTGTTGCTGGAGATGACGGCAACATCTACGAAGGCCGAGGCTGGCTCTGGCAGGGAGCCCACACATCCGGACACAACTCCAAAGGCTATGGCGTGTCCTTTATTGGAGACTACACAACCCGTCTTCCGTCTCAGAACTCCATGAGGCTGGTGAGAGATCAGCTGGCGTCCTGCGCAGTAGGCGGAGGGCGACTGGTGTCCTCCTACATCCTACAAGGGCACAGAGACGCGGTGAGCACATCCTGTCCAGGAGACGCCTTCTACGCAGAAATCAAAGGCTGGGAGCACTATGGGGTACGCAAGAATCCTGCATTACAAATTAGTGTTTTAGGGATGTTAACATGGACAAAAGGCTGAGCTATAAGAAACGAACCTGAAAACTTATTGGGTGTGTTTACTTTTTAATGAGATATACATTAGAAATAAGCCTTAAATGTAGTTAGGTGTCAGTAACCTACTCTACATAAGGATTAGTAGTTACAGTGTCTTGCAAAAAATTATTCACCCATGTACTGTTATTCAGTCAAGCCAACCCTACACTCTTTCACACTTAAAATCAATTGATGATGCAAATGTTTTGGGGATGGTGTTTGCTTTATTTGTGCCTTGGAATTTTAATAAAACTTAAAAGGTTTAATGTTCTAAAATATTGGTTACAAAAGTCCTAGCTTTATTTCACTTTTTTTCTGACATTTCCACTGAGTTTGAAATGATTTTACTTATGTTTTTCAATGCAACCACAGCAACATATTCTGAGATTGTGCAGAAGTGAGCAGGTTTGAATGCTCTGGTTCCAAGCAATATCAAATATAATTGTTGTAAAGTTTTAAGCTCACTGAAATTATTAGCTGTAGTTGTTGTTAAAGTAAAACTATACAGTGGTGGATATAAAATGGTAGAGACATTTATTTGTCAGAAATATGTCCCTTCACCAGAGAGGGCCGACCCAAAAGTTCAGAGTAGTCTTAAAAGCATTAACTCCTTGGACACAAAGTTTAATGCACACATTTTAACACCTCACTAAATACTTAAGTTTCCAAATCTCACCATACTGAGAGACATTTTAAAATATTTGTACAACAAAACTTGGATTCTTTTCAGTTTACTGAGTTTTGTTGTTGAAGCTTAATTGTTCACCCATTATTTACTAAGAAGCCTAAATTGTCCCTTTTCAAGTTGGAAACATTACCTGGAAGCCCATTAAAGCCAAAATTCCTAGTGGAAAAGTCAAGAGGTTTCTCACCACCTATAAATCCATTATGGCTGAGTTTAGAACACAGTGACAGCTGGCAAAATATGCACGTTCTTTTAATCTTTGAATACATAAAATGCAACAATACATTGATATTATTGTTAGTAGTTAGCTTGTGGAACAATTAGCATATTTCACTGATTTTCTAACTTGCAACTGAAACATGGTTAAAGTTGGATTAGGTGTCATTCCCAGGTCCATCTTCTGACCAGACAGGGAAAAAGGAGCTATTGCCTCTAGCTGCTACAGTTTATACTGAGAGTTCTTGAAATATTAAACTTACTTCTCTACTGAGTCATTTCTCTCTGAAGCTAAGAACAATGTGCTTGAACAGTTCGTCTGATATTGCTATCATTTAGCTTTGTATTTACCTTATAAATGGTAAATAGCTTCTGATAACAACTAAAGACAATCAAAGTACCAGCTGTGCTACCTGTGTCCTAGTTTGTGACACTTGGGTCTGCTACATTTGCTTTATTAACACAACTGATTAGGTTTTGCCTTCAAGTCTTTGAGAATATAACTATTATTAAAGTGTTTTATTGAAGTATTTTTACATTGTTGCACAAAAGTAAAAGATTTGTTGCATCACAGTGAATGTTACATTTATTTTCTGACATATTTAATTCCTCTTTACAGAAATGAAAACCGTGAGCCTGGGAAGAGGAAGAATGAAGACAAAAAGCAAAAACGTCATACAATAAATATTCTTTTTGTTGCTATGGGTTTATTGTTGCCTAATTCTGTAAAAGTCTTTTAGCTCTTGAAGTCTTAGATTTTTTTTAAATAAATTGGTTATTTGCTACTTCCTATTTTTGCTGTAAAAAAAACTAAATGTATTGGACCTCTAAATGTATTGGACCAGTTACATCACTGGCTGATATTGTTCACACAAAGTACATTAGCTGCAGGAAAGAGGCAACTTTGCGTGACAGTGTAGGGGACCTGGCATGTTGGAGCAGGAATCCATTTAATCCTCTCTGAAAAGGGTGGTAGACTGCAAAATTACCTTTTTAGTCAGTGAATAAGAACTCTTAATTCATTATTTCAATGAATAGAAAAGTACTAAAAGTGGGAAGAGAGACAGTTTTACATAATTCCACAAAAAATGTCAGGGATTAACTTCACTAGACTACCTGCTTATCTATGGGAAGCCTGCTTGTTTTCCAGGATTCACTTGTTTCAAACCTTCCCCAATCATTTGTCCGCTTGCACGCAGTTGGGGGTTTAACTATAGAAGTTCCCCCGGGATTTTCCCCCCGAACCCCCCCCTGCAAAACCTTTTCTCTTAAAGGACTTGTCAAAACCTTATGTCAACCGAGGCTTCCCTTTTGGTAATTTAGGGGGACTGAGGATTCTTACCATATTCTCCCAAAAAGTGAAACATTAAAATCATTATGGGTGTGAACATATCTAAAGAATAATAAAAAAGGTATCCCAACACATTCCTTTTTTAAATATTGTCATAATCACAAACTTCAAATTATTTTCTTGAGATCTAAGTAGTACATAATTATGAAGTAGAATAAAAAAAAAACTTTAAAAATAGAGCTGCTTTAAAATGGTCGCAGGGGTTTTTTTTAGAAAACTTGTGAATTAACTAGAAACCAAGGAATACACACCAATCGAGACAGTTCTGGAGGGTTAAAGCAAAGTTTTTTTTTTTATTAGCAAATCAAAGCTTTGAGCATCTAGGAGCATGGCTAAATCAATCAACACAAAAGAAGCCACCAAGAGGTCCATGGAGGAGCGAAAAAATCCCCAACCGGGTGGGGAAAAAATCTGGCCATTCTAGAGAGGATGTGTTTGTTGAATTTTTTATGGGAAAATAGTAAAAATTTGTAGGAACCCGCAAACGCCATTTTAAAAAATTTTAACTGCTCAAAGTGACCTGCACATTGTGAAACATGGTGGGGGTGGTATCATGCTGTGTGGATTCCTTACTTCAGCAGGGAAAACCACGAGACTGCTCAGGGCTGATGGAGATAAGTACAGGGCTTCCTGGAAGAAAACCTGTTAGAGGCTGCATAAAACTGGGGTAAAGGTTCAACTCTGCATGTGTTCCTTCTACTTCCCAATCATGACATACTTTGTGTTTGTCTGTCACATAAAATGAAAAAAAACGCGAAAAAATTTTAATGGGGGTGATCTTTTAGTTCGACAGAAGCCACATCTTGTTAGCAGAACTGAATTCAGAGGCCAAAAACTGCAAAATTTAGGGAGGAAAACAACTTTTTCCATCATTCCTAAACATACCTTAACAACTACCTTGGCTTGCAGCAACATGTCTTCTGTCCTAAGCAGATTACTTTCTTTCTGTCAAAGTACCTGGTTCTTGTTGATATTTAAATGGGAGAATTCTAGCTGCTCTTTAAGGGTCATAGAGACAAGAAAGTCTATTTCCGAAGCAAACCATCTACATCGGAAACATTTGTAAAGCCTCCTACTGATTGCTCTATCATGCCAACAGTTGAAAATATTCCCAGTCGAGTCTGTGTTGAAATCTTGTCTTCGTTGGTATTTCTTTTTCCATCAGCCCCTCTGTTGTCGGACTGACTGAGCATTGTGGGAATGCAAACATCTATACGTGCTATATTTCTGAAGACATTTTGAATGCAAGGCCTTTATTGTGTATTTTTGTGCATAGGCTATTTAGCAGAAATACATAATAGCACAATCTTATCTTCAAACACATATTTTGGGATGTACATTTCCTGTTTGCTCCTTGCTGGATGGCCAATTATCAGCATCTTTGTAAAAACTTAATGGGGGTCGGTGTGTGTGTGTGGTTGGTATACCATTTTTGGAAGATCCGCCAATGTTTGCAACACTGACTCAAGTAAACTACCAAAAACATGATTTTCATGTAGCTTAGAAACGCAGTGTCGTTGATAACCAGTAGGGGGAGCCAAGTAGTCGTCTAATAATCAGGCGCTAATTGATTTCCAGCATGTATTCATGTTAAACGAATTTATCGACACACAAAAAAAGTAGCACGTCTTTTCCTCACTAAATTAGGGATCATGTCCCTCAATGTTAATATTTGAGAGCTTACACTGAAAAATATGAGATAAAATGTTATTTGTTCATTTGATACCGAAGACCCCAAATTAATAATTAAAGTTACTTAAAAAACTACAACTTTAAGAAGAAACATCACGCTATAGGCTACGCTCTTCTCGCTCATTCTTTTTTTTAGCAATTTATTGGTAGGAAAAGATTTCTCTCGACATTTTAATAAAGACGCTTAAAAGTCTACACACATAAAATAAATATGTGTGAAGAACTGCAGCGGTAAAAGTTGGACTAATTAAACTTGCCCCCTGTGGGCTCCTCTAAAGTCTTTCCGTCGCCCTCCCCGCTGACGTTACGCACGCTGCCGTGGCGTGCCTGCGAGCTGAATAACATGGAGTCCTCCGCCTGGCACCTCCGAGGAGGGATCCTATCGAAAAACCCGAGTAGCGACTAGAGACGAGGGGCAAGTTTGTCCGCGGGAGCCGTCGGAGCCTCCTGCGAGCAAAGCTCCGGTTCCGGACCAGAAAGGCAGAAACTATGTCGGACGGTGCTTAGACGGTGTCAGCCTTGCTGTGCGACCCGCAACCCAGGCCGATTTCAGTGAGTATTCGCTCTTCAAAAGCAGCTGCAGTTTTCAAAGCTGCTTGGTCTGCACGGATGTGCTGTTTTCCCAATCACCTGACACTGCCTGGATTGATATGAGCTACGTCCTCAGAGGCGACAGAGGCTAACCCAAGGGACACCTCGATCCGTTTCTCTGCTTCCTAAAGGGGCAGGAGGCAGCAGAGGACTTGGGCCTGAATATAAAGGCCACTTATTTATGTAACCATCTGGGCGCCCTATTTGATTCTTAAAGACCAGACATATTGTGAAAAATAGGTCAGACAATGCGAAAACTGGAGCTGGAAATACGATCAGCCAAACCTTGGCAGATTCTGCAGATTAGATCAGAATCTGTTATGTTATACTTATTTCCAGTTGTGTGTTTATTAGTGCATGTATATTCCTGCAGCATGTGGCAGTCTGAAAGTTGTTGCAATGAAAAAGTTCAGTTTGGATGCCTTTGTTGACGTTTCCAGAGTCAGAGGAGGTTGCACAATGTAGGCAGGCTGTTCGCCATTGGGACTCCATACTGTTCTCTGGGGGACCATGGAGCCAGATGGGCAACCCCTAACCCCAGGGACCAGCAATGGGCCCCTTTCCTACAGTTCAGCACAAAATCCTATCACCCCCAACTTTCTCAGCTGCAGCTTAGAGGTAAGACTTTCATGGCTAATGTCATTGTTGCTGTTGTTTCCAACATCAGCCAATAACTGTCATTGATCATCGTTCTGTGAACTAGTCCTCATGTTCTCCAAATCTGAGCGATGGCTTAAAGACTGCTGAGTGCACATGGGACCTAGCTGGAGAGGACAACTCTGAGCAGACCGCTGCAGACCCACAGAGGAACGCACAGAGGAGGTTCAAGTCCTCAGCCTTTCCTTCCTCTCTAAGCTGGGACTCGGACTCAGAGAAAGAAACTCTAGATGGTAACACATTTGTAATAATACTGAAATATATTAGAAACTCTCAGCCTTAAAATAGTCCCAAAGTTCGGTCTGCAGCAAAGCTAGAAACAGTTTCAAAGATCAGGGTACTTATCATTAGTGATGCACCAATAAATCCGCCAGTTATCAAAATAAGGAGCTTTATAATAACTTTCTTTATAACTTTTCTTTAATAACTTTATAATAAGCTCCTGCAGCTTTAGCTCTGACTGGTGATCAACAGGCCTAATACAGTGCCTTGCAAAAGTGTTCTTACCTCTTGAACTTTTTCACATTTTGTCACGTTAAAACCAAAAATCTCAATGCATTTAATAGGGATTTACATTTACATAAAATCTGAAAAATGTGGTGTGTATAATATATTCAGCCTTTACATTTCTTTGTACTTCTGTACATTTTTGCCTATTCTTCTTTGCAAAATAACTAGATTGGGATCATTTGTGAAATTCAGTTGTCGAGGTTTGCTACAGATTCCCAATTGGATTTAGGCCTGAACTTTGACTAGGTCATCCTGACACATGAATATGTTTCGATCTAAACCATTCCATTGTAGCTCTGCCTGTATGTTTAGGGTAACTGTCTCCTGCTGAAAGGTGAACCTCCTTTCCAGTCTCATGTCTTTTGCACGTTTTCTTTTCATTGCTACATCCATCTTCCTATCAACTATAACCAGCGTCTCTTTCCCCGCTGTAAAAAAAAAAAGCTTCCCCACAGCATGATGCTGCCACTACCATGGGTCATTGCAGGGTAAAGGAAGTTCAGGGTGATGTGCAATGAATTCTGCCACACTAGGCATTTGACATGTAGGCCAAAAGGTTAAGTTTTGGTCTCATGAGATTTGCAGTCATGCCATACTCTTTCCATTTTCACATCATGATGGTTTAAACAAAGTGTCCAAAATGTCCAAAGCTTGGTATATCGTTTATAACCTACCCCTCCATTAAACTTCTCAACACCTTTCTCTCTGACCTGTCTGCTGTGTTTTCTGGTCTTCATGATGCTGTTTGTTTCTCTAAGAAACCTCTGAAGCCTTCACAGAACAGCTGGGTTTAAACTGAGATTAAATTACACTCAAGTTGGCGAGTTTCATTCATTGGGGGATTTCTGATCCAGTGAGTGGCCCAAGATTGTCTTTAAGGGAATCAGATTTAAGGGCACTGAATACATTTGCATGCTACACCTTTCAGATTTTTGGTTGGAAGAAAAATTGAAAACCCCGTAGTATGTTTTGGTCTACCTAAGTTTTAATCAAATTTGTTCATGTTTGTTGAAGCATTCCCTTTACGAATGAACCCTTTCTTTTATGTTTAATGTTTCGTCCGTATAATTGAGAAGTGTTAGTTTTCAATCTTAGAAATAACATCAGGATTGGCCGGCAAAAGCCCGATTGGTGCATCTATATTTATCACTTTTGTCCCTTAGGGGTTATAAATGTTTTTTGTTTTTTTTCAACCTGCTTCTAGTCAGAAGTCTTTGCATTTCACTTTTTATGTAACCTGAGTATGATCAGTAGTTTTAACTGTGGATTTTTACCTGTTGAGCCGTGAAGTGATGTTTCTGTGGTTGTGTGCTCTGTCTGCTGTGATGTTGTCAGAGGAGGAGCTACAGAACTTTTCTAACCCTCACGGTCTGGCTACTCACAGCCCAGGATCTCCTTCTGCTGGACTCAGGTGAGGAGGGGATGCACGTAGCTTTTCGAGTCAAAATAATGTAACTAATGTTAAGTCAGATTTGCCAATCAAAATCCACGGGGTCTCACTGTTTTCTCTTTACCTCAGATTTCTTCAATGATTCTTTAAATTAAAATAGTCTGCACTGTTATAAAGTCCAAAGTCTAGATTCAAGGATTGTCGGGACTGGAATGTCTCGTTTGTGGCCCCGGCTTTTCTTCTGCTACCTAATCTGGATTCTGTTTACCTCAGAAGTCAGATCTGGGAATAATGTCATATTTAACTCAACCATGTTCCAGCTGCACAGTCAGAAATTGTTTTGCTCAGAGAGAAGGGTAACTACTATACTACTAGTATAAGCTGATAACAATGTATTCCTTCATTCTTTTATGCATTTAAAAACTGTAGAGACATATTCACTAACAGAGATTGCATAATACAATGTCTGTGACTGATTGAGATATAAATCATTAGGGCTTAAAATAAGCAGTTTATTAACGCTTTTTATGCAAAAGGCACTTTGCTAATTTCGTTTTAAAGTCACCACTGGCGAGGAACCTTCCAAGTTGGAATTTAACTTTGGATCATGGGTTCCAGTAGATTTTTCCATCTAAGAATTTAGAAATTTATACTTCTGAATTCAAATTGAATGCTGTAGATTCTGTGCAGATTTCATGTAGATTATATGAAGTGAATGAACAAATGGTCTTAGTGCCAGTCTTTTCTGTTGGTGATTTATCTTGGCCTAAGGCGCCATCGACTAAGGGGCCTCACTGTAGCAAACAAATAACCATTTCTTCTATTAAGCTTTATATTTCCTTTTTGTATCTCTGTCCATGAAAATTCAATGGGTATCCATCAAGATTACTGCATGCAAATTCATAATCAATGCTTTGCTTGTTTAAATGTGTTAGAAATGCCAAAAAAAGATTACAAGCTGAAGTTATTGCATTAAGATGGGATCACGCTATTTTCTGCAGCACAAATGTTAACATTATCATTATTATTAGTAGTAGTATGAGTAGTGATATTTTCAATATTTTACATATCCTATTTTAACTCTAACCATTAAATGGCAGGGAAAATAAATAGTGAACACTAGGGCTGCAGGTTATTAGAAAATCTTGCGATGGAGATAATATTGGTAAATATTGTGGTGATGATGATTTCAGGTTTAATATGTCTATTTTACTCCTTTGCATAAATTTTCAGGTTGATTCAAGTGGCGTGATTAGTTGGGTCATTTAAGCAGCTTACTTTTTTTGTCTGAAAGAGATTTAGTTTCCTTGGCTTGTTTTTGGTACATTGTCCTTCTGAAAAATTCCATTCCTTCTCCAAAAATGGCGTGTGAACATCCAAAGAATTAAATTTTTGTTTCATCTTCATCAGTTTAGAATTTTTTTTTTGGTTTGGCTTGTCCAAATGTTCTGCAGCACGTTAAACAAGCTTCAACATATTTTTTCTTCACCAGTGGAGTCTTGTGCATTGAATGTGCATAGAAGCCATGGTGTTTGAGTGCATTATTTCTTTTTTTTTTAAATAAAAAACAATCCCCTGCTTATTCCAGGCTTTTCCATAACTATTTGTCAGACGTTTTTGGCTCCTGGACAACTCTTTTCATTAGTTTGTTTTGACTAGATAGTCTTGGAGGGTTAATGGTGAAATTATGTTTTTTTCTCCACTTCCAGATTATGTCCCCAACAGTGCTCACTGGAACATTCAGAGGTTTTGAAATGCTCCTGCAACCAGTGCCATCAGTAAATGTCGCAACAATCAGGTTGCAAGGTTTTCAGAGCGGTCTTTGCTTTTACTTCTTGTAAAAAATTCTTCCTGTGCAATACCTTGGTAAGAAGAAATCTTTTTTGAAAGCCATCAGTTTGGACCAAAGCAGTCAATATTAATTTGGACAGCAGGCTAGATTGTTTTCTAAATTCCGAAAGATTTCAGATGGCTTTTAGGCCTTTCATGCCATTTTGCACCTCATTTTCTTTGTTTTTGATACCTATGCCCCTTGTCATTCCACTGTCCAATACAAAAATTAACATATGGTCTAACTTGTGTTGATTTCTTTGTATGATTGAATTACTTGGGCTGTAAAAATGTCTGGTCAGTAGGCACTTATTAGATATTTTAGAAAATTGTTGACGTATTCAGTATAGCGTACACAAATGTCTTTTGTATTACATTCAATCTTTTTTAATCAGACATTTAAGCTCTATGTATTTTCCTCAAGGCTCTTAATGTGAAAGGTTGCAGGAAATTGTATCGGAAATTGTATCTCAATTCATCTGTTGTATTGACACTTTTAATAAAGCAGACTCTAGCCAAATAGTTTTAGGCATAAAGTCTCATATTGTTGTTTTCGCTGTCCTGCCGATTTTTAAGCAAATGCTCAACCTACAATCTAGGCAGTTCATGAAATTGATTTGTTAACAAGTTAAACTAACAAACCCAACCACTCTGAAGACTATGAACATCCTGCTATCTTATACTACTTGTGTTGGTTCCTTGTGTACGTAGTGACCAAAACATTTTCACAGACCTTGCTTGGATATAACCACAAAATACAACTACATTTATCAATTGATGCAGGAGGTTGAAAGGTTCCACTTCACTTTCACTGCCTTCTGCTTGTGTTTGTGGTCTAAAATACTGCGTTTGTTAGACATTTAAAAAGCCTGGAATTTACATTAGTGTGGTCACGAAATCTGGTTGTGTTGTTCATTTAGTTTTAAAATGGCAGTACAAACCATGGAAGATGATATAGTGTTGTTCACACAAACACATCAGATCTGACCTTTCATATACATTTAACTACTTTCACCAAGATTTAAAAAAAAAAAATGCCTTCCTGGGTTCTTAAATTTCACTGTGACTAGATCTGGTCAAAATTACCTCCTTTCCCTTGCAGATTGCATCCCAGAATCTTCAAGATATAAATGTTTTAAAGACCTTGCTGTGATGTAGTTAACAAAAGCTAGTTGTTTGGATCCCTGTCCATACAGCTGAAGTGTCATACTATAAATGATCTTAATATATAATTTGAAAATTCTGAAAGCTTTTAAAATAACCCAGAATTATGTCATGATTAGTCCCAACTTTAAATGGGGAAAAATGTATTTAACTCTGAAATATGCACTGGTCTCATTATTCACTAAAGTGATTACATGTTGAAAACCTTGAATGTCACAGACAGCTTCAGGCAGGGAGATATTTAATCAACAAGGACACTTGTTTCCAGTTTATTCTTCCTTTGATGAGGAGTATAAATGTTGGTAGTAGTGAAAATAATAGCTTCTGTTTTTCTGATTGGCTGTGTAATGTGATGTCACCACATGTATCCAGAATTCCCAATTCTCTGATTGGCTGATCAGTCCTGGTGATGTCTCCTCTCCAGGAAGCTGTGGCTGCCTGAGAGCAGCTCAGATTAGACTGAAGCTCAGACACAAAAATAATCAGAACCACAATAAGACTTACTCAGTAACCAGGCCTGATCAACCTGTCTAGAATTGGTTGGGAAAAATATGTTTGGTGGTACGGTACGCTGCTACATTTATTTAACTCGGTGTTACTGACTGCAAAACTGACTTGTTTTCCTCACATTTAATGTTTATAAATTGTTTCAGAATCTTAAACAAGGAACGACCAAGACAAAGATCTGGGCCAGAACCCAGTACATTCTGCATTTTTCCAAGTGATCTGTTTGCTGGATTTTTACAATATGTCGTCTAAAATACCACCCCACAATTAAAGAATAAACGCAGAAATGTTGGTTGTAGTGATTTTTAAATGAACCTATTGTATCAAAGACTTGAAACTAGGGTGGGCAGCACTAAAGTCATGGCTTTAAGTATCCTTACTGGTAGCTACTGCCCCTACAATAAAATGTAAGACAGTGCATAGATGCAGTTTCCGTCTTCACAATCATGTCATGTTTCCTTTCTAATAGGCTTGATGGTGAAGATGACCAGGAATTTGAGAAACTGCATTCCTTCAATAATACGACTGACAGATCCACCCCTGCAGAGGGGCGTAGTGACAACAAAGAGAGCACAAAGAAAGAGGAGCCAAATACAAGTCAGCTTGGCCAAACCGAATGTGAGTACCCTAAAGGGAGAAACCAAACCTGATACCTCTCTTTTCATCATTCTGAATCCCCATGGTTTCTTTACAGCAGCAGATAACAGAGTATGGAGTGTATGCGAGGGTGTTGAGCCATTTCTGTCCAAAGGAAAACCAAAGGAAGACTGCCCAAAGGAAGAGGAGGCTGACGGCGGCAAGGGAGAAATGAGGCCCAAGGGACAGGAAGCTAGGGAGCCTGAGAGAGATGTTTACACCTTCCCTGGAGACTCTGACGCAGAGAGTCCGCCTCCTGCTCCATGGGCTCACTGCACTTTCATACAGCGGTGCAGAAGGAAGAGGGCCCTGCTTAGACCCTTTTCTGGAATTGGATCCCCAGAAACTCACAAGTTGGAAAGACTGAGTCCTCAAACATCTAAAACCGACGAAACTGCAACGCTCAGTCGAGCAGCAGGGGTTTATGAATTTGAGGAAGTCGGTTTTGACGAGAGCGAGACGATAAAGTTCAGAGACAAAGCCGGGAAAGAACTAGAGGACGAGAAAAGTGGGTTGGGTTCGGATAATGAAATCTTTACATGTGTGGAGTGTAGCATTTACTTCAAAAAGCAGGTTCACCTGCAGGAGCACATGACTGAGCACTGCCAGACTTCAGCTGGGGGAGCCAGGCGTTCAGGAAAGGGGAGCCGTTTACGGTGTGCAGAGTGTGGATGGAACCTGCCAAACCGCCCGGCGCTGGCCGACCACCAGAGAAGGCACCAGGAGTCCCGTCTGAAGATCCTGGAGGAGATTGAGAAACTCAATGAGAATGACAAGGCAAAAGAGTCTGAGGCACTGGAGAGCAGAGCTGTGAAGCATGCGTGTGCTGACCCAATTGTTACACAATATACAGACCCAATGCTGAATCCAGGTGAAATGTCAGACAGAGAAATGGAGAAATCTCCTGCTCTATCCACTGCTTCATTTTCAGTTCAGGACACGGATCCTGTTGTCATCGATGTGCACTCAGTACCCCCAAATTCAAATTCAGTCCGAAACTCAGCACAGGCCCACCGCCGCCGCTTTGTCTGCAGCGAGTGTAACTTCAGCACAAGAACATCCCAGGCACTGGCCAATCACTCCAAGATTCACAAGAGGAAGAAGCACTTTCTCCACCCCCACCCTGGGCAGAGAGGACTGGGGGAACACCAGACTCTGGTTCATTCGGAAAAGATGTCAACTAAGCAGGACAATGAGACCAGCCAGTCTTTAACATCTAAGGCACAAATTTTAAAAATAGCCCCAGATTGTCATTACCTCTCTGAATGCGAATCCCTGCCCAATGCTTCTCCTGTCACAAGCCAAGGGGATATCACTGCCTCCGAAGATAGCACAACATCGGACCGTTGCACGACGCGACCCGAGAGTGTTGCAAGGAGATTCAGGACAGCGGGGAAGCCTCGTGCTGATCAGTCCAAGTTTGATCCTGAGGCAGATGATGACACGTTGCCTGGGAGTGAAGCGGAAGAGCCGGAATGTGATCTCAGCAATGAACTTAAGCTGTCCCAGCGAGAGGCAAGCTCACCTGTGGGAAGGAAGCTGCACAACACAGGTAAGGCTGCAGGGTAGAACAGTTACATCACTACATTTATCTAGATTATGCAGCTAAGCCCAAAATTATTCAAACCCCTGACAGATTTAGGTTTTAAGGAATGTTTTAGTTTTACCACCATGTTTCATCCATCCATCCATCCATCCATCCATCCATCCACTCTCCTATTGATATCCATCCATCTGATTGATAATGATATCCGTACGTTCGTGCGTCTGTACTTTGTCTGTTTTTTCCAGGTTGACAGTGGCCAGGCTTTAAAAATGCAAACAGTTGCCATAAATTAATTAGAACCAGTTGTTTTTGTATCTTTTAAATGCACTAAAAAGGAGACTGAGACATTGAGTCTTGGAAAGGCTGGAAAAGTGGATTTTTTTCTATATAAAAATGTTTAGGAATAATGTTACTTTGTTTTAGCAATATCTTACAAAGATACAATAGGGAACAGGAACAGAAAAAAAACCTCAACATCTACATATTTCAAAATGCTGAACATAAGGCAATGACTCCACAACTCTGCCACCTAAATTTAACAGACAACTCAGCATTTTTACATTTTAAATTCTGAAAAGCTCACATACCCACTCTGCACATAGTCTTCCCAGCACCAAATCCGCTGATAGTCAGTCATCAGCTGCCAACACAATGTAGCATTTAGCTGCTAAAGGTCAGATGTTTTCCTTGGGAGGTGGCGACAATGAAAAGCAGAGCTAAAAATATTTGAGTTGAACTGACCTTCGTCAGTTAGCCTAAATCTAGCAAATCTAACACGGTCTTTTAATGTTGACATTTTAACTTTGTTCCACTACTTCTGCATGTATTACCAATATCATAAACAATTTTCTGCAGACCACTGAAATTTATTGCAATCAGAAGGCCTGTTGAGGAAAGGCTCTTGGCTAGAGCTTCTCAAAGAATTTCTGCTGGAGCTCTGAGCAAAAAAGCAACACTATGAAAAACATTTTCCACCATAGAACTGCTATATCACCATGAGTGTCTGAGTTTCACGTCTAATCAAATTAAGGAACCAGTTTGTTTAAGCTGAAGGACAGATTTTTGTTTGATCAAACGCTTTGAAGCACTCATCGTTTGCTAATGTGATGAAACTAGGTGCTCATCCATGGCTTCGTCATCTGTAGCTAACTAGCAATGATTAAGCTAACAATCCTAAGGTCATTTCTGGCATTGTTGAATTTGATGGGCATTAATCTCATTCGAGGGGGCTTTTTCTTATTGACAGAGGAGTCTTCACCACAACAGGAGGCAACCTTATCCCCAACCACTAAGAAGTGTGCAAAGGACCAAGACGAACAGGAGGTGCAGAAAGACAGAAGGGTTTTCTTTTTGAGGAGAAGCAGCAGGGTTACTGCGGCCCAGGCACGAGCTGACAGTGATGATGACGACGATGACACTGACGAGGAGCACGTGCCGTGTTTCCTGTCAGAGGGTGTTTTCGAGGAAGACGTAGATGAGACTGATGAGGATTCGGAGATGCTGAGGAGCGTGGAGAGGAAATGCCCTTACTGCCCTGATCGATTTCATAATGGAATTGGTCTTGCCAATCATGTGAGAGGACACTTGAAGCGAGTGGGCGTCAGCTACAACGTGCGTCACTTCATCTCCCCCGAGGAAGTCAACGCCATTGAGAAGAAGTTCTCCTATCAGAAGAAGAAGAAAAAAGGTCAGTGGTTTATTTACTTATTTATTGTTTGATCCTCCTGTTTTATTCTGTGTCTTTGTGATGGATTGTAGTATGACTTCATAAATACTATTAATCACAGTATCTCTGCTGTAATATCAGGACCTTTTCTTTATTAATGCAGCTTTAAACAACAAGCTGTGCTTGCGAACAATCTGATCTCACAAGTTGATCTCCCATCAGTGCCAGCAGCTGGAAAGTGGGAGTTAGCACATCATTTAGAGCAAGATTTATTAACACCACCTAGTGTTTTTTGTCTGAAAAGCCCATTCAGAAATTATGTTTTTGGATTTAAGGGAAAATAATCAGCTGTGAATATAGCTGTACGCTGAGCATTGACTCATTTAAACTGACAGGTGATTTCAAAATAAAGTGTAAGAAGATGAGTCACCTTGTGTTGATCTGATGCTAATCCAACATTTTATTATTGCTGAAGTTTTTTTTATTTTAAATGTGACCGATCAAAAATGAAACCAACCTCTAGAGCTTTAAACGTCGTGCTCACAACGCTTTGATTGGCTGTTGTTCCCTGTTCCGCTAGATGGTGACGAGAGTGGTTCTTTCCATTGGCCCAACTGTGAACTGGTGCTGGAACAGCACAGGTGTTTGGTGTTAAGGTCAGAGTTGGTCTCGGAGTAAACACTGATAACTGGGTCTTAGTAAGCACCAGTTAAGAACTGGAACCGGTTTGGTGGAGAATGCCCCTTTATGTAGAATGATGAATTTTAAAGTAAGCGGTCCTAAGTCATGAGCTTAACTGAAGAACATACCATAGTATTAGACTATAGTATTACAGTACTGGTCTGAGGTTTCTATACATTCTCAATAAGGATGACACATCAATTTTGGTCTTTGTAATGATGCATTTGAACCATTTTTTTTCAGGATGATACAAGACATACAGAGAGACATGCAGCATCATTCAATTTAGAATTTTAATGATTTTGGTTGGGTGCACAAATCTGAATTTATTGTGGATGTTCTCTAATCCACAGAGTTAAAATAGCACATACAGCCTCAGAAATTACATACACTAATATTATGTTAAATGTCCCTTAGCAAACCACGTCATGACCACGCATTTTTTGCTGACACTGACAGTCTCCTGGCATATTTCTGGCCGGATGTTTGACTTCTCTTCTTGGCAGGATTGGTTAAGCTGACTTAAATTGCTTTTTTTCATGGTATAGATCAGGATAATAAAGCTACCAAAAGCAACCTGGCCCCTGGCCCATAACTGGTTTTGCCCCCTTAGTGGCAACAGATGCCATGGAGCATTTGCGATAACTGGGAGATCTTTTTTTTCTTTTTTTTTAACTGTGCTGAATTTTTGGCCTGCTCTTTTTTGCAGAATTGTTTTTATCTGAGGGGTTTACAGCCTGTTTAAAGTCATAACACAGCATCTCCATCAGGTTCAAGTCCAGACTTTGGCAATTCAGAGGTGGACTTGCTGCCCTGCTTTGGATCCTTGTCAAGCTGCATACGCCAAGTGGACTTGGGCTTGAGGTCACAGGCTGATAGCAAACACGCTCCTTCAGGATTTTGTGGCAGAGAGCAGAATACAAGGTTCCATCAATTATCGCAAGTCGTCCAGAGGGGATTACATTATTACATAGGGCCAGGTTATTTTCAATAGCTTTTACCCTTAATAAACGAAATCATCAAGTTATCTCTCATATTTTTTTTAAGAATTGGAAACGTTAAAGGCTGTAAAAATTTAAAGACACAGGATATATGTAGGGGTCTCAATACTTTTTCACTGCATGTATTTTTAATTGCCACCACATGTCTATTATAAAAAAAAATCCACAACAAATTCAAACCTGGGTACTCGATTCTTGTTTTTGAAAGAATTTGCTTGATGTATGATTGTTGGGCCTGGATTGGGTGAAGTACAGTTGAGGTAGCACATTAGCAGCTCTGAGAGCCGACCACATTTAAAGCTGATATGAGCCACATGGGTCCACATTCTTTTATGTGGGAGTGGTGGCCTAGTGGTTATAGCAGGAGGTTTGTGTTCCGGAGGGGACACAAGGGGCCGAGTTCGTATCCCACAGATTGCCACTCTGGCTCCCTGAGCAAGACCCTTAGCCCCAGAATGCTCCCCGCATAATGGCAGCCCACTGCTCCCCTATAAGGGATGGGTTAAATGCAGAGGACAAATTTTGTTGTAATGTACATGTGCAATGACCAATAAAGATGATTATTATTTAGCAGATGTGTCCCACGTGACAGTTACATGCCATCTGGTCTACTGACCTGTCTCATGCAAAAAAAAAAAAGAGGGACACATTTGGCCGACTCATAATTTTAGGGTTGGACACTTGAATCCACTATAAACGTGTTGAGTTTGTGTGCAAGAAAAATAGGTCACTACACTGTTTACCAGGGCAGTTTGTTTGTAGGCACAGGTGAGTCCACAGGAGGTATCTCTGTAAGTTTGTGTGAATTTAGGTCTGAGCTGCAAATAACAGACTAATTGTATATTTACCTGCAAAGAAGAGAAATAAGAGTTGGTCACAAGTAGTGATGCTGTAAATGAGAATATACCTGCTTTCTATTGAAGTTAAAATTTTGCCCTTTTAATGCGGTCACATCACTCTGACTGTGTTCCTTTTCCAGGCTGGAATGCCAGAAGGATCTGCTCAGAGCAAAATATCCTTGGAAGTAAAAAAAAATAAAAGGATTACGGGTGCATCTCAATAGCTTAGAACATCATCAAAAAGTGAATTGTTTAATTATCTTAAATAGGAAAGTGAAACACATACATTATATAAAATTATAGTGATATAGTTTAAGCATTTATTTCTGTTCAATATCATGGTTAAGTCTTACAACTAATTAAAACCTGAAATTCAGTTTAGCTAAAAATGTGAATATTATATTAGATCAATAAAAAAGGAATTTTAACATAGGAATATTGTGGCTTTAACCATCATGAGAAGACTGCTGACATAACTGTATACAAGAATCTTAATGGATGTTCTTTAAGGTAATAAACTGACCGAAACGTCCCAAGTCTGAATAGGTCTTATGAAGTATGAAAAACAGTTTTAGCTGCAGTAGTTCGGTCTCTGATACAGTCACTGAATCGTATTTGTACTAGGGGTGTAATGGTAAACAACAATCATGGTTCAGTTCTTTGCTTTTAAAGTCACAGTTTAGGACATTTTCAGTATGTTGATCTTATCAATATGTTCTAGCGTTCCAAAAAGTGGCCCATGGAGAACTGACTGGAAACGTTTGGTCTGGGTTTTGTCAATTAATAAAGAAAGAGCGGGTATAAGTAATGGATGGATTGATGGATTATACAAGAGTCTGTTCCTCTAAGTCTTACGCTTTAGTTCACAAACAGAAAAGGGTGGACTGCGCCTTCCATGGAGGGGGTGAGTCTTTGCCTCAAGCAGATAAGTTCAAGTATCTTGGCCTCTTGTTCACAAGAGTTAGTAGGATGGAGCAGGAAAAACGCGGACTGGGGCTTCGTCTGCAGTAATGCAGGGGCTGCACTGATCTGTCATGGTTGAGAGATAACCTCTCGATTTACTGGGCCATCTGTGCGTCCACTCTCACCTATGGTCAAGTGATATGGATCAAGGCCAAAAGAACGAGCTCTCAGATAGAAACGGCTAAAACGAGCCTCCTCCGCAGGGTGTCTGGGCTCACCCTTCGAGAAAGGGTTCGTAGGTTGTGGTACTCCATCATCCAGGAGTGGCTCTGAGCAGAGCAGCTGCATATTCGAGGCATATTGGATAGATTCAATTGAGCTGGTTCAGCCATCTGATCAAAGTGCCTGCTAGGCATGTCCGGGCATGTCCCCCTGGGAAAAGACCCCGGGGAAGAACCGGATTACACTGGAAGGACTAAATATCCCTTCTAGCCTGGGACTGCCTTGGGATGAAAATAGTAAATGTTGTGGTTTAGAAACTTTTACATAATACAGTCCCAACATTTCAAGGTTGAAATTACTTTGGACTTGTTTTGACAGATAGACAATCCAGTGTACCAGTTGTACTTGAATACATCATAGAAGCGCTGCTGGTGCCAAAAATCCCTCTTGTCTGACAGGCTCTTCTTGACACAGTAATGGTATACATCTGCATACCTGCTGCTATAAAGGCATTTGGGGCTGGACAGACAACAGGCAGCTGGGTTTGGACTCTGGTCTATTTTTTTTTTGTTTGTACCAGTGATGTTTACATTTGAGTTGACATCTTTTCAGGTGAGTAATTAAGTTTAGTGTAGAGCTAGCTTTCTACCTTTTTATCTGTTCAAAAACACTGAAAAAGCTTTGGTACAGTCCACCCTTCTTTCTCCATCATCACTGTAGTTAAATGAGGTACCACAATGTTCCCAGATACCAGACTTTAGTGATACCTGGTTCTCCTCTCTGCTTTCTTTTGGTGCTGGATTTGAAGTTGCACTGGGAAGATTAGAATTCCGCTCCTTAGTTCTGGACATATGCATTCACCATGTGTATAGGTTTAAAAAAACGCTGTACATATTGTGTACCCATATGCCCTGAACCAAAATGGCTGTGTTAAAAGGTTTTGTTGTGAATACATGGACTTACACCCCTAAATGTGACTGTATTAAAAGTTTCTTAAATAAAAGAATACACCTCCACCAACACAGGTTTCTCCATTAGTGCTGTTGGGCTGAATCCCCTCCGAGATTTTTCCAGGTAACCCAGATCAGTAATATTTCCTATTAAATACACTGCTCATAAAAATAAAGGGAACACTTAAACAACACAATATAACTCCAAGTAAATCAAACTTCTGTGAAATCAAACTGTCCACTTAGGAAGCAACACTGATTGACAATCAATTTCACATGCTGTTGTGTAAATGGAATAGACAACAGTAGGAAATCTTTGGCGATTAGCAAGACACACTCAATAAAGGAGTGGATCTGCAGGTGGGGACCACAGACCACTTCTCAGTACCTATGCTTTCTGGCTGATGTTTTGGTCACTTTTGAATGTTGGTGGTGCTTTCACACTCGTGGTAGCATGAGACGGACTCTACAACCCACACAAGTGGCTCAAATAGTGCAGCTCATCCAGGATGGCACATCAATGCGAGCGGGGGCAAGAAGGTTTGCTGTGTCTGTCAGCGTAGTGTCCAGAGCCTGGAGGCGCTACCAGGAGACAGGCCAGTACACCAGGAGACGTGGAGGAGGCCGTAGGAGGGCAACAACCCAGCAGCAGGACCGCTACCTCCGTCTTTGTGCAAGGAGGAACAGGGGGAGCACTGCCAGAGCCCTGCAAAATGACCTCCAGCAGGCCACAGATGTGCATGTGTCTGCACAAACGGTTAGAAACCGACTCCATGAGGATGGTATGAGGGCCTGACGTCCACAAATGGGGTTTGTGCTCACAGCCCAACACTGTGCAGAGTGCTTGGCATTTGCCAGAGAACACCAGGATTGGCAAATTCACCACTGGCGCCCTGTGCTCTTCGCAGATGAAAGCAGGTTCACACTGAGCACATGTGACAGACATGACAGAGTCTGGAGACACCGTGGAGAGCGATCTGCTGCCTGCAACATCCTTCAGCATGACCAGTTTAGCAGTGGATCAGTAATGGTGTATGGGGTGGCATTTCTTTGGAGGGCCGCACGGTCCTCCATGTGCTCGCAAGATTTAGCCTGACTGCCATTAGGTACCAAGATGAGATCCTCAGACCCCTTGTGAGACCATATGCTGGTGCGGTTGGCCCTGGGTTCCTCCTAATGCAGGACAATGCTAGACCTCATGTGGCTGGAGTGTGTCAGCAGTTCCTGCAAGATGAAGACATTGAAGCTATGGACTGGCCCGCCCGTTCCCCAGACCTGAATCTGATTGAGCACATCTGGGACATCATGTCTCGCTCCATCCACCAGCGTCAAGTTGCACCACAGACTGTCCAGGAGTTGGCGGATGCTTTAGTCCAGGTCTGGGAGGAGATCCCTCAGGAGACCATCAGCCGTCTCATCAGGAGCATGCCCAGGCGTTGTAGGGAGGTCATACAGCCACGTGGAGGCCACACACAATACTGAGCCTCATTTTGACTTGTTTTAAGGACATTACATCAAAGTTGGATCAGCCTGTAGTGTGTTTTTCCACTTTAACTTTGTGTGTGACTCCAAATCCAGGCCTTCATTGGTTAATAAATTTGATTTCCATTGATGTTTTTTGTGTGATTTTTGTTGTCAGCACATTCAACTTTGTACAGAACAAAGTATTCAATGAGAATAGTTCATTCATTCAGATCTAGGATGTGTTATTTGAGTGTTCCCTTTATTTTTTTGAGCAGTGTATAAAACATTCCATCACAGGACTAATGAGATGGACCTACAAACTGACAATGGGAGGACATTTTCAGTTTCTTTTGTGGTAGTGTAAAGCTTTTTTTATTCCACAGTTACAATGTTCCCGATTGATACAGAAATATTTAACTGCTTTCAGCCTCTGTAAACTAAGAGGTTTAAAGAAGAAATGGAACAAATCCTCAATGAGTTGACTGAGTCCCTAAACTTCCACTTGCATTGCCTCCTCTTCTGTCCTTAGTTGCCAACTTTGACCCAGACACATTCAGCTTGATGCATTGTGAGTTCTGCAGCGCTGGCTTTGACACACGAGCCGGCCTGTCCAGTCATGCCCGGGCTCATCTCCGTGACTTTGGGATCACTAATTGGGATGTTACCATCTCACCTATCCACATTCTGAGGGAGTTGTTCTCCAGCAGGCCAGACCTGGTGATTCCTACAGATCCCCCACGCAGTCTCGGCAGCTCTTCAGAGGAAGATCAAGATGAGGATTGTGATGAGGGGGACTCCAAGGTTGGAGGAAATATTAGAGTAAAGCTTGAAGGGGAGACGAGTGAAAAGACACCCCATCCGTCCGACTCTGTTGCCCTGTGTTCAGGATATCATCAACGCAGGAAGAAAGAGGAAAGAGTGGAGGACTATGAAGGTGAGTTTTCATGTTAATACGTTCTGGGATATTTCTGACTGGCCATTTGATTTTTCTTCCTGGCAATATTGGTAGACCTCATTTAGATTGGTTAGTTTCCTGGCACGGAAATTAACTCTGAGAATAATCCATTAATTTTTCATAGGCTTGAGGCTGGGGCTTTAGGAAAACCATTCAGAAGGTTGCTTTGTCCTTCCCTAAACTGCTTTTGTGGTGTGTTTGGAATCATTGTCCTTTTGGAACAACCAATGTTATCCAAGTTTCAACCGTATCACCTGAGATGGGACATTGGTTTGCCAGTCAAAAAAAGTCCATGAACCACCCAGATTTATAGCAGCCATGTACTTGCAACTGCTAGAACACCATTGGGAAGCAGGTTTTTATATTGGTGTGGACTGACCGGGTACAGACCAAGAAAGAAGTCTCTTCTCATAAATGGACACCTATAAGCTCGATTGAAATTTTAATATGCACACCTTAACAAGCCAAATGCTTTGTGGAGACATGAGGTTTTGTTGTCTGACTAGGCAAATATTGAGTTTTTTGTCACAATAACAAGAATGCGTATTTATTTTTTTTTGAAGGAGTAACAAGAGTTTCAAATCTAGGAATGCTGTACTAGCTATCAAGCATGGTGGGGGAAGCATCATGCTGTGGGGTAGCTGCTAACTGCATAACAATGCACTGTAGAATTTACAGCTAGATAGTTAAAACTTGGACACAATTGGATATTGCAACAGGACAATGATCCCAAACACACCAAAACTGGTTTTGGAATGGATCATCAAGTTAACATTTAACTTCTGGAGTAGCCACAACCGCAGCCTGTGGAAAATTGGTGGACTATTCTCAAAAGCTGTACACCACCCAGTCTTAATGAATTGCACCAATTCTGCCTAGAAGAGTGGATTCCTGAAAGCAGGAACGTGTTAAACATTCCATTGGTTGTTTATTTTGTGGTCATTTTATTTGCTTCTGATGGATTTCACAGTTGTTATCTGGAGGCAGATTGTGATTGGAGTTTGAACTTGTAGCCTTGTAATAATGCCAAGAGCTAAGATGATACATGCTTAAAAGAGAAGGGAACATTGTCTGCGTTTTTGCTGCTTGTAAAAAAAAAAACGACACTACATGAGTGACAGTTGTGCACTGTCTGAAGTGTCGGAATCAGAATATTGAGAAAATTATTCCTTGCTAGAGATGGTGTGTGTGTGTGTGTGAGAGAGAGAGAGAGAAAGAGAAAGAGAGAGTGTGTCCCCTGATGCCCATGCTTGATGTGGCACTCGCTGCATTTATCCCCACCTCCGCCTCCTCTCGATTGGTCACGCCTTAGCTTCGCGGTGCATATGGGGGCAAAATGGCTGCTTCCACCTCCCCGCAGACCCAAACAATAGCGGAAAAGCTGTCTACTCTCTGCCGCCGGGAGTCCGATGCACTGCGGACCGGTGAGTAACGCGTGCCCTGATTCCTGCGCAGCGCGTGCCCTTTAGATCACACAACGCTGGCCGCGTCGCGCGGCACGTCTCGCGCCGCATCTTCAGTCACATTGTATCCAGACAACAGCCATTAAAAGATTACAAAAACCTCTTTATCGCATAAAGACCATGGGAAAGAGAGCTCATGTCGCGCAGAGCCACGCAGGTAGCCCATGACATGCATGTCAGGAGCTCATAAAGCGGTTCATTATTGTTTCAGGGACGAGGGAAGAGTTGCTCTTGTCTGCCGACATAAATTGGGCCACATTTTTCAGTTGTGCATTTGTTGGTATAGTTTGTGTGTACTTAATGCCTGTAAGGTATTTATTTTTACACGCCTAGAATGACGTCCATTGTATTTTTTTGCGCTGCGGGATATGTAAAATTACCTACAGTTGCCCAATCCTCGCCATTTTACTTGGCTTTGATTTTTGATAGGAGGACACGCTGTGCTTTCAAGTACGCCTGTATTTTGAAACAAACTGTCTGAGACATTATTTAGGGGATGCTGTAACTTTCGTGGACTAAAAGTGGGAGTGTATAGATAATCTTATCACAACTTATCCGGATAACTATAATGGAAGTGTCACTTTTTTACCTGCAAGTGTCGAAGTCGCCCACTGTTTCGCAGCCTTAACGGAAACAAAGTCCACTTAGCATGTGGTCTACAAATGCCCTCTTTATATTTTTAAAATAAATATTATTTCGCATTGTCTCCATGCAAAAATAGTGGTATAACGCAGCACTTCGAGGTGTCACATCGCCGCTCTTTTACAGTCAGGAGATGAACTGACAGGCGCAGAGCCGCCCACCAGACAAAAAGCATTGTCTGTCTCCGCGTCTCTTTTGATTTACGGATTTGTCGCAGAAAATGGCACTTTTGTCCCAAGAATGCCTGGCTGCGGAGAGTCGCGTCTGCCATATTTGCTTCATGCTGTTGTGCAATTATGACTCTTTTAAAAGGGAATCGTCACTCCAATAATCTCTGTTTATGTGCATTTCAACAGAAGGGGTTATAATGTGCTACTGTAATAGAGGGACTGAAAAATTACAGGCTGCAAACCACTATGTTCAATGTTTATACAGGTAAACTTAAATAGCATCAAAAATGACATTTAATTCAGCAAGTTTAACTTATTTATAATAACATTTTTACAGCTAATGAAAACCCAAAATTGCTAAGTATTAGGCTACCAATTAAGTAATGGTAAAACCAGTTCAAAATAGATAAAAAAAAAAGAAATGGTAGCCTATTACAGTCAAGAATTTGACTCTGTTTCTTATTATTATTATATGAAGGAAAAGTTGAGTGGAAGGGAAAAAGTCTGGTAGAAAATGTTAGCTAGCATCTGTACACCCTGCCAAAAGTACCAATACTTGCTTTAATGGCGTTGTGTTTGATTGGCCAGCAGACAGACCTGGCCTAAGCACCACAAAGAATCTATGACATATTGTCAAGAGGAAGACAAGAGCCAACAGAGTCGTCAATGCAGACAAGCTTATTCATCCAAAGTGGGCTCCGACCAAGTAATGAGAGGATACAGTGTTAAACACGGACATCTCTGTATTGAAATTTCTTTGTTTTTTTCATTGGTCTTTTGTAATATTCCAGTTTTCTAAGAAACTGCATAAGGTATAATCATCATACTTCACAGAAATAAATCATTGAAATGTATGTTTGTGTGTAATTTAATTCAAATTCAATTCAAAAATACTTTATTAATCACATGGGGAAATTAAATATCATTCAGGTTTCTTCAAAGAGCCGTTGTATATAATAATAATACATTATTTAATGGATGTAAATAATATGAGTTTCACTTTTTAATTGTATTACTTAAAATAAACAAGGTTTAGGATTATATTCTAATTTATTGAGATTCACCTGTATTTTTCTAACCTGCTAAATGCTAATTTGTTAAAAATGTGCTCTTAATAGGTTAATTGTAATCCGGGACTTGTTACTAATGTTTTCTGATTACTAAACTGTGAAATTAGTGGATGTTTACTGTTAGCAACAAATTATTGACATATTATGTCACATATGTGTGTCACTGTGGGTTCGTATTGGTTTCAATAATAACAGAAAACACTTATACACAAGATATTTTAGAACCATTTGCCACTTTAGTTATTATTCAGCCGTATTAACAGGAAACTTCTACATTTATGTGAATGTTTTGTGTAGGTGATGACAAGGAATCAGCTGATGAAGAGGATGAGGAGGGTCTCCGGCTCTCTGCACTGGATAGTCTGTGCTCCAGTACTGGAAGAACGGACAGCCTCTCTCTCAGGGAGGATGTAGACGCTAAGGGTGAGATCAAAACATAGAAATCAGGGGAAATGTAGAGAACTTTGCAAAGCATTAATACCACTTGAACTTTACAAGTTCTGTTGCGTGAAAACCACACATTTCAATATATTTTATTGTAATTGTATATAAAAGTAGTAGTTCAATATAGTGAAGTGGAAGGAAAACAGTATGTTTTTTTGTTTTTGCCCATTCTTCTCTCCAAATAGCTCAAGCTCAGTCAGATTAGCTGGAGAGCGTCTTCCAGCTTCCGCGTTCTTGCGGACGCAAGAACATCCCCACAGCATGATTCTGCCACCACCATGTTTTATTATGTATTCGGTGTGATGTGAAGTGTTGGTTTTCCACCACAAATAGTTTTTTGCATGTTGGCCAAAAGGTTTAATTTTCTCCTTGTCGTACTCTTTCCATGTTGCTGATGGGACTACATAGTGCTTTCTTAGAGGTTCAAAGCTTGGGATTTTTTTTAGAGCCTAACTGCTTATACTTCTCCACAACTTTCTCCCTGACTGGTCTGCTTTGTTGCTTGATCGTCATGATGCTGTTTGTTCTCTAAAAAACCTCTGAGTCCTTCAGAGAACAGCTGCATTTATACAGAGATTCAATTACACAGGGGTGGACTGTATTTACTAATAAGTGAGTAGTTAGTTGCACTGGGTATTATTTAGGGATAGAAGTGTAAAGGGGACTGAATACAAATACATGTGATACCGTCTGATTTGTATTTGTAAGAAATGTACAAAAATCATCAATAGTCACTTTACATTTTGTGTTTTGTCTATCAAATAAATCCAAATAAAAACTATTAAAGCTTGTGGTTGTAATGTGAACAACTAAAGGGTTATGAATATTTTTGTAGGGCACTGTATATTATTTACTTACGACAGAGTACTGGGGCCAGGCTAAGAGATTTATAATTTCTTTTTCAATTACGAGAATAAAGTCATAATATTACAAGAATAAAGTTGACAGGTCCTTTTCCACTAAACAAGGAATTTCTTCCAAGATGTGGTTCCATCTTCGAAACAGACACTGTCATGCACAATCGTTCCAAAGTCCAGATACTGGTAATAATTTAATGCTCATGTGCTAAAAGATTAAGAATGTCCATATTTGGGAAACCGATACTATTCAATGAAGTGTAACTTCACAAGATGCTTAGCATTCCTCATTTTACCGCATGGAAGACGGTGCTTTTTGTAGGAGTTGTCATAAAAATTATGCATTTATTTTCGTATTACCACTAATAGTCCGTCGTATTTACTTGCAATAAAATATTCAAAATAAATGCATCTCTCCAGTTAAATGAAGGATTGGTCAGTCTCAATCTATAGAAAAAAGAATTTGACCAAAAATTTTAAATACTCTTTGCACACAGATGAAAGCTTTTTGACAATATTTGACAATTTGAACCATATATAACAGAATTTCCCATGTTTTTTCACACTTTTAATGTGTTTTTTCTCTTTTACAGTCAGGAAATGGAAGTGTGAGGTCTGTGACTCTCAGTTCGAGAGCAGACGTGGACTCTCCATCCACTCCCGCGCTCACTTGCGCCAGCTGGGCTTCACCGTCTCAGAGAGCGGTGGGTCAGCTATCGACCTGCTCCACCAGATAGCAATGGAGCGCAGCATAGACGGCAAAATAAGCTCATCTCTCCTCACGCCGAAGAAACCCTCCCTGCCTGTTTCCCTCAAAGATGAAGAGATAGAAGACATGGAGTTGGAGGAGAAACCCATCCCTCTCTCCATCCGGGCCAAAGCGGTGAAAGCAGTGCCCTCTGGCTCCACTACGTCCACACCTTCTCCAGGTGCCTCTCCAGCTCCCGCTCACTCCAACTCACCTTCCTCAGTAGTGAAGAAAGCCCCCATTTCATCTCTACTGCCCGTGTCTTCCCCTTTGCGCTCACCAGAGCACAAGGTTGGGGGAATGAAATGTCTGAGCTCTAACCTATCTGCTGCTTCTGCACCCACGACATCAAAACCGCTTTGGGCTCCACAGGAGAATGACGCTCCTCTCAACCTCAGTAAGCATCATCACTCTGGACTGAATTCTAGTAATTGTTTAGTCTCATCAGTGTTAAGTCATTGATTTCCCCTCTGCTTGCAGCACTGGATGTGGACTCCGATAAGGACATCGTTTGTCAGCTGTGTGGCGCCTGGTTTGAGACTCGCAAAGGCCTATCCAGCCATGCTCGAGCCCACCTGCGACATTTTGGCGTCGAATACTCCGAGTCCAAGGGCTCTCCTATTGAACTCCTGAGCCAGCTCATGGACACAGATGACTTCAAGCACAAAGCAAGCGCACTGGAGCTCGACTGTCCCACGGAAACACAGGACATATCCCCAGCGCTTCCCCCTGCAAAACAGTCCCTACTGACGCTCTCCTCTTCTTCCTCTGGGTCACTCCTCTACAAGGTCACCACAGTTGGGGGTGGGTCCAAAGCTACCTCTACCTCTGCCTCGTCATTACCAGGCCCACCCGCCAAGCGTCTCAAGACCTCTTCCATGCAGGTCTTCCGCCTCAGCAGTGGAGAGCTGATGGCCCTTCCACATAGTAAGTGATGCTGAGTGCCTTGCAAAAATATTCATACCTCTTGAAGTTTTTCACGTTAGAACCACAATCCAGAGCCTTTTAAGAGGATTTTATTTGATTGACCAAAACAGAGTAGTGCATAATTGTGAAATGAAAGGAAAAGCATACTTGGGGCCTAATGTACGATAAAGTGTACAACGTTTTTTTTTTTTTGTAAAAAACTAAAAAAAAAAAAGAAAAAATAAAATTTAAAAAAAAAAAACCCCCCCCACAAAATTCGGCTGCTGCACGGGTGCTTTGGGCCCAACCGGTCCCCCCCCCATATGCAAAGTAGTATTAGTAACCGGAAACACCCCCCCGTTCCAAAAAAACCATGGCAAAGGGGGCTGGACGCCCCAACCGGTTTTCCTTCAGGGGATAAACGCAAGAAGACTGTTTCTGAACGCCCTGGGTTTGGGTGAATTAACAAAACCCAAATTCTAGAAAGACATCAGTGACTCAAACCGATGAAAATAAAAAATTTTCGCTGGAAACCCGTTTAGTTCTACAAAGCGCACGCCGTCTAGCTGCTGCACTGGGTTCAATCATAGCTCATTGCTCATTTTAATACGTGATTGCCCCCCAAATTTCTATTAGGGAAACGTCACCACACACACAAGGAGAACTTTAAATCTTAACAACCATTTTGGCGTCACATAAGAATAAAAATCACATAGAAAACCCCCATCGCTCACGGAGGTTTGTTCCCAAAAACAAATATTATTATTAGATTAATTTTAAATATTTTGATATATAAAGAACGTGGTTGGGGCATCGTGCCTTGCAAATTTTTTCAGACACTTTTCGCATCACTAATGGTCCCAAAATAAGACAATGTCTTTTATTCAAAAAAACCATTTTTAATACAGAGGGGGCCCCTTACAGCAGAGGGTGCGTCCATAGCTCTGATTACATTCAGAAATTGGTCCTCACGCAATTTAATTTTAGGCAACATACGATGAGGCTGACCCATATGTCGGCATGGCCCCCGGCTCGGGTGACGTTAAAATCCCCAAATGTCAGCGCCCCTCTGAGAAGCCCGGTTTTAAAGGACCGCAGTGCAGGAAAAATTGAATGGTACCGGTGATGCACGGTTCCTCCCCGGTTCCCAACCTGCGATTTCCATCTACAGGTAACGAAACAGAGGAATTTACTTTACATCCCACGTGGTTGTTTCCCCATTTTTTTTGGTGTGTTTTATTTTAACTTATGAGGGTAAAATTTATTCATTTTATCGCTCGTGTTTAAACCATAAAAGCTCAAACTCATGAAAAAGCATCAGGTTTGATGCTCCATGAATTAAATCAAACTGAATGGAGTCATATTTCAGTGGATTTAGGGGATTTTTGGTTCTCTATAGTTTATTTTTGTCGATTGAAAAAGTTTTTGTGGCTACCGCACATTTTCACGGCAGGTCAAAAATTAGTGTGGATTTCCGCACGCGTTTATGCAACGTTTATTTTGGTACATGCCGAGTTGTGCGTAAAACATTGCGTCACAAGGCTTTTGTGAGTAAGTATGCTTCGTACATGAGGCCCCTGGTCTGCAGTGGGGCCATGGTCTTTCCATTTTTAGCTGATGGACTGCATGGTGCTGTGTGACATGTTCAGAGCTTGAGGAATTGTTGTTTTGCAAGCCCTGTATCATTTTTCTTTCTCTTCACAACTATGCACTACTTTGTGTTAGTTTGTCACATAAAACTGCAGTTGGAAACAATGAAGCTCAGTGTTTTTCCTGAGGAATGTCGTGTTCAAGTGGGAGGGGGCTGACCCAACTGACCCAAACACTTAAAGGAGACATGATTTTTATGTGTTTTTTTTAATTACAGCATTTGAAAAATTGATTGCTTTAATCAGTTCCTACGAATTTGACAGAGCATTCCTATAAAACTATTATTATTAATAATCCCTTTATTGCTTATATATCTGTATCTGTGTATTTATATCTATCTTTCTATCTTCATCTATCTGTCTTTCTTCATCTCGCTATCTTTCTCTATAATGAGATTCAGAATTTTCATATCATTATTATGCAGTCCTGGAGCTTCCTTGTAATTTGTATCATCAGTCCAACATTTACTGAGCGAGTGTGTATGAGATTCAAACGCACACACACCACATATTGTTTGTTTACCTAGATATATCTGCTCAAATCAGTCTCAGTGCACGCTCAGGTTGGTGGCACAAAGGTTAAAAAGGTCAAGAGGTATGAATACTTTTACAGCTTCTTTAAACTGAGATTTATCTGTAGATGATTCATTTCGTTTCATTTAGCACAAAGTCAAAAAGTAAGAGTTCTTTGGTCTCTTAGATGAACCTCCAAAGGAAATAGGCTGTGAATACTGCGGGGAGTATTTTGAGAATCGCAAGGGACTTTCCAGCCACGCCCGCTCCCACCTGCGCCAAATGGGGATCACCGAGTGGTCTGTCAACGGTTCACCAATCGACACGTTGCGGGAGATCATCACAAGACGGGGCCTACCCTGCGCCCTTCCTCTTAAGCCTCTCAAAACCCCCCCATCTTCCTCTCCAGGACCTCCTCGTTCCCCTCTGCCGGCTTCCTCGTCTCCCTCTGCCACAGTCCTCGGTCGCCTGCCTTTTGCCTTCGCCCGCCCGTCCAGTCCTCCTCAGTCGGTGATGTCCAAGGCCAGCTCAGCTCCTTCAATGTCTTCGAGCTGCTTGAGTCTCAAGCCGAAGCCAGAGCCAGTGCATGTTGAGGTCACTTCGCCTGGATCTGTGGGAAGATCCGGAGGTTTTCCGGTTGAGTCTCCAAATTCAAACTGGAGTAACTCTGACAAAGTTTACCCTCTTAACTTGGGTAACTTAAAAAACTCATGTATAATTCTTATAACCTAATATGCCAATGAATATTGTAGTAAAGTTTTTGTCTCCTGGTTTTTTCTCAGCCATGGCCCATGAAGTGGAGCCTACGAGGGACATTCGATGCGAGTTCTGTGGGGAATATTTTGAGAACCGCAAAGGTCTATCCAGCCACGCACGCTCGCATCTGCGACAAATGGGCATCACAGAGTGGTCTGTCAATGGCTCGCCCATCGACACGCTGAGGGAAGTCATGCACAAGCGAGGCTCTGGCGCCTCATCTCGCTCAGACCAGGGAATGAAGAAAGAGTCCAGCCAAGGAACCAAGAGTCCGTTGTGGGAAAACGTGGGAGGAGCCAGGGGCTCAGAAGGTTTGGGTATTTCAGGTTACCAGTCCTCCAAATTCCGTAAATCTCCTCTCAGTTTGGTGCAGTCTGGGTCAAGGGTCCTTAAACAGGGCCTGGGGTCCACGGGTCCATCCGCCTCTCAACCTGCAGGGAAGCTGTTCCGATTGTCCCCACTGGGCAAAAGGCCTTCATCAGATCAGGCCCAGTCAACAGAGACTGCTGCTTCACAGGCTCATCGACTTAAGACTTTCCCTTCACTTCCACATGATTTCTCCTATAAAAGAAAACCCTCACCAGAAAAGCATGGACACCAGGGTAAGCTGCATTTGTTTTACCTATGTTGAGTCCCTTTTCATCCTGATCCTTGATCCTTAAACAAAACCACAAATCTCTTTCTGTGTTTTTCAGACCCCAGTTGTGAGCTGTGCGGCTTCTACTTTGAGAATCGTAAGGCTTTAGCCAGCCACGCCCCGAGCCCCCCTGGGGCATTTGGGTTTTCCCTAAATGGTTTTGTGAAGGGGCCCCCCAAATTTAAAGAAAGGGCTTACCCGCTTGGATACGCAACAGACCACAAAAGGTCCTGGAGATGCACCGGAATTTTACATCCCAGGGAAAACCGCTCCACCCAGAAGAAGGAAAAGGAGGCCCGCTTTGTGGGGTTTAAAATTTTGTGCCTAGCAAAAGTAAAAAACCCTTTTCCCCATGTTGCACCCAAAAACTGAAAATGTAATTTTTTTTGGTTTTTAAATTTATAAACCCAAAGATAAAGGGAAAAATTGTTTTTCACTAAAAAAAAATCTAAAATTGTAGGGGTTTTGCATTTGTTTCCCAGCTCTTTTTACTGAAAATCCCCTTAAATAAAATTTAGTGCAACAAGTTGCCTAAATAGTAACTGGAGTCCTACTTTGTGAAAATTAGTCTCATTTACAGTCTTTTTGAATAAATTAGAATAGTCATTTATTTCAGTGACTCAGTTCACTAACTGAAGCACAAAATTTAATAGATTTTTAAACCCAGTTTGGATTTTTTAAAAACCCTTTTATTTCTTTTAAATTTTGGGGATGTTTTTCCCCCGCTTCCCACAAAATAAAAAAAAAAACTTTAAAAATTTAAAAAATTACATAAAACCAATAAAAAAAAAATTTAAACATAAATTTTGGGCGAAATAAAAAAGTTTTTTAATACCTTTTTTAACAGTTTTTTTTCAAAAAACCTCATGGGAAAACAAAATTCAAATTTTTAATTTTTTTAAATAAATCTAAATAAAAGGCTTTTCTCTAAAGGGGCCTTTCAGAGCCTCATGAAGACTAAGGAACGCAGCAGACAGGACAGGGATAAAGTTTTAGAGAAACAGGGTTAGGATTTAAGGCAAAATCCCAAGCTTTGAGTAAATGGAAAGAATAAGTCTGCAAACCTAAAGCATGACTGCCCACATAAACTGACAAACCAAAAAGCAAAAATTAAAATAAAAAGAAACACCCAAAAGGCGCGGGGTTTAACCTGGAGCAGCTCCCGAGTCAACGCTCAGGGGGGAAAATCTATCGCACAATAACTGTCATGAACCCCCAAAAATGTGGCCCGGGTGAAAAAAGGGGGAAAGGAAGAAAGCTATTGTTGAGAGAAAGCCATTAGTAGTTAATTTTGTCTGTAAATAAAACCCATTTTAAGGGAAACAAAAGCAAATATTTGGAAGATTTCGGTCAAATGCAAAACTTTGGCCAAAAACTCTTTTTGGTGAAAATTTAAAATACGGAAAATAAAAGGTTTGCAACTTTTCCTTTTTGGATCATCCTACCTATGGTGGTGGCGGGCATCATCCCTTCTTAAACTACATTTCATAAAAGGCCACAGGGGTTTTTAGCAAAATTTCTTTGGGTTTTTTTTTTTTTTTTAAATAAAAGCATTTCAGAATGTTATAATGCCCCAAAATT
>JAHHUM010002028.1:1096104-1199013 GCA_036173005.1 Crenichthys baileyi | reverse complement strand
ATTTTTCCTCAAATTTTATTTTTTACGGCAGAAGTAAAAAAAAACAAACACCTTTTAAAAATTTAAACTTTTCCTTTTTAGTCCACAAAATGTTCATCCAAAAGTCTTAGAGATCATCAAGAGAGGGTTCTTTTTACTTTCTTAGGTTTTGTTTTCATGAACACCGACCTTAACTGAGGCAACTGAGAATTGCAGAGCATTAAATGTTGTGCTGGGTCCTTTTGAGAATTCCTGGATGAGTCATAAATGCACAATTTAAATAGTTTTGGTAGGCCTTGGCTGCTCCATGTCATGTCTGTTAGCATTTAAAAGTTTTCACTAGGGTTTGCTGGAATCCCAAAGCCTACCTCATGTTGTGAATCAGGTTCTATTTAAGTGAGGTCTTAGTACAACAGGTTTGGCAGTAATCAGGCCTGGGAGTTGAAAGTGAAACTATATCAAGCTTTCTAAAAAATGTCAATCACATTTAGTTAACGATTTAACAAAAGGGGAAATTTTATTTTAGTTTGTTTCCCTTTCAATTATATGAAAATGGCTTTTTGTGTTTACTCAGGTTATCTTCGTCTGATATTAAAATTAGTTTGAAATCTAAAACATTTAAGTGTGACAAAAAAGCCAAAACAGAAGACGTTTGTAATGGCACAGACATTTTTTCAAAGCACTGTTGCTTGGTTTTATGACCACCACACCAGCAAACATGTCCGATTATACACGTCTGTAGCAGACACCGATATTGGACCTCCCTGCAGGCAAAGAACCAGAAACATCTGTCTTCATTACCCAACCTTAATAGATCCGCCTGTGCTATCTGCCATCAGCATTAACACAGGACTCATAAAACAAAAACAAGGAAAGCATGAACAATGAATGTGACCTAAATAGACAGATATTTTTCCCACCCCACAATATCTTCAAAAATGAGGAAGACACCAAAACATACCGACTCCTGCTCTATGTTCCTATTTTTCATGTACTTTTACAGTGATGCAATTTGAAAGGCCTTATCAGCACTGACACATGGAGGTAGACACATTCACAAGCAGTTACTGAACTCTTCTCAGAACACCTCTCACAGCCTGTCAGCTGTTGGCCAATCTGCTAACGGGGTGAGATGCTGTTGACACACATATTTGTAAGCTTAGATGCAAAACAACAACTTTATCTCTTCACTTTAGAGATGAAGACAATATAAAGAACACTATGAGTTTCATACCAGATGTCTGTATAATTCATAAGCGGCTAGAGATTACTGTTGCAGTTCCTCCTTGGAGATTTCATCGTGCACAGAACAGCTCTATAACCGAATCAGCTGAGGTTTTGGATGATGGGCTATTCGCATTCAGGACAGTAGCCTGCTCCCTTTTCTTGGCCTGAATCCAATTTTGAAGCTATAGGTGGACAGACACAGTAAAAGAGGAAGAGAATACAAACCAAGTCCACGGTGCAGTCTGTCCCTGACAGGTCCAAATGGACCAGGCAGTTGGGCTGGGCCAAGAACAAGTAAAGGTTCTGCATAAAAACACAAATGAATTGTCTTTGTTATTCAGGCAATGGATATGTGGGAGATTTAAAAGAAAAGCAAAGTGTTTCCACACATTTTCATCGTTATGTACAGTGTGGCAATTGAGATGTAATTCTGTTATAACCACAATCTTCAGTGTATTTTCTTGGAATTTTACGTGATAGATGAACACAAAGATGCATATCATTTTGAATTGGAATAAAGTGTGGCATGCATTCAGTCCCGGTTACTCCTAGATCCTTAAATACAATCCACTGCAACTAAATGTCGTTAGAAGTGACTACATTAGTAAACAGAGTCTACATGTGTTTAATAAGTCCATCTGTTCGGTGAAGGTCTCAAGGTTTGTTAGAGACATAAACACATAATTAACAAGATGAAATATGGTGGCAGCATCATGCTGCAGGGATGGCCCCCTCTAGCATGGACAGGGAAGCTGGCTAGCATTAATTGGAAAATGGGTGGAGCTAAACACAGAAATATCCTGAAAACAAACATCTTAGATGTTGCAAAATAATTTACACCAGGGTGTAGGATCACCTTCCAGCAGAACAACGGCACTAAACCTATGGCCAGAGCTACAATGGACTGGTTTAGATGAAAATATTTCCGGGTTTAAATGGGTCATCAAACCAAACCCAAAACCAAATAAAATTTGGGGGCAAAACTGAAAAAAATGTGCCACAGAAAAATCTCCATTCAGTCACTGGGCTAAGCTATTTGAAAAAAGAATGGGCAAACATTGTCTCGAAGTGTGGAAAGCCTGCTGCCAAAAAAAAGGTCACACCTCAAAATTTTTTCGAGACCGCCTTAGCTTTGTTTAGGGCACGCATCCGCTGTGGCATTGTTCGAAAAGGTTCTGTAATGTCCAAGATTTATTTACCCCCATTTTTGATTTTTCACAAAATTTTTTTCATTGAGATGGAGAGTCTGACCGCGCGCAAACCCTTTCCCCAGCACATCAAAAGTTTCTCGTGGGTTAGGTCTGGACTCTGTGGTGGCCAATCTGTGTGAGAATGTGCTGAATCCCTCAAAATTCTTTCAAAATTTCGAGCCCGAAGGTCCTGGTATGTCATTTTGGGAATATGCCCGTCCATCAGGGAAAAAAAATCCATTGAGGAATAACCGTCTTCGTATATCAGGTAGTAGCTGCCTCTTTCTTTGAAACATACTGTGCTAAAACCCAGACCTGACCACCGCGAAACCCCAGATCATACACTGCCCCACGGGCTTTTCAGTGGGACACGGGCATGATGGGTGATCGCTTACCGCCCCCTTTTTTTCCCCGATGCCCATCACTCTGAAAAGGGTAATTGGAAAATCATCAGACCATAGGACCTTCTTCCCTTTTCAGAGTCCAAACTTTTGCCCCCCAGCAAATTGAAGCCTTTTTTACCGTTAGCCACTGTGAAATGGTTTCTTAGGGTACACGCTGTTAGTCCCAATCCCTGAGTTTTACTTCGCATTGTGGTGTAAGAAAGCTCTTACTTTCACTATTAACATACCCCGAGTTCTACGTTGTTTATTTGATTTTAACAAAGTAGAAAGGGGGGTCGCCGTCACGATTATTCGGATTTTTTTTCTGGGCCCATTCTTTTCCTCGAAGACGATGGTCCCCACTATCCTTTTAGTTTTTAATAATGCATTGGGGGAAGCTTAAACCCAATTTTGGTATTTTTCAAACTCCCCTTTGATGTTTTCCTGCTTGATGCATGCCATGATTTGACCCTTCTGAAAAAGACTGACCAGATTTTTAAAAACCCCGGGAGTGTCTTTCGAATGGTTTTTTTAAAAATTTAGAAGCAACTCATTGCTTGGGTGGTTTAAAAAACCTTTTGGGAAATAATAATCACCCATGCGTAAAATCCAAAGGGGGGCCATCCATTTTCTTAGTTAATCCCGGGGGGACTTTTTTTGGCCCGGCACGTGTGCGTGTGTTTTGGGGGTTTTGTATATATTATATATATATATATATATATATATGAACAGAGACAATTAACAAGAGAAGTGAAAATAAGACATAGGAAACACTTAAAAGGGGAAAGACAAATACTCCAAGGGAAAAAAAAAAACACAATTCCAGGGACAGAACACAGGAATAAACTAAACACAAAGATATGAACTAATGAGGCAAGAACTAACTTACACTAATGAACACAGAGAAATTAGAATATAAAAATAGAATACGGCAAGAATATTGAACATAAATAAACAACAAGAAAATAGTGAGAAGACCAACACAAATAAAAGCCAAACCTTAACACCAAAGTATCGTGACAACTGTAGGTACAACCCTGAATCACGTTTTAATGTGGCAGCTGTTTAAAAGAAAAGCTCTTACACCAACATTCATATTTTAGAGACCTCTAAACTGAATAGAAACATATCCAGAATGTTTTTTTAATATGTTACAGTTAAACTACACCACACAAAATGGATTGATTGGAGATCAACTTGTTTGTGGTACAGATAGACCTTTAGAAAGGTCTGAAAAACAGAGAGAGAACTAACAAGGGAGGCAACCATGGGACTTGAAGCAGCTCAAGCAGAGCTGAGCTTCAGAGGGCGAGTCTGCATACACTGTGCAGACACATTGAATTGGCTGGATGATTCACTTTTTATACTTTTATAGTAATGCCAGAATTAATGTAAGAAAGCCAGAAGTGTGAATCCTATGGTCAAATAGGGAAAAAATGAGAAATTCGGGGTACAGTGAGATGTCGACAAAGATTCTTAGTGTTACCTAGCAACGCTTGAGAAGTTTCAGAAACTATGGTGACCTTTTCAACGAGCAAGTTCCTATGCTGCCTTTCTAGACAAAGGAACATTAAACAGACATAGTCCAGTCTGATTCCCTATTTAGCTCGTCAAGAGTCACTTACTGTGGCGTCCTCTCCAGACAGAACCCCAGGGTTCTTGCTGAGGTCCAGGTGCAGCAGAGAGTTGGAATAGTCATCACTTGAACACAGAGCCTGGGACAATGAAACAACACCTGGTGGAAAAGACAGAAGGGAACGAATGCATCATTGAGCCATTCAAGGAATGATAGTCATAATCAGTTTTTTTGAGTGACAATCTCAATACTCGCGAGCTCTTAGCAACTGTTGATTATAACACAAAAAGAAGAAAAGAGGCTCACAAAGCAACTGAAAACAGCTACCTGAAAAGAAAACGTGGACTTATTTGACAGGTTTGCATGAGAGGAGCTACTAGAAACAACGAGCCAACATTTTCCCTGCATAAAAGTTGCCAAGTTTACCCTGAACTCAAACAAAGCTCAGATTACCGTTACAACCCACAGCTCTCATGCATCTTTCATTGCAGTCCTCCCTCTGAAACACTTACATAAAAACACAATATAGCAAGAGAATACTCGTACTCGTACTCGGCGTTTTCCGCTTATCCGGAACATGGTCGCGGGGGCAGCAGACTCAGCAGAGACACCCAGACGTCCCTCTCCCCAGACACCTCCTCCAGCTCCTACGGGGGGAGCCCAAGGCGTTCCCAGGCCAGCCGAGAGACATAGTCCCTCCAGCGTGTCCTGGGCCGTCCCCTGGGCCTCCTCCCGGTGGGACGTGCCTGGAACACCTCCCGAGGAAGTCGTCCAGGAGGCATCCGGTATAGATGCCTGAGCCACCTCAACTGGCTCCTCTCGATGTGGAGGAGCAGCGGCTCTACTCCGAGCCCCTCCCGAATGGCCGAGCTCCTCACCCTATCTCTAAAGGAGTGCCAGGCCACCCTACGGAGGAAGCTCATTTCAGCCGCTTGTATCCGGGATCTCGTTCTTTCGGTCATGACCCAAAGTTCATGGCCATAGGTGAGGGTACGAACGTAGACCGACCTGTAAATCGAGAGCTTCGCTCAGCTCTCTCTTCACCACAACGGACCAACACAGCGCCACCATTACTGCGGCAGCCGCACCGACCCGTCTGTTGATCTCCCGCTCCATTCTTCCCTCACTCGTGAACAAGACCCCGAGAAGCTTGAACTCCTCCACTTGAGGCAGGAACTCCCCTCCAACCTGAAGAGGACAAGCCACCCTTTTCCGGTTTAGTACCATGGCCTCTGACTTGGAGGAGCTGATCTTCATCCCAGCCGCTTCACACTCGGCTGCGAACTGCCCCAGCGCATGCTGTAGGTCTTGGCTAAAGGGGGCCAGCAGGACCACGTCATCTGCAAAAAGAAGAGACGAAATCCACTGGTCCCCGAACCAGACCCTTCGGCCCTTGGCTGCATCTAGAAATCCTGTCCATGAAAGTTATGAACACGGACCGTGGACAAAGGGCAGCCCTGCCGGAGTCCCAACACGCACCGGGAACAGGGTCCGACTTAGTGCCGGCAATGCGGACCAAACCCCCTGCTCCGCTCGTACAGGGACCAGATGGCCCTAATAAAGGGCCCCGATTCCAAAACTCCGGAGCCCCCCCCCACAAGGATCACGAGGGACACACTGCTCCTGAAGCCGAAGGTTCAACTATCGGCGGACTCCTCTCCAATACCGGGGGTAGGCCTTACCAGGGAGGCTGAGGAGTGAATCCCCCTGTAGTTGGAACTCCGGTCCCCCTACTTATGAAGGGGGACACACCCGGTCTGCCAGTCCAGAGGCACTGTCCCCGACCGCCATGCAATGTTGAAGAGGTGTGTCAACCACGACAGCCCCACAACATCCAGAGATTTGAGGTACTCAGGGCGGATCTCATCCACCCCTGAAGCCTTGCCACAGAGGAGCTTTTTAACCACCTCGGTGACTTCAGCCTGGGTGATGAAAGAGTCCAACCCCGAGTCCCCAGCCTCTGTTTCCACCAGGGAATGGGTGATGGCAGGATTGAGGAGATCCTCGAAGTACTCCTTCCACCGCCCGATAATGTCCCCAGTCGAGGTCAGCAGCCTCCCACCCCCCACTATAAACAGTGTTGGCGAAGCACTGCTTCCCCCTCCTGAGGCGCAAGAGAATAATTAAACCTAAATATATCTACACTCCAGTGAAGATACTAAGTGGTAACTAAAAAAATGAATAATTAAACTGTGCTTTTTGGTCTCTGATACATCAGGGGTCCTCAGCAGCAGGTGCAGGAAGCATGCTTTGCCTGTTCTGTTGCTTCAGTTTTGCTTCTGTGGAAGAAGGCTGATATTGTACATGTTGCTCGAAAGCAGTCGAGGCACTAAGCTTTTCATCCCTTAATTTGTAGCGATTAAGAGGGGACTGAGGGGAAGAAGGGACAGAGTCTAATCCTCCCCCTCCACCCATCTATTCATCAGTTGTTACAAGTGGAGACGTAAAAGCCATCAAGATGACCCAGCGTATTTTGATTCATATTGAAAGTGTGTACATGTGCTTTTTTGGAACACCAGCTTTTAGTACATGAACTTTTTTGCTTTGCAAAAGTATTTACGCGCCTTGATCTTTTTCACATTTTGACATGTTACAACCACAAACTTCAGTGTGTTTTATTAGGTTTTTATGGAAGAGATCAACACCAAATAGCTCATAATTGTGATGTGAAAGCAAACGTAACATCCCTGCTTTTCTTTAGCAAGAACAGAAGGTGGCCTGAGATGGTAGGAAGATAGATTGAGCAAAAACCAGGCTGCAAAAGACTTGAGACTGGGCTGGGGGTACATCTTCCAAGCAGAAAAATAACCCAGGCAGTAAGAGCTAAAATGGAAAGGTTTATACCCAAGTATATTCATATGTTAGAATCGGTCATTCAGAGTCCAGACCAAAATCCAGCTTAAAATCTGTTGCAAGACTTGAAAATTGACATTCACGAATGCTCTTCCACTAATCTGACTGAGTAGTCTCTAGAAGCGTCAAGCTCTTGGAAGAATACCATCTGTTGCTGTATTCACAACTAAAGATCACACACTGGTCAGGTTTTTTGTGGTGAAAACCATGCATACTTTCTTTTATTAAATTATTCACTACTTTCTGCTGGTCTATCACACAAAATCGCTATAAAATACATGGAAGCTGTGGTTGTAATCTGACAAAATGCAGAAACAATTAATTTACAATACACTGTCAGTGTTTTGGAAGCAGAAAGAAGTAAGTAGAGGAGAGAGACTTATAAATATTCAGCAAAAAGTGGTCAGTCTCTCCAAAGTCATGCCAACAACGAAAACTCAAGGTCAGACCCATTCTGCTGAATCACTGTCTGAACTTACTGGCTTTTACAACCTCCCATTTATAACTCTAACTTGGTACCAGGGTCACCATCTGGAACACACATTACACTTTTAGCCTTAAAAATTACATTTAGCATATCCTTATTTAATCTGCTGTATGGCGGTGCACAGAACATATACATCGAGAGCAGAAAGATGACGAAAAACTAAATGTGTTGAGATATTTGCTGATCACACGCACCTGACCATCATGAACAATGTGAGCTCCTCCATAAAGCAGATTTCTTCACTTTTTGTTGACCCGAAGCATTTTGTGTGTGTGTGTGTGTGCGTGTTGGGGGAACAGTATATCAGGTTCCAAAGAAGGCAGACAGGCAGTTTTTTTCAATCAGAATGGGAAGAGCAGCAAGGCCATTAAGGGCTTGTTTTGTAGCCACTTAACCAGAGAACCTTGGTTCAGTTGAGTGAGTCAATGACAACTCTTCATTAGGCATTGCTAAAATGTGTTTAACACAAAAAAATGAATCACCCAAAGACATGGGAGCAACTTGGTGCGTTTAGGCATCTAGACATGGTGTACACGACTTGTTTGGGGATTTAGCCGACACTGAACATGGCATGGTTGTCAGTGGACTGGTCTGAGTATTTCACAAACTGCTTATCTACTGGGATTTCCACAAACAACCATATCTCAGGTTTACAGTGAATGGTCTGTAAAGGAGACTGTTTAGAGACACCAATTAACCTAACATGCATGCATTTGGCGTGTAGGACCTGAATGAGTGGGAGTAAAGCTGTAAGGGAGAGCTCCCAATACTACCTCCACAGCCAGGACTGAAATTGGGTTAGGACCACACTTTGCCTCAATTGTCCGTCTCCCCTTAAACACAGCACATCTTTGGCTTTGACGTCAGTGTGGTGGATGCTTCTACCACCACCACAAAGTGTTGATATTGTTTTTCATAGTTTACATTTATTTGTTCCAGATGACACTATACAGAAGAAAGTTCAAAAAGAAAGTTTAAGCTATTTTATTTAGACATATATTTTCTAATGGGTGCGCATTTTAGTTAATATTTGAATGGTTTACTTACACTTGTTCTTTTCTTTGAGGTTCAGCAAACGCAGACCAACTGGAAGCCAGGAACATACTATTATTCCAAAAGACTGAGGGGGGGAACTTAACTTGTTAAAGTTTTTAATTATTTTTTCACTTTAATATTCACTTATTTGTGCTAAGTTAGAGATGATTTTGCGTCATTTATGTTTAAGTTAATTTTGTATGTATTTTTTTCATTTGTTGTTCCTTCCTTTAGGTTATTCCACCCCTATTTAAGCAGACTTTCTTCTTTGTCTGCAGGTCAGTTTTGTTTGAGTTTAGTTACTGTTCAGTTGACCTCAGTTGAGTTGGCCCAAATCTATGTTATTTATTATTTGAGTTATTTTGTATTGAAGTTTGATCCAATTATTTTTGACAGTATTAAATTGAAGTTTTTTTTCCAATTTTTGAACACCCTTAGTCCTTGTTTAAGTCTGGTCCCTTACAGTCAGCCATGTTTAAGTGGTGTTGTTCTTTAGCATTATGCAGCTGAAGTTCAAGTTCTGTTGAGAGCAGGCAATGAAAAAAATACCTTGAGTCCCATCTAATTATATCGCTGTTATACATAATAAGAATAAAAAAAACATTAGAACCGAGGGACAGACCCAGACCTCTGCACACCACCATACAATAACCTTTCTCTGTTAATGGACTAAGACTGATGAACAAAAAGAAAGAGTGGTATGTGACAGGTCTAAAAATATGTTGGTATAACGGAATAAAAAATCCTAAAACCCTGAATCAATGCTAAGACTTTATTAAACTGTATAAGCCCAATGAGGGGCCCGCTTTTTTCTCCTGTGTGACACATTATGCAGTCAGTTTTCTCTCAACTTGTTCTCTCATTTTAACCCTGAAGCTCCATTCACTCAAAGTAAATCTGGGTTTAAAGCCTCAATGATGTAACAAACTGATAAGGTTGTAGAACTCATCCTTCGGGAAAAAAAGACTGACTTATTGAAATCATTGCTACCACATGTGGTTCTAAAAGCTATTGTATATTCTATCGCACTCTTTCTACAAGTTTTTGTTTTTAGTATAATATATATATATATATTATATATAATATATATAAAATACATACATACATACACACACACATACACATATACACGGTATATATATATATATATTGTTATGATTTGGGGTTGTTTGGTTTTTGGTTTCGGATTTTTTCTTCTGTTTTTCACAGTTAAGGTTTTGAATCGTTCATTTGTTTATTATTATTTTTTATTATTATTATTCTTAGATTTTGAATCATGCTTCTGTTTATTATTTTTCTGGTCATGTTTTAGTCTTGTTCATGTTTTGTCAAGTTTGGTTTTTGGTTCTGGTCATGCTTTAGTTTTTGTTTGTATTCAAAAGTCTCTGTTCTTGCTCCAGCCACGTTCTGTTCTGTTCTGTCTGTTAATTATCTTTGTTCGGTTCACCTGCTCCTAACTAATCTGTCTCCTAGCTCCACCTGGTTTTGACTCTCCATACATTCACTCCTGTTCAGTTGTTCAACGCTGAAACATTCTCAAATCAAGTTTTGTTTTCTGATCATGCCATGCCTGTCTCGTCTGCCCGTTTGTTGTTTTGTTCCTGCCTCCTACTCCTGAGTGAGTTTTTGTTATTAAACTTTTTTTTTTTTTCACTTACCATCACGCTGCCTGCTCGTCTGCATTCTGGGGTTCTATCTCGCAATCCTAACACATATACACACATATATATATATAGAGAGAGAATATTATTAAGATATATATATATATATATATATATAATATATATATATATATATATAATATATATATATATATATTGGGTTTGGAACAATGAAACGAAACACTTGTCATTTTAGTGTGGAGGTTTCATGGCTAAATTGGACCAGCCTGGTAGCCAGTCTTCATTGATTGCACATTGCACCAGTAAGAGCAGAGTGTGAAGGTTCATTAGCAGGGTAAGAGCCATTTTGCTCAAAACATTGAAATGCACACAACATTATGGGAGATACAGAGTTCAAAAGAGGACAATTATTGGTGCACATCTTGCTGGCGCATCTGTGACCAAGACAGCAATCTTTTTGATGTAATAAGAGCCACGGTATCCAAGTAATGTCAGCATACCCCCAAGAAGGATGAACACATCAAACAGGATTAACTGTGGACGCAAGAGGAAGCTGTCTGAAAGGGATTTCAGGTGCTAACCCGATTGTATCCAAAAAACATAAAACACGGCTGCCAAATCATGGAAATTAAATGTGCACCTCAACTCTCCTGTTCCACCAGAACTGTTCGTCGGGAGCTCCACAGGGTCAATATACACGGTCGGGCTGCTATAGCCAAACCTTTGGTCACTCATGCCAATGCCAAACGTCGGTTTCAATGGTGCAAGGAGCGCAAATCTTGGGCTGTGGACAATGTGAAACATGTATTGTTCTCTGATGAGTCCACCTTTACTGTTTTCCCCACATCCGGGAGAGTTACGGTGTGGAAAAGCCCCAAAGAAGCGTACCACCCAGAATGTTGTATGCCCAGAGTGAAGCATGGGGGTGGATCAGTGATGGTTTGGGCTGCCATATCATGGCATTCCCTTGGCCCAATACTTGTGCTAGATGGCCGCGTCACTGCCAAGGACTACCGAACTACTCTTGAGGACCATGTGCATCCAATGGTTCAAACATTGTATCCTGAAGGCGGTGCCGTGTATCAGGATGACAATGCACCAATACACACAGCAAGACTGGTGAAAGATTGGTTTGATGAACATGAAAGCGAAGTTGAACATCTCCCATGGCCTGCACAGTCACCAGATCTAAATAGTATTGAGCCACTTTGGGGTGTTTTGGAGGAGCGAGTCAGGAAACGTTTTCCTCCACCAGTATCACGTAGTGACCTGGCCACTATCCTGCAAGATGAATGGCTTAAAATCCCACTGACCACTGTGCAGGACTTGTATATGTCATTCCCAAGACTAACTGAAGCTGTATTGGCCGCAAAAGGAGGCCTTACACCATACTAATAAATTATTGTGGTCTAAAACCAGGTGTTTCAGTTTCATTGTCCAACCCCTGTATATATATATATATAGAATATATATATAGAGAATATATATATATAGAGAGAATATATATATATATATATATATATATAATATATATATATATATATATAATATATATATATAGAGAATATATATATATAAAGAATATATATATTTCTGCTTTATTCACCTTTACCCTTTTTCCCTGACCTGTAAAATTTCAGCAAATAACTATCAAATGGCCTTCTTTGTTTTGTTTTATTGATTTTGTCTTCCAAAAATGTTGTTTTCTGCTTTAAATGGAAGCAATTAGATCTTCATACATTTTTGTTAGAAATATTTTGTAAATAACATGAAATCATGTGTTTTTATTTTTACTCAAGGTTATACCATGAGAATCTCACACCGGCTAATCTCTAGTATACACAGGCAATGTTCTACTGTAGATCAGGGAACTGCATATAGTCTATGTATACAGTGATAATATTAACATACAAATCTGTAGAAGACTCAAATAGAAATATCATAAAAAGCTGCTAAAACCTGCTTTTAACTGTAAATGAGAGCAAAAAAGCACATTGTTCTAATTCATACCAGCTGGGTACCCATTATTTAATACTGCTAAGTAAAAATACGACAGATTAAATAAAGATCTATAAATGCTACAGAAAATAAAAAATGCCTTGAAAAATAAAGGTCTGAAAATGGGACTATTAACAGGAATTGATGTGGATTTACTTTTGTACACATAATCCTTTTGAATCAACAATTTTGTTTGTAGATGGTTGCATTGTTAGGGATAAAAGCAACTGGGACAATGCCTGAAATCCCATGTAGGCATTAGAGCAAAAAAAATAAAAAAAAATACACTGCTTATAATTCTGACCTGAATATCATTTTGAAGATGAAGCATACATTTACGGGTCTGTTTATCAGTGCAGAAAGAGGCAGACCAAAAGTGTTTGGGACATTGGTACAGAACAGCAACAAATGTTTTGTTTTTTTTTCACTCTGTGCTACATGTCATAACATTTACGAAAATTCAGCTATGTCCTTGTGAACAAGGTAAGGCTAGAGGCCCTGCTGTTCCTACCCTTGGAGGAGAGAGAAGTCTTGGAGAGATTGAGGAGGCGTAGGCCTTTGTTGAGCCGACAGACTTGTTGAATTAGGTTGGAGACTCCTGGATGAAGACAAGGAGAAGAGGTGAGACAGGGCCTTCAGTTAATAAAAAGATGACTAATAATACACACAGAGAAGGCAGACTTATTAAATTGAAATATTTGCTTTTGTATTATATTTAAGGAATATTTAGGGAAAGAAGCTTTCCAAACCAACCTGGCCCTATGTAAAAAATTTACCCTTTGTTAAATCATGAATTAAGTGTGATTAACTTACAGTATTTAAAAAGATGAACCCAATTTCAAACCTAGGTCTGATAATTACCTGATCTGCATAAAGCCTATAAGGAATACTTTGAATAGAACCTCTCTGATGCCTGAAAGATATTAAAAAAGCAAAACATCATCTAAAAAAAAAACAGTAGAACAAAGTCATTGACATCTATCCGGTTGAAATGGGTTACAAAGCCATTTCTCGATGTAGTGTCTGATAATACATAAAGATGTTGAGGCCTCAGGTTTGGCTTGGAGAACATTTCTAAGCCAAAGTCATATGCTCAGAGTGCTTAAAAAGGCAAGGTATGAATGCCTGAACGGCATAAGGCTTTGGGACTCTAGCAAATCAAAGTGAGAGCCCTAATCCACAAGTGCAGTAGTGGTGAACCTTCCAACAACTTCTTGATGATCCCCAAGACATCTTACCTAAGACTGAAACAGCATTTCAGAAACAGACCATCATACTGACAGGCAAGCATGGTGGTGGTAGAGTGAGGGCTTGGATCTGCTTTAATGCTTCTACCAGAACATCCAGCACGAAAATATCCAGCCATCATTACAGGAGCCCAATCACACTCTTATTATGCTGCAGGATTATGATCACACAAACAACCAAAAAAGGACGTTTTGGAGTGAGTAAATCCTATTCAGATACTGTAGTATAACCTTGAACACACCATTCAGACTCAAACACCATCCAACACGTCTGGCTGGGTGGATGAACCCAGATGAAGATCATGTGCCAAGCCAAATTATGCAACGCAAAGTTTTAATTGAGTTTTTTTTAACCTACTGCTATCATGACATTAACATAACCGCCCCTTCTTTATTAAAAATGTGTTTATTTTTATATCGGGATCTTTTATCATTCTCAGTTTTCAGATCATACATCTTATTTAGTGGTTGCTGCTCTTTTGTGTTTGTAATCACAATAAAAAGCCTCCATGCTGTCAATACTCAAACACATGCTGACACACCAGGGAGCGATAAATGTGAACACAAGGAATCCACTGAGGCAAGTGGAAGTGACAAGTGTCAGACAGGGGGAGAGGGCAGGGTGTGGGGCATAAATTAGCTAATGAGGGGTGGCGGCGTGCGTGCAATAGCCTGACTCTGGCATAGACAAAGCCTAACACCATTTCCTTGTAGGGGTAAGCAACATAAGGATATTAGATTGTGAGGGAACTTTGTCCCACAAAATAACATTAGAAAAGGCTCGTGAGTGCGGCTATTGGTTGAGGATCCAAGCATTCCATTTGAGTTTACAAAAAATATTTGCTAGCCATTAGCTAGATGCATGTTAGAGCACAGAACAATAAATCGCTGTTGGAAGGTAAATGTTTTACATCTCACAATGTCATTTTGCAAACTTGGTAGGGATGAGTGTTTTCACCATCTGGCTCCAAATCTGTTTAGTTCTGGCATGAATTATTTTGTCAAAATTATTATTATTTTTTTAAAGTGTGCTAAAACAATAGGTGTGAGAAAACCTTTAAGTGTTTCCATGGCATATGTCAGTTTAAAACAAAACAAAACACAGAATTACCAAAAAGAAAAAAGTCAGACACTGACTTCAAATTTTAATTTGTGACTTTGAATTTGCAATATCTGAAATAAAACAGATTTTAGTAAGTCACTGTCATGACTTTATGAAACATGGGACAAATTTTAAAGAGTGACTGTTCATCCATCTGTGTTCTCTCACTTGTGCTGTTGTTTCAGAATATGAATTACAGCAAATATACGTAAATGCATGTATATGTATAAATATCACTAATATAATTGTAATTGACTATCATACATTTAGAATCTCATGCTCGCCCACACCTGTCAATTGTGCTTTAAACAAGTTGGCAAAATGGCAGAAATGCATTACAATCTTTTAAGACGTTTTCTATGGCCTATATTGTTTATGTTTTTATTCAAGAGTTGTGTTTTTTTATTGATAAATCAGGAAACAAATCATCATCCTTACAATAGCACAGTAGAAAAATTAAGGATGTGATCATTTTGCCATGTGGCCCACCCCTGTCTTCGCACAGAAAGAAACAAGAACTTCAGGTTGTGATGACAAAATAAAAAAGAAAGAGCCTTTTATCATTAGAGCCACTACCAATCAAATACCATGAAAGATGGATGAAAGAAACACTGAGAGAGCAGGAGCTGCAAGGACAGAGATTGATTCTGAATTCTTTGAAAGCAAACAAAAGCTTTGCTCAAGTAATAACTAAAGAACAATAGGATGTTCCCACAGAGAGGAGTCAGTGGGAGGGAGGATAAGTTCACCGAGTCGCTACCTTGGTTGTCAAGTGTGTTATGAGCCAGACTGAGGGAGTGAATCACGGAGGCTGGGTTCTCTGATAAAGCCGACGCCATCTTCTGTGGAAAATCCCTGGAGAGAACAGGAGAAAGAGGAAATTGGATTCCCTGGAAAAACTGTAGGTTCCATACTGCTTTCAGCGACTGAATTAATCTGTCACAACATCTGAGATCACTTTTTTCATGTACAAGGTCCAAACAATTTTATTAAAGCTGTTGTGACACTGAAGTAGTTTTAAATCCATTTTTCTTTTTTAAAATTGAAGAATACAGTAAAAAGAAGCATTTTTTTACTTGCATCTGTCCTTGCATTTTATTTTAAAGACCTTTTGCAACAAATTTCTTTTTAAACAATTTCTGCTTTGCATTTCGCATATTGACCCAGCAGAGGAGGGATTTAGTTTCAGTTTCTATTATTTCAGTAAGCACAAACAAACTTAATTCAAGCCAAAATAGGAATTAGGTTTAAATTTTGAAACAGTGAAAGCACAGCATCTAAAGGATCAAACATTTCTCACAGAGCTTAAAGTAGGCACGTCACTGGAAGTTATATTTGTCTACTGGCTAAAGACTTAACTCAGAAGGAATACTAATGCTCGTCCATGGCTGCTGTTTGCCAACACTTTTGTATAGATCGTTCATCCCCAAGTGCCATTACAAATCAATTATGGTATACAATGCGTTTTTTGGGGTTTTTTTTGCAGTGCAATCTAAAGGCTTCTTTGTTGTGTTGTCTTATGGTCTTCTTGTATCAGACTCTGGACATACATCCCTCTGCACAGAGAAGGTCAAGCATAGAAAAGTGTCAACAACCTTTCTCAGAAAGGTCATTAGGCCTACATATTTTTTAATAGAAAAAAATGGGAGTTAATCCTTGCTCTTGCACCTTATGTGCATCACATGCTCAGCTGCAAAACAAAGCTGTAATGCAGATAAACAGGTTCACAGTTTTTCCACTGGTATACCTGATTCACACTTGTGCAAATCTGCGCTACTATGGGATATCTTCATATAGAAAGATAAGTAAATAACCCCCTCCATCATTGCCTTCATCCACATCTAATACTGTAGAAGGAATTACAACCCCACAGGTCTGAAAGCAACTTTCAGTTCCTGTTCACCATACCTTTCTTAAAATCCAGCATCGGTTTTATGGATTTTGGGATGCATTTATTACTGCATGATCAGACTTTGCTGTCATTAACAAACATAATTTCTTCAATGTACCTTTAGGTACACATTGATGTTGCCAGAATGTAAATGATGTTGACAACAGGAAAATAATTGCTTAAATTTAGGTTTGAGAAAATTTGTAGTTTCTACAATTTAAGTGCAAAAGCAAAAAACATTTATTTTTGAATAAGTTTGATGTTGCTTCCAAACCACTGGCCCTTGGTGTAGGTAATTAGATTTCCAGCAAAGTCAGACTGCCACCGTTTTTTGCTTTTTTGACATATACATTTTGAGACGCAAGTATTGCAACTTATGTGCAAGTATATATTGCAAGTATTGCAAATGTGTCATTTATATTGAACATAGGCACCACTGCTATGAAATGTATTCAAGTGCTTTGCAAATGTGGCTGCAATGACCCGATAACTTTATTTAATCTCATGCTACACTATGCACATGATTGTCTGTGCTGATGAAAATTCAATCAGGGCAACTGAATGTTTATCAGAAAACCTCCAAAAAACTAAATTAAAGCCACAGTACAATGTGAAGCCTGGGCATTATGCTATGGGGATGTTTCTCATACTATAGTGTTGGGCCTATTTCATTGCACATCGGGGATCATGGATCAGTTTCAAGTCATCAAAAACAAGCCATGTGTCTTATTTTCATAAGATGTTTTTATGCCCTTGAAATGGATGTCTGAACAGTACAAAGACCTCAAACTCACCAGTAAGTGAGGAGAATCATTGGTATAAATCAAATTTAACTTTATGGAGTGGCAAGCCTAGATTTTAATACAATAGAAAACTAGCTGGGATGACATCAAACATGCTGTTTCTGAGGGATATCCTAGAAACAGAGGAACTGTGGAAAGTAGTCCAGTCATCCTGGGATGGAATACCTGTTCAGAGGTGTCAGACGTTAGTCGACCCCATGCAACACAGATATAAAGGCGTTCCCAGAAACATTGGTTAAACAACAATATTAATTCGGTGATTTAAAGGAAACCTAAATCTTCAAGCATGTTTTTATTTGTACAGTAAATGTCGGAATTTTAAAGAAAAATGCAGACCAATTTTTTGTGTAGACTATTATTATAATATGTGCCCTGGTCCCAATGAATTACTATTTAAGAAGTAAAATCTAGAAAAGATTTTGAGTTTGCTCCCTATTTTAAATGCACTGCTATTACTTTGAACACAATTGCATGTTCGCTAATTGTTCATATGGCATGACTGTGTTTGGATTTATTTAGCTGAGGCAAATGCCTGGCATTTCTAGGGCAAAAAATGCAGAAAGAAAAATAAACTATTAGCAGTGCTTGTGATGTATTTGTTATTCAACAACCCTTTTAGCTAACATATATAAGTGTAATTCATTTTAGGGTGCTAGTGGTTGCCTTTACAAATGACATAGTTTACTATTCTATTGAAAACATTGTATTGTAGAGCACCTTTTTATTTTTGGAGGGCTGGGAGTGTTTTTGGTGCACTGCTACTTCAGACGCTATTGTCTTTTCCACTTGAAGAGCATCACTAACACAAAAATGTAAAACCTGCACCTTTATGAGGCTGTGAATTATTTGCCTGAAGCAGCAAATTCATCTCAATTAACACTAAATGAGAAAAATGCCCTGCTAAGTAATTGCAGCCATTCCCTGCAGGGGGACAGTCCTGTCAGGTATTGCTCAGAATTTCACAACTATTTCAGCAGATAAACACCACATTTGCCATCAAAAGACAGGAGGGAGGCTTTATTAGAGCTTTACTGATGAAAGACTGGGGCTAAACAGAGGTAAGAGATGGAAAAGAGGGAGAAGAGACAAGATTGGAAAGGTCAGGCCAATGAAGCAAGGGAGAAGAGTGGGAGAGTGAGGTGAGACACGAGAGGAACTGATAAGATAAAAGGAAAGGGAAAAGAATAGAATAAAAGGACAGAAAAGAAGGGGTGAAGGAGTGTTTTAGAGGAAATAGAAGAGACAAATTAGATTCAACTAAAAGAGGCGACAAGCTTGGCTGGTCATTTTTCAGGAAAGTGGAAACCTACGCTTTAAGTCCAGCATTCTCCAGCGTGAGCTCCTCCAGACTGTTGGACTTGCTGACTGTGTGCAGAATCTGGTCCACCACCTCTGACCCCTGATGAAAAATGCAAACAAAATCCGAGACTGGAGTTTTTTCTAGTGGAAGAAAAGGCAAAAACTAGACAGGCTGAATGCATATACTGTATAAGAACTAGAGCAAAAGTAGTAATTAATCTCTAGAATGTATAGTTATTTAAGCAATAATGATCTGGAAAAGTTTACTTTTCTACCGCTTTTTTGTGAAAGCAGAACGTTTTGCCATTTAAAATGTTAGTTTCAGAAGAGAGGTTGGCGAAAACTAAACTAACTCCAAATCACAGCCTCTTTCATCTCATCAGTAAAAAGTTTATGGTGAGCAGATGAATTTTAAGTTTTCACAATTCATAATAAAGACGTAATGTGTAGGCTGGAAGTTGACATACTATCCTCTTCAACATTTGCTTTTCGAGTTGAATTTTCTTTGCTTGTATGGTCTTAATAATCAGCTGTCACGCTTGGATGCTTTCTCTAACATGATACCTTGTAACCAATTCACTTTTACTGAAATCAAGTACCTTAAAAAATTACAAAGGACGCAAAATGTAGAGTTTAAGCTTCCTACTAAAATAGCTCAATGCAATGCCTCAACTTTGATGTGTAAATCAGAGTTATGTAATAAAAATGAAGGATCCAAGTATCAGCATGAGGTGTGATAAGAGTGTAAAAAATCTTAATTAGGGGCTTATTTTGGAATGTTTATTAATCAGGAAAGCATCAATGAGATATTATTCATATTTCTGTGCAAACATTTAGATTTGGGTTACCCAACTAAGCAGATATACAATCTGATGCTACATTGGCTAGAAGAGGACTTTCAGTTCAGATCAGAATTTTACATGCAGTCATCATGAGCATGAATGTCATTAATCTGGAAGTTAAGGTGTTAAGTGTGTTTATGGGAATTTTTTACTGTTCTTCCGCAACCGTATGTGTGAGGTCAGACACTGATGTTGTACACAAAAGCCTAGCTCGCACTCTCAACTCTAATTTATCCAAAATGTGTTCTATAGTGTGGACTTCATGACTCTGTGCAGACCATTTAAGTTCTTTCACACCTAACTTGATCATTCATGTCATTCTGGACCTTGTTTTGTGCACTGGTGCACAAGAGGCCGAGCCCTACTTCTGAGAAATAACCCAACACCATAACTTTCTCTGCACCAAGTTTTACATATGACACAATGCAGCTTACAGCAACTGGCAAACCCAAAATCTGATGTGTTAGATTGCCAGACAGAAAGGTGTAATTCATCCCTCCAAAGAACATGTTTCCAATGCTCTAGAGTCCATATGTAAGGTTTTGACAGCACCGCATCCAACACACAGCATTGCATGTGATGGGTGCAGAGTGAAGCATGGGGGTGGATCAGTGATGGTTTGGGCTGCCATATCATGGCATTCCCTTGGCCCAATACTTGTGCTAGATGGGCGCATCACTGCCAAGTAGTACTGTACCGGAAGGGCCATTCTTGAGACCCATGTTGCATCCATGGTTCAAAACATTGTATCCTGAAGTGCGGTGCCGTGTATCAGGATGACAATGCACCAATACGCGAACAGCAAGACTGGGAAAGGATTGGTTTGATGAACATGGAAGTGAAGTTGAACTCATCCCCATGGCCTGCACAGTCACCAGATCTAAATATTATTGAGCCACTTTGTGGTGTTTTTTGAGGAGCGGAGTCAGGAAAGCGTTTTTCCTCCACCGTAAGTTCACGTAGTGACCTGGCCCCACTATCCTGGCAGAAGAATGGCTTAAAATCCCTCCTGACGCACTGTGCAGGACTGCTTATATATGTCATTCCCAAGACGAATTGACGCTGTATTGGCCGCAAAAGGAGGCCCTACACCATACTAATAAATTATTGTGGTCTAAAACCAAGTGTTTCAGTTTCATTGTCCAACCCCTGTACATACATAAAAACCCAATAATATTTTCTTGAATGTTCATTAGAAAGTAGAACTTTGATCACCTAGTTCCAATCATGTTTCTTGCTGGATTGTTCATAATTTTTATTGGCAAAACCGGAAAGCTCATTTTAACTGTCTGCTTTCCTTACACAGACCTGACCTTTAAGCAAAGTCCACAAACTTTTGATAGGGCTGAGGTCAGGACCATTTCATAAGCTCAATTTCAACTTGCTTTAGCCATTCCAGAACTAGTTTTGGTGTGTGATTGGGAATGTTGTCATGTTGGAACAACCTTTTGTGTCCAGGTTTCAGCCATCAGATCCAAATGGTCACCCTCATATCAAAGGAACTTAGGATGTTCAAAAACAATCGAAGGCTGCAGAAACACCCATGCCACTGTTCACAGTGAAGTCTGAGAGGTTGTGCACCAAGAAAGAAACTACTACCCTGTAATTAACATGTTCAAGCTTAAACACATTTGTCATCGTTTGCCAAGCAGGATGCCTCCAATCCAATTGGGCCTCTGGAGAAAGTCCTAATGGTCAGAGACAAAGACGAGACATGTTTGAGCTAATTTGGTAACGAATTAACAAGAAGAAACTGTGAAGTCGTGGTGAGGCTTTCAAAAAATAAACCAATTATCCAACAGGGTAGTGACGACAACGACCATGGCTGATGGGTCGTTTTCGCTGCCGGAGCTTTTGCAGGATTATCAAGAAGGTGATGGAATAACAGGAAAGTGACGTACACCACATTTCTTCGAACAACACTTTAAATCAACAGCTATGTAGATAAACCTGGACACAGTTGTGTGTTAACACAAACATCAACACTGTTGGAATGGATGCAAAAGCTAGCTTGAAGCTCCTGAAACCCACCGCCACAACACTGTTAAAAAGCTATGGACCACTGTTAATAGCCAGATGTACTACAGCAATCCAACCAATTTAAATGGTCTTTTCCAACATTGCTAAGAAGAGCGGTTGTATAATTAGCTAAAAATATGCCAAGATGTAGTCGAGTTGGCAACTCTGCAGGAGGTTATTCTAAGAAGCCGAAATATTAAGAAGGATATATTGTTACAATATTTGGGCTTATTACAGTATAAATTTTGTCTTGGTGGTATATAGAGAAAACTCATAATAAATGTAATTTGCTTTACCCAATTTTAGTTTTTAGAAATAATTGTATTTGCATATTTGTTTATGGATCAAATTATTCATTAAAGAACACATTTTATTTATTTCTTTATTAATTTTTATCATTTTCTTATTTATTTATTAATTAGTCATGCCCATGATAAGCATACTGTATATAAACTTTAGACCAGGTCTGTAAGAATACAATTACAGCATCTGGTAAGAAGGTGTGTAATGGATAAAGATATGAAAAAATAAATAAATTACTATGCGCATATCTTTGCAGTACAGCTTGGTGAACCAGGTGTTGTAGGCAATGGAGGCAACAATCACTGCCAAGTCCCTGGAAGAAACACACACACAAACACAAACACACACACAAATTAGATACAAAACTCAAATGTTTAAATTAGCAAACACCATCTGCTCAAAAACATTTTATGTCACCCATCTGTAAATTCACATTATGTTGGGCCAAACTTTTACTTTGCTCTCCGTTTTGTAAAAAAGCAGTTTGTCATTGTGACAGGGAAAACACCACGGCCAGGGTTGCTTTCCTAAAGATGAGTGATACTGTAGCTGAACTTGTGGAGTGAACAAGGAAAAAAAGGAGATCTGGGGATCGATGGATGGGTCAGTGGATTATTTAATAAAACAACACTTTGAATCCAGCTACAGGCCTCAAACACTGCTATATCCACTGTTTTGGACACGGACTGAGCACACAGATATGCGTGTTTGAGAGAAAGGAATGGGGAGGGAGAGTCGTTGAATCCTCCGAGGTCCAACTAGAGCTGTACTGCCTCTGCACCTGCTATTCATCATCTGACAAACAAGTAGCATCATATAGGGGCACAAAAAGAAGCACAGAGACTTAGAGAAGAAAGATGCAGAGATCGGGAGAAAAGAATAAAATAATTATAGAGAGCAAGAAAAGGTTAATTTAGTCAAAAAGGGTCTAGTAACCACACACAAATTTCAGATATTCCTGCTGCTCTTGAATAAAACAGCTCCCGGCTGTGTTCCTATTCCATTTCCAAAATCAACCACCAGACCAGTCCATTGTGACTTACAGTTGAGTCCATGATTCTGCCCTAACAGATGGAGCACATGTCAAGATCCATCATCAACACTGAATCATACTGACAGCAGAACATGTACTTTACCTCTGTCTTACTAAGCCCTGGGATGAAACAGCTGGTCAACGTGTACTCTACATGTTCACAGATATGAGACCATCAACAGTGATTGTTTTCTTTAAATTAATGAATTAAATTAAGCAAAGGAAGAAGTGAAAATAAAGTTTCTGCAATGGCTCACAAAGATCCCTTTCAAAATGGACAGAGATTCAGAAGTACAGTAAATAGCAGACAGACTATAAGCTCACTGCAATGAAAGGCAGAGGTTGGAAATGATGCACAAAATGCTCCCAAGCAAGAAGTGAAACTCTTTGTCAGCTTTACGAAGAGGCTAAAAGCTGCGATACTGGCATACAGGAGCTCAGTAGTTGTGTAGTTGCCTTTGTACACCTATATTTGTTAACTTTCAAATGAAAAAGACAGAGGTGAACATGTACCATGCTTAACGTTGGACAAAAAGTCTCCATCACCTCTTCTCATTATATTTCATTCTTTTGCAGTTGTCTTCTCTATATGCCAAACATCTTGGTCAGGTGCTAATATTCTTCCCATCTACAAATATGAAGGGTCTCTAACTTGTGTAGCTTAATGAAATGATCTAATATTTTTACAATAACCTATGAACTTTCCAATGGAAAGTCATATGACAAGACTGGCAATGGTACTTTGATGCCCCATTTAGAAAATGAAAACAAATCACCTTAAATCACATTGGCTTTGAGTGGCTGTCATGGCAGGGTAATTGGACCCATTTTTCCTCAGATGATTTTTATTTAACCCCTTGAGGGCACTCATCTTATACACCTTGTATGGAGCACTGAATTTGCATCTCAAGATGGATAAGCAATGGTTAAATTTAGAAAAGCTAAATAAATGAGAGGGTGGTGTCAACCCAAAAAGCAACCTGACACAGTAGCACAGAACAATTTTGCAACACACATACTTTATAGATGTGAGTTTTCATAAAATTTGCTTAATTTCTTCCCATTTTAGATACGCCAACATGACAAGATAAGAAACAGTGTGGCAGCAGCTTAACTTTTTTTTGATCAGTTCTGAGGTGACTTTGGAGATAAGATGCTCAGGCTTGTTGGAATCAACGATCCCCTGTAGTATTAAAGTGCTTGCAACCTTTTATGGCAATGAGCTGAGATAATTAATTACAACTGAGTGCATTCCACATGCTTTCTTTTTTTATTGAGCAGCAAACTTTTGGCAAATGTCTAGACTGTGCATCTATAGGTATACATTTCTAGTGATAAATAAAACAATCAGTAGGATTTACTGGAAACAGCCAATATGATAACCCATGGATATGCTTTAATTTTGCTATAAATCAATGCAAAACTGCAAAACTGTAAACACGTCTCTTTGACAGCAGTGGTGACAAAATTAGGCCTCTGTTACAGTGTTGTCCAGCTGAAGTTCTGTACATACAAACTATGACGATCTAGAATCCTGCATCTGTTGGTACGTGTGCATGCACACAATAAGCATGAGGACTGATTAACATGCCAAGAGTTCTTGAAGCAGAAAGGCATAACCATTTTCACAAACACACACAGCCCATATTAATGTATGAAAACACAAATTTGACTCGAAATCCCAGCGTTCCCAGCTCTGCAATGAGCTGTCAAGCCACAAAGACCAGACAGAACGGTGACAGGTAGGGTCTGTGACTGACTTAACTCAGAAAAATAGGTCAAAAGTAAATTTAGGAAACGGATAACAAACGGAGATGGGGAGGTCGAAATAGCTGTCCCCTTTCAGTCAACAGCAATAACCAAAGAAGATGTTTGGACGGTTGTCAAAAGAAGAAAAAAAAAGCATCGCCCTGTCACTCATGGCAATGCGAGACGAGCTCAGACAGGAGGAGGATTGATGGAATGAAAATGTGCAAAGACAAGAAAGGTGAAAGGAGAGTAGTGCACCACAAATAGGCTCTGGTATGGACAGAGGTGCTCTGAAGTAGCGCTTTTTGGACAATTGATTCTTTCCTAACAGTTTGCTCTGGCAATTTGGAGAAGCAGCACTGAGTTTCAAGAACCAATGCGTTAAAGGAAGACATTCAGTATTCAGTTTGCATGCAAAACTTTCAAGATAGCCCTGATGTGGTTTTGTTTTCCCTCGATGTTATGAGTGAAGTGAGAGAAGAGGTGGAATAGGAGGAGTTAGGATTTCATCTGCCAAGCAGCGGCCTCAGAGCAGAACTGGAGCGTATCTCTGAAGTTATCTTAGCTGAGTGTCATGGCCACTTGTTTTGTACACACCGATGCAACACAAAGTGACATGTTTAGTTTTTGTGAATTACCAGAGGAAATCTGATGCAGACATCTTCATCTCACTAATAAGGATCAACTAAAATGTGAAGATGGGACAGATGTAAGAAAGACCAAAAGTAAGCGGAGGTTTTGGCTCCTAGTTTGAAGACTATCATTTATCATTTATCATTTATCAGCTTACAGTATCTTTAAAGGAAATTCAAACCTATTAATCTTTTTCAAATGTTGTCATATTCTAATCACAAACTTGATAGTATTTTACAGGGATTTCATGTCATAAACCAACACAGGTAGTTACATAATTATAAACTGGCAATAAAAGAATACATGGTACATGACAGTTTTACATTTAATTTAGAAAAGTGTTGCCTGGAAAGATATTCAGCCACTTTTACTCTGATACCCATAGTTAGAATCAGAAGTAAGTTACTTACTAGAGTTCACCTGTGTGTAATTTAATCGAAGTATACATTTGGCTGTTCTGTGAAGGCCTCGGAGGATTGTTAGAGAACATTAGTGAACAAACAGGATAATGAAGATCAAAAAACACAGCAGATATGTCAGGGATGAGGTTGTGGAGAAGTTTAAAGCAGGGTTAGGTTACAAAACAATATCCCAAGGCTTGAACATCTCATGGAGCACTGTTCATCTATTCATCTGGAAATGTCAAAACTATTGTACAACTGTAAGAAATTCCATCTATCTAAACTGAAAGGACTGGAAAAGCAGCAGAGATTCAGAGCTCACGCAGGAGAATCCGTTGAAAAGGGTGCTCTGGTCAGATTAGACCAAAACTAAACTTTCTGGCTTACATAAAAAAAGGCTATGGTGAAAACAAACTGTGCACATCACCCTGGACATACTATCCCCATTGTGATGGCACCATGATGCTGTGGGGAGGCTTTTCTTCTGCAGTGATGATGAATCTGGTCAGGTAAGATTCAGAGATGTGTTAAGCTAAATACAGGGCATGCTAGAAGAAAACCTGTTAGAGGCTGCACAAAATGCACAAAAAAAAAGACTGGGGCACAAGGTCATCTTCCAGCAGGACAACGACCCTAAACTTACAGTCTGAGCTGTAAAGGAATGGTTTAGATCAAAGCATATTCATGTGTTGCAATGGCCTAGTCAAAGTCCTGGCCTAAACAAAATAGAGAATCTGTAGCAAGACTTAAAAATAAATGTTGCTTGAGCTGATTTCTAAAGAAGAATGGCCACATTTCTCTGTCACTAGATGTGCAAAGCTGGGAGCTAAAGGCAGCCTTTAAAGTACTCAGGGGGGCTGAATCCAGAAATGAGCGACACACTTTTCAGATTTTAATGTATAAAAAATGTTGAAAACCATGTAACCTTTAATTTCCACCTTACAATTCTGTGCTGCTTTGCATCAGTCTATTACATGCAGTTTCTATAGAATACTGTACTGTACTATAGAATATTGGGAGCGTTGCTGAAAAAACAAAACGAGTGAACTTTTCAGAACAAAACATTTAGAAAACAAAAGATCAATGAGGAAGTCTAAATTTGTCACATGCATATCAGTTGTCAAATCATTTCAGGATCAACAAGACTCATGAAAATGTACATTCTCCCCAATATCTGAGTTAAGAACCAAGATACTTAAAAAGGCAGGAGGGAAGTGAGCACATGTCATCTTGCAGAAGTTGGAGCCCTTGATTCTGCTTCTGACAAGCATATCATTCCCCTTCTGTGTTCTAGGATTAGATTAAAAATACTCTTCTGTCATGTGAAGTGACAGCTGATGAGATGCTGTGTACCATCTGGGAAATACTTGTGTTCCAAAGCCATGATGCAAAATGACAAAGGAGAAGTTTTGCAAAACAAAAGTTCAGTCAGAAAGTATTAGAGCAAAATTGCATTCTAATACTTTTAGGTTTGTAATCCTGAGTAACAGATTTGATATAAAACAATAACTGAAAGATATTGTGTTGCAGGTACACTTAAAAATCCATAGAGATTTTCAGTCCCAGTTCAATTTGTTTGGGAATATTTTTGCCTACTATCTATACTCGCTTATGTGTTTCTTATGTGTAACAAAATAAAGTGTCCAGAGTTAGTCACATCACAGGAAAGTTCATTATTAACCACTGAGACAAACATAATTAATTAACATGATTGCTAGGCACATTTGGTTGAGTTTCAAACAAAACAAACGAGTAGTGATCTCTGTTTGAAAATGCAGGGGGAGTGTCTGCTGAGGACACAGACTGACAGATATCAGACCACCTTACTAACAGGGCAAGCAGTAGAAAGGTTTGTTTTTAAAGACTAATGTTACAGTAGAATTACAAATAAACAAAGCGTATGTATAATATTTCTGACACATTCTACATTACTCAAAGAATAAATTTGACATTTTGAGGTAGAAATGAGGTAGAAATGTGTAAATCTCAAATCATTCATGACCCTGATGGTTACTGAGTTCTATATTGAGCCATTCAGGTAAATCTCATTACTGAAAGTCGTGAGTTGAGTACAGACTTTATTTCTTATGCTTTACGAGTAAACCAGACATGGATTTCAATCCTGCTCTTTTTTTGAAACCAGGTAGTCGCAGCATTATGCTATGGGGATGCAACATGTGGCTTGAAGGTGTTCTGGTTAGATGGGCCATAAGGTGAACTTTTTTGCCTGACATGTAAAACGCTGTGTGTCAGAGAACTAACACTGCATTTTGCTCGGAACACACCATCAACTCTGTGAAACATAGTGGTGGTAGCATAATGCTGTAAAATTATTCTTATTTTTTTATCACCAGGTACAGAAAAGCTGATCCGAGTTGATGGGAGGATGGATGGAGCTAAAAACAGGGCAATCCTGGAAGAAAACCTACTAGAGGCTACAAAAGGCCTGAGACTGGGGCGAAGGTTCATCCTCTAGCAGGACAGCGTCTCTAAACCAGAGCTACAATGGTTTAGATCAAAGCAAACTCATGTGTTAGAATAGTCCGGTCCAGCCCAAAATCCAAATGAGAATTTGTGGCAAGACCTGAAAATTTATGATCCCAGGCGCTGTCCTGGTTGACACGTACCTGAGAAGACCTGCAGCTGTAACTGCAATGAAAGGTAGCCTAAATCAGCCACTAAACAATTTTATTTCTAAATCTTTCATATTTTGGTAAGCAATTACTGTTCACAACATTTAATGTTTTCTTTGTCCAGACCCAGTGTATAATGTAAGCAAATGCACTGCAATGATAAAAGACTTTGAGAGGATCACTTGAAGAATAAATGAAACATTTTGAGGCAGTTAAAAAGATATTTGCAAATCTCAAACCATTCATGACCTTGATGGTTAATCACTTCTACACTGTGTCGTTCAGCTGAAGATCTTGAGTGACTGAGACATGTTTAACTGCGTGCATGTACTGAGAGGACGAAAAAGAAAACTAGGCTGAGGTTTATTTTCCAATCTGACAGTGTGCAACCCACAGAAAGCCAGACATCCACTGCTACAGAACTGACAAGTATCAAATGTCTGTGTGTTTTATTACTAAATGGCCCTTGGTGGAGTTGTAAACAACCGTCATTTATTCATCACTTTGGCCTGATTTTCTGTGCAACATGTCAGACTCACTGTGCCGGAGAAATGTGGTGTCGCTGTCAAAGTTTGGCTCAAGGTAATGTTGTTCTTTGAAACAGTAGAACCCTGTGAGCTCTGATGAGTGGGCTGTTGCTAATGGTTTAGGCAAGCGTGTCACCTGCTGTCAAGATGGCTGAAGTCCAGTAGGTTGAACTCCCGGTTGTCCTGAGAGTGATAGATTGTGTCAACGTCCTAAAACAACAGAGAAAGAAACATGTGAATCTCAAGAAATTCTATTATTATTATTATTATTATTATTCGTTCTCAGTTGCTTTAATAGCAGCCTTCAGCTCGTCTGCATTGTTCTTTCATCTTCCTCCTGACTGGCCAGACCAGTTTTCTGGCCTATGAAGCACAGTATTACCATGGTCATTAAATCAGGCATTGATACATTTGGCAGGGTGGGCAGGTGGCATGTCCTACTGGAAAATGGAATCAGCCTCTCCATAAAGCTGGTTGGTTGAGGGAAGCAGGAAGTTCTCTAAAATGTCCTGGTAGACAGCTGCACTGAAATTGACCTTAAAAAAACACAGTTGACCAACAGTAGCAGATGGCATGGCTCCTCAAATCATTATAGACTGTGTAAACTTCAAACTGGACCTCAAGCAGCATGGATTATGTCCCTCTCCACTCTCCCTCCAGACTCTGGAGCACAAATGAAATGCAAAATTTACTTTAATCTAAAAAAAATGACTTTGGCCCACTGAGCAACAGTTCAGGCTGTTTTCTCTTTATAAAAGTAAGATGCTTCTGACCCTTCTTTGTCTCTGCTTTGGGGGTAAATTTACACAGAGAATGGGTCGGTTGTCCTGGAGATGTCTGTGTGTGGTGGCTCTTGAAGCCCTGACTCCAGCTGTAGTGCACAACTTATAAATCTCCCACAAACTGTTGATTAGGCTTTGCTTCACTTTCATCTCAACACTGTTATTATCCCTGCTCCTTGTGCACTTTTTTCTATCAACATTTTTCCTTTCACTTAACTTTCTATTAATTTTCTTGGATTCAGCACTCTAAACGCCCACCTTCTTTAGAAGGGACCTTTAGTGGCTTACTCTCCTCACAGACAGTGTATGTCTGACTTTCTGCTGGACTATCGAGTAAGCAGTCTTCTTCATGATTGTTTATAACAAGATTTCTGGGTTAGAAATCCTTGGTTTTATGTAATCACATTTTCTGAGAATCAAACATCATCTCTCAAAATGTAAAACTCTCTAACAAACCTAAATGAGTTTCAGCATTTCACCGATTGACCAATTACTGAAATAATTTTACCTTTTAATGATATTCTAATTTTTTGAGATGCATTACAATGTACTTCATCAATGTTGCTCATATAGGACAACAAGCAAGTATCTAAAGTAGAACCAATATGGTCTGCTCACCCACTGCACTTCTTCTTTGCAGCCGATTCCATTGTAGTCACAAAGGGCAGCATACGTCTCAGAAAAACCACCTGAAATGATGAGGAGATAAATCAACGTCCACTTAAAAAAAGCTAAATAAAAATCTCAGCAAATCAGAAACAGTCAAGGTGCAATACAAATAGTTTGGAGAAAGATAAAAACAAATCTAGGACTGTGTGAGACTGAGATGGGCTGCTCCGAGGTGAGATGAAAGCCCAGAACAACATCTTCAAAGAGCTCTTCATGAAGATTAGGAGGATTACAAGCAAAAAAAGCAAGAAGAGTAACTTTGGGCCTCTGACCCACTTAAGGAAAAGTCCCAAAACAAAGTTTTTCTTATAGTGTCTGTAAGTGTCAGTGTGGGGAAATGGACTCTAAAGCGCTGACATTCTTGATCTCCGACTGTGTGCATATGTGTGAGAGAAGGATAGAAGACTAACCACAGGTTTTAGGAGGCTCTAAGGATGATTCAGAGTTGGGTGAAAACTTATGGCTACCATCAGGCAGGTCTCCTTCTGCTCGACAAATAGGAGGACTGAAAAGAAAGAGAAAGAAGTGGTTCAGCTCTGCACAAATCTACTGGCTGATCATGTTGAGCTAAGCTCTCAGTGATAAAACCAGCAGTCGGTGTTAGGTAGGTGCATGTTTACCTTCTTTTCTGTCCTATAGCCATACGTTAGTATATAAAATGTGATAATTACAAAAGCAGAAAAGATTAGTTTTAGATGTCTAAGAAAGAACATAAATAGGTAATCATCACCTGATATTATTAGGCGAGTGTGTCCAAAGGTTGGACTTGCATAAGATCCATCTAATATTCTAGTGCCATGGAAATTTTCGATATTTTTGATATCTTTTAGCCTACTTCATATCATAGCCGGAAACTGGAAAATTAGTTTCTAGAGAGATATGCAGATTTTGAAACATATATTAGTATTTTTCATTTAAGTTTGAAGTCAGAGTTTTGATTATTTTTTGTAGGCTAGTAGTTATCACCAGACTTTGATGTGCAGTTTGACAGATTTCTAGTTTCTTTTAAAGTGAAAGATTGTTCAGTTTTTATTTTTTTTAAACTTGATACAAAACGTTGCTCTGCATCTTTGGGAAAAATAAATATTTTATTTTTATTTATTATTATTACAAATTATGCAAGTTAGTTTTTCTTAGTTTTGTAGTGGGTGTGTGCTAATGACAATAGTCCCTGTGGATGTGTGTCCAATTGTCAGGCAACCAGATCAGTAAAGAACAATGCTATAACTACTATTATTACTTTTAATAACATTATTTAACATGCTGAGGGTTTAACCCAACAAGGAAAGTCGCAAGGAGCAGGAAAGCGAGGGAGAAAGCTTTTTTCATGTCCCCCTGCAGGAATTACTCTCGAAAATGTTCCTGTTTATGGTCCCCCCCAAAAATTAAAAAGGGATTTCTGCCCCGCTTCATATTGTCAAGCAGGTTCAGTAATCAGGCCTGGGCATGTTGAACAAAACTGAACCCAAAAATGTGGTTAATCACGGTTAATATTATGTCTCCAGATAGGACCAAGGGTAGGTCCAGCAAAAATAGAAGAAATCTGCAAGGGAGCAATAATTTGTTTAATGGCACTGTACATTTATCAGATTAAGTCAGCTGTAAACCACTGGGTCTGATTGTGAATGTACAAAATGCATTGAAGAAATGTGCTCATAACTCTTCTGGCATCAAGTCATTGTAAACTGATAGGCAGAGGGGGATTTAATGAGTCATGTGTCTTTCACCAAAAGTCAATATTGGAATGGATTCATACCCCAGCTGCTAAAACTATTGTCTTATAAATACTCAATTTTACATGTTAGCTAGGATCACCTACTTATAGAAATCCCCCAAGATATCAGCAGATGACTGGAATCTGTATATTTTCATGCTAAGCAGCCATAACTGTTGATCAGCCAGCAGGAAACTCAAAAATCATATTTGCGGTCAGCGAAGGAACCACACCAGAGTGCTAAAAGGTTGTGATAGCCACAGCAATCAGCGTTGAAGTTGGTATTGAGGGAGAAAGACCTAAAACTGCCTTTAAAATTGTCTAATTTCAGTCAATGAGGTATTTAAAAATAAGGTCAGAAAAAGCACAAATGCTATGTAAAAGAAAAATATGTCTGCTGTACATTCAGGCTGCTGCTTTTAAACAGGAAGTGAGACTTCAGCAGACAACAGGGAGGCTGAACACATTACAATAAAGCTGCTCTGTCAGTGTAGCCTCCAGATCAAATTAATCAACCACTGAAATGAGATTTAATGGTAATCCCTCCAGTAGTCTATATATCATTTATCTCAAAACCCCCAGTGCTAGGAAACTGACACAGGTCATTCCCAACAGGAGCTATGAATGAAAGTCTTGTGGATTTAGTTGCAGGTTGGCCAAAATGAACAGAATGTTCTGTAAATGACTCCTTTTTCTTTTCAAAGCTGTGCTCAAAGATCTGGCACAAGGCAGCTCTTAAGCTTTAGTACAACCCGCCCATTTATTGCTGGGCAAGCTTCTGCTATTAGTAATAACACCAATAATGCATTTCTCCTATATGGCTGAGTTACATAAGCACACCAAAAGACAATTTTTACTAACATGGTCCCATGTACAATACTACACAGCTAGGCTCCATAATGTATTTAAGATTATTATACTGTCCTATTTTTGCTGGGAACGATGCTACTTTGCAGCAGGCTCTCTTTTGCTCATTATAGCTACTTTAGTCCGAGCCAAGATGTGCCTGAGCATCTACAAAGCGGAAGCTGCTTATGACATTGCTTTGGTCATTAATAAATAAATAGTATAAAACAGAATTGGATCCCTCATATGCTGGTTGGCAACTTAAAAGCGAATGCTTCTACTACTATTGGTTCTTTTCTGAAAACTGGTACCTAGTATGTAGAAATTTATAAGGACAGGGACTGTAAAAACATCACACACATAATGCTGCACTGAAAGGAACATGACTTTGTTTTAGTACAACAGAGACCATGAGTGGGATTCTAGAGAAACCTAAAGTCCATTGCCTTGCAAAACTATTCATACCCTATAATCTTTTCACATTATGTCACATTTCAGACACAATCTTCAAAGTTTTGTCTTGGAATTTTGTGTGATTGACCAAAAAAAGGTCATGCCTAGTTCAGAAAGAACAAGACATGTGGTTTTTAAATGTTTTTACAGATAAAAATCTAAAAAGTGAGGTGTGTATTTGTATTCGGTTTCCTTGAGTCAATACTGTGTAGAACAACATTTACAGCAGCAAGTCTTTGACAGAGTAAGACTTCTTTCCAAAATAGCTCAAGCTCTGTCAAGTTTGGATGAAAAGCGCCTGTGATCATCCGTTTTCAAGTCTTACCAGAGATTTTCTGGATGCATTTAGGTTTGAACTTTGACGGTACCATTGTAACATATTGAATGTGCTTTATCTAAACCAGGGGTGTTAAATGTACAGCCCTGGGACATTTGATTTTGTTTTACGGCCAAGAATTGTACAAAGCAGTCGATGCAAATGAAGACCTTTTTTATTTTTTGTTTTTAGGTTAAGATTTTTAAAAACAAATAAAATCTTCTCTAAATTGAAAAAGCCATTTCAAAATTTTTTTTTGCTTTCTTTTTAATTTCATAGGAAGGACCATGGTAGGTTTCATAGGTTTAAGGACCATGGTATCCCTGTTTTTAATTGGCCAGCAAACTCGCCTGACCTTAACCCCCTAGAAAATCTATGGGGTACTGTGAAGAGGAAGATGCAATACGCCAGACCCAACAATTCAGAAGAGCTGGAGGCCACCATCAGAGCAACCTGGGCTCTCATAACACCCGAGCAGAGCCACAGACTGATCAACTCCATGCCACGCCACAAGAGCCCCAACTAAGTATTGAGTGCTCTTACTTTTCATGTTCATACTTTTCAGTTGGCCAACATTTCTAAAAATCCTTTTCTGTATTGGTCTTAAGTAATATTCTAATTTTCTGAGATACTGAATTTGGGGTTTTTATTAGTTGTCAGTTATAATCATCAAAATTAAAAGAAATAAATATTTGAAGTATATCAGTCTGTGTGTAATGAATTAATATAATATACAAGTTCACTTGAATGGAATTACAGAAATAAATCAATTTTTTCATGATATTATAGTTTTATGACCAGCACCTGTATAGTGTTTCGCATGTGAGCATAATTTGCCTTTTGCGTCACAATAGCAAATTGCACTACTTTGTTTAAAATATTAACAAAATAATTTAGAGTTTATGATCATAACATCAAATATTGTAAAAAAATAAAGAGGTAAGAATACTTTACAGTATGCAGATAAAATTGAAGAAGTGGGTGCAGCAGATTACAGTCAAGTTGTACCTGGTTTATTTATTTTTTAAAGGATTACAACATCATGCTGTTCTTTTCAGCACACACCATGCTTAATCGCGTTTGTCAACAAACCACACACACCTGACCACATTCATGACCTTAATCCTTACCTTATCACCACAATCATCAGGCGCGAGTTATTTTTACACCACCTGCATTTTTCACTTCAGCACAACAGAACCAATCAGTTCCACGGCTGTGCAATCAAACCCAAATCATTATCTCTCCCTCTGTTCTCTCTGCTCTTTAGTGTCTTTAAATGTGCTCAATGGAAGTAACCATCTGCTGGGACCTGAATTAAAAACAGTAATTTAAGTGGAGGTAAAAGGATGGAGACAGCAATGCAAGCCTGTGCGGGTCAACAAACAAATGAAGTCAAACCCCTAGCCTTTGGAAAATTTTGAGAAAATCAAAGACTGAAAATCTTCTCCTTTCTGGTTGCATGCTCATACAAACACGTAAAACAATGTGATTTGAACAAAAGACAATTCAAGTTTTTCTTTATTATTTCCTAAGTGCCCTCTTTGCTGCCAAGTTCTAACATATACTGAGGTAGAAATAAAGCTAATGCAAATTACAGCAGAGATGATTCGTGAAGAAAAAAAACCTAAACCTTGCCAGCTAACAAACACGGTATGTGTTGTTCATCTTGGCCAGCTCAGAAAACAAAAGACAAAATGACAAAAACTTGTTTCTCTCCTTTAAAGGCTTACGCATAAATTGAGTTGTTGAAGACCCGGGAGAGTGCGTAGTTGATGTGGTTGACCATGTGATCCAGCTGGTCCTGGGTCTGAAGTCTTAGCGAGTAGGTTGTCTTGTCTGTATCGATGACCACCTGTACAGGGACATGAGATCAGTTTTATTCTGCTGTAACAGTTTACACTGATTAGATGATCCACACATAGATAAAGCATGCTTCGGACCTGGTAGTCTGGGTAGGTGTTCATTGCTCTGATCTCCAAAAAGTTGAAAGTGACCTCCACCTGATAAAACAGAAACAAAATACCACTTTGGTTTTAAATGATCCGTATTACATGTTCCATTTTTTAACTGTTAAGGATAGCTATGCCTTGGTATTAATTGGACCCTGGAGTTCAAAACATGTCACGACTTCCTGAACCCTTTTATAATTTTTTTACACAAATAAAAAGAAGCACACAATTCAATTCAGTTATTTATTTATGCCCTATTTACAACAAATGTCATCTTGAGGCTCAAGTCAAACAAGTCCAATTCAAATATAGCTAGATGGAAGCCAATTAGGTCTAAAGTCATTTCAGATTGGTCACATTCATCTCAGTACAAGCCAAGAATACAGTAAGATTCAGATCAAAAGATCAGGTAAAATCATCATGACCAAGTACCTACAGCAAGTCAGGTGGGTCCTGAAAGCCAGCTGAATGATAAAACACTCCAATCCATCAACACATGTGCCTTGCCAGTCATCAGATATCCCACTAGTATAACAGCCTGGCATAAGGACGAGACGGACGCCACTGATCAAAGCCATTTTCCAGGACAAAACACCAAAGATGGTCCCAAAAGATAAACTGTTAAATGAATGTCTCAGGCAGCAGAAACTCTGAGAGCAAGAACGGGACCAGAAGGATCCATTATGGAGAGACAGGTCTTTATATGGCACATACCACCGACAGAGTAAAAGAGGTCAAGTCCCGCCAATGGCCAAAGAGTAATTGACTGATGGGACACCACAAAGGCACTAATCATGGCAGAACAGCAACAGGTTCTCAGCAGAAGAACGCTAAATGTCAGGGTCCATCACATCAGACAGGACTCAAGGCACAGGGTTTGCAAAGATGTCCCTGAAACAGTTCAGCACATACTAGCTGGGTGTAAGATACTGGAAGGCAAAGAGTACATGGAACCCCATTAGCAAGTAGCCTGAATAGTGTGCAGGAACATCTGGAGGTCTAAAAGGTCCCCAAAAGGAAACAGAGAACCCATGGAGAGTCAAAGCCTCCAATTGGCCTGTGACCTTGAAATTGAAGAAGTGGCTGCAGCAGATTGCATGAACAACCTCTGAGCTCTGTCCAGAAGAGCAGAGCACTAGGATCGGCTAAGACACTTCACAGAACAAGAAGTCTGACAGACGTTCAGGTTTACACCTGTAATGGACATCTACATGTAGAGAAGATTGCAAAGAAGAAATAAATAGTTGCCAAACTGAGGGATAAAACTAAATATCTCGAGATTACAAGTTGAGCCTGTTCATTTTAGCTGAGCTACTGAGCTTTACAAGTACAACAGTGAAACTACAGCATAAGCCAGAAGAGGACCAGAAAAAGAAACAAAGATTCTCTTTTTGTCTTTTCCTGGCTCACTTGGTGGACACTCCGGTTTTGCTGGGAAATCAAAGTAGGATTCCCCTCAAGAATGCTTCTTTTTCTGCATTTAGTGTTTCAGACAGCTTTCTGTTGCCTTAAACACGTCGTACTTACTGTCAGCATCATTACATAGCATAACCACAGTTGCAAATATGATTTCTCCTTTTCTACTCTGAGAATCTCTTTTTTCCTCTGCATTACCATGAGCTCACATCTGGCAAGCAAAAGGCATTAAATTCCACTGAGAGCGAGTAACATTTACCTTGGTGGGCACTTTGACAGCGAAGAGATACAGTCTCCATGTTGCCAGGACCTGAGGGGAGAACACATTTATTTTTCTGTCACTGAGCCGGAAATGCAAGATGCAAATCACAACAAAAATAGCACGGCACAAAACATCACACAAAGAGAGGAAATAATCTCCACAGTTCATCCAAATGCCTTGCAAGTAAAACGAAGCACTCTAAACATTAGCCTGCTAATGGCGGTGGGTTAGGCAGAATGTGAAAGAAATATAATGATGAGCCTGCAAGTCATGTGACAGGCTCGTTTATTTCAGTAAGTTGTGTTGATGGAACTAAGTAGCAATTATTCAACAGATGCCTCCTTGTGTGAGAGAGAAAATCATTGGTAAAACAAGAGGGAGAGGGAAGACAAAGAGTTGCGTTTGTTGGAAAAAAAGGCATTACCATTTTAAAGTGTCTGGGGTAAAACAGGAGAAGCAAACGAGAATATATTAATATTCTGCTCATCCTATTAATCTCATTTATAATTCAGAAATCCACAATTAGCATACCCCATGTATGTACTGTGCATCTCTTCTCCACACCAATCCTCTCTCCGTCTATTAGTCACACCTTCTCTGTACTCTGTTTCCAGTCTAGCTCTTAGTTCCCTTTCTGTCTGAGTTCTAGTTCTCTCCTCTGTTTTGTGTCATTCCTCTGGATTTTCTTCATCGCCTTGGCCCATCCCTAATCCCTCCCATCTCCATGTGCCACACTGTATGTTCTCTCTGTCTGGTTTGTGTCCATAACCTAAACACCTCACTCCATCCCTCTGTGCCCTTGGCCCCTTACTCCCTCCTTCCAGACTCTCTCTTCTCCCTTGATTTAGTTTTTTTCTATTCTTTTTCTGCTCTGTCGCTTTAGATTCCTCAAGGCCTTTCTGTGCTGAATGGCTAATGGCGCCCTGCAGAGAGGGGGAGAGAGAAAGAAAGAAAATAAAACATACAAAGGAAAGAAAGAAAAGGGGAAGGGACACTTGATTTTTTTCCCTGATAATGGACTCCTCAAATTCTTCTCAACTATATCGCACCCTCTCCCAGCAAAGCTGGCCTCACACGTCAGCTCTGGTGTGTTAAATACACACACACTACAGAATTTAGAGACAAAACAAAAAGGAGATAGAATAATAAATTATATCAAAAAATGGATGTACTTTGTCTGAAGATTTAAAGTCTAAATCTTAGGCTCAAGTCTTTAAGCAGCTATAAATCCAGAGATGAGCAGGGCCCTTACAGAAGGAGATGAGCTGAGACATTAACGGCTAATTATAAAGTGACTAATACAAGCCTTCAAAAGGCCTGCAACCTGACAAAGGGTCTCTTCATGTAAACAAAGACATCAATAATGCAAGCTTGCCAAAGGGCCAAAGGGATCCTCTGAAGCAAGCTTGTTCTAAAGACTGTCCCCACTCTCTATAACATTTCATTCATTGTCTATTTAGGCATCATTAGGACAAACACTCCAAGTAAAATTATCTTTATTTATTTAATGCGACAGCATTAAAATGATAAACATCAATGGTGTTAATTTAGCTGAACAGCAAAAGCAAGCAACAAAGGCTGCAATTTACCTCCTATATACTGTAGTTCTGCCAAACTTTGAGTAACCTCTAACAAAGAAGTACAGGTCAAACCAGCCAATAAATTCTTTATGTCTCCGTTGAACAAATATGGTGCAGGCAGCAGGATAAACATGCATTTACATACAGCACCTCACAAAATAATAAATGAATAGCAAAATAACGATATAATAAAATAATGCAATAATAATATTCCCATAATAACAACATTTATCAAAGCATAAAGTAAAAGCCATGTGAGTAAAAGGAAGCAGCCAGAATAAAAGAATCCCTACATATATTTGTTCTACATCTTGGCATCCCATATAATTTGCCAGATGAAAGAAGTTGAAATTCTAAAAGGATTCTAAAACAAAGGATGACCAGGATCAACACTGAATTTCACAGGTCATTTTCAAAGACTTGCAACATTGCAAATATACATGCTATCTTTGGCTGAGGAACATCAGTATGACACTTGTCAAACAGCCAGAGCACTGTTTTCTGTTAAATAAGGAAATGATAAAACTCATATGATAAAGACATGCTAAGGATGGTATGCAACAAATCTGCATGTATTTAATGCACTGAATGCATTCGGACAGCACGCATGAGGATCGAGACTCGGAGCAGTTTCCCTGCAGGTGATAGCTATGAGTTGCAAGCCACATCCCTTGGATTCCACAGTCGCACCTCTGTAATCTGAATGTTGACAAGGTGATCCTAGCTGATTAACTAGCATAATCTTAAATGAAAAAGTAATCCATCACATAGAATAAGATTTAAAAAACATTTAATTTACAGGTTGGAATGTAACAAAGTAGGTAAAAATCCAAGCGAGGTGAATACATTTCCAAGGCACTATATACTTTCATTTGGGTTTTACAAGATTATTGTTCTATTTATGCACACAAATTATGTCCTTGGATTGAGCAGTGATCCGAGAGTACCCAGTTGTCTTCAGATAAATGAGTTGTCTCAAAAATGTATTAAGCCACAAGAATAACCAGCTATTTAATATTAATTAGCACAGCCAGCCAGAGCTTATGACAAACCCCACCAGTCATATTTAGACTATTTGGCCTTCTTTTTGCATTCTTTCTGCCAACACTTATCCTCGAGAGCTCATTCCAATAGCCTAAAAGCTGCTCAAAGATTGCTCTTATGCCCGAGGAATTGTTCGATATGAGATGGTTAGTTTCTTTGATGTGGTCAGCCAAGCAGCCATCAGGTGACAGTCTGAAAAAGCTGATGAGGAAATGGCAAGATAAAGGACTGGAATGTAAAGATGACAAGATGAGAGGTACAGAGGTGCCCTTGCTGTGATGGCACAGTGTCAGAAGCTCCAGTTCAAAGAACCAGCCAGCCAGCAAGCCGGACCCAGGAGCAACGCTGCAAGAGCAGGATGAGACTTGCGTCTCATTCAGGAGTGTCTGTGCACTGCATGCACAAAGAGAACAACTTTGTCTCTCTCTGCTCACACACATGTACATGAGGGAGGGCAGAGGGTGGGGGCTTATATATATCTTAAGCTGTCAGGCTCTGGGTCTTGCACATCAAACGAGAATCAAAGCATTTCTCTGGATCGTGTGTGATTGTGCACATGCCCGTGTGCAGCACCGTAGCCTCTGAGGAAACAAGCAGGAGGTCAGTGCCAGATTTGGTCACCAGCGGTATTTTTGGCCCGCTACAAGGGCATTTCAAAACAAGCACACAGAAAAGCCCCCATCTACTTAAATCAAAATGAACATGTGCTAAATACTAAAATTAATTTACACGCATGTGGACACAGGTGGACTTTACTAACTAGGTAACTTCTGAAAGACCTTTGTCGCAATGGATTGTATTTATACGTAACAGAGAAATGGAGACTTTCACAAGCCACTATAAATAAACTACACAATATAGCAGAAAAGTAAGACAACACTGGACTACACTCACATGTCTCTCACATGCACTTCATCACTATGAAGCTAAATCAGTTTAAAAAAAAAGCACAAACATGCCGTCCATTAATCTGTTCATGATAGTGAAAATTGGGATATCCCTGACTCTGCTGTATGAGAAAGGGATGAAACTAATGAGAAAAATAAGAAATGCAAAGCTTAAAAATAAAACAGTGCTCTAGATGTATTCAGAAATGCAGAAACGTAATTAAGAGATTCCATACAAAAATTTATAAAATCAAACTCCTGGCAGAAGGCACAGTGACAAAGCCAAGATTAATTCAATTCAATTCAGTTTATTTATATTACAACAGGACAAGATGGAAAATATGACAATATGTGAACCTGGTGCAAGCTAAAGAAATGCAGTGAGTGACGGGTTAAATGGTTGCAGACAGACGAGAAGGAAAGAAGGACAAGTGTCTGGATTGAGAAGAGAGACAGGAAATAAATAAGATTGAGAGTGACAGAAACACTGACTTGCCTTTACGTGCTGATAATGCATGCTCACACTCATTCACACTTGTTCTATCACAAGGAAGGAGAGAAGGTCAGCAGTCATACTTCACAACCACTCTGCCACAGGCTACCCAACATGTGCTAAGATAATCAAAGGAAATTTCAGTCCTAATTACAGTGCCCAGAGCTCGCCACGCACCATCAGATGGTAAATCTAGATGCTTGCAGAGAAAATGGCTTTATGAAGGCCATCTCACAGTGAAGAGACATAAAAAGAAGTTCATGCTAATGTTCGCCTTTACACAAGCATATTATAGCTCAAAGAGGAGCTGCCAGAATGCAGGATTCAGCCGCAAGCACGGCCCATCTCTGCTTTACAGCTTTGTACTGTGCCTTTCTTCAGAGCCCAAGACACAGCTGGGATTCTCTGGGACACTGAGTCATCTAGCAGGCTCACTTTCACCATCTTAGATTATGTAATTCATACAGAGTGCTTTAGGGTTTATTTACTATTTGAGCAATCTTGTGGTGTATCAGACACAGGTCTTTGAATTCACAGGACTGAAAGCATTCATGAGAAAAGACCGTCAGGCTAATGATTTGTTGTATTTCTTTAGAGTTTTGCCTGAGTCCATTACACCACAGATGAGTGAGTTTCTGGAACAGAAACTATATGTCTGACACGCACAGACTCTCAAACCTGCTCAAATGAATTGTGCTGATCAGGGAAACAATCCCTGGTTTGTTTTAACTAAATTAACTATATGCGGCACAGTGCTTAGAAAAAGTATTGATACCTACTTGAACTTTTCACAATTTTCCACATTACCACCACAACATTTTTGAGAAATAACATGAAAGTCAAAGAACAAAGCATGTCAGGGAAAATATGCATGTGCAAACGCTTGTCCAATCACCTATCTAATAATAATCACGTATCTAATAATAAGCCTGCAGTGGGTAGAGGAGGTTAGACCAGATATGGTGGTGCACAGATTCAAACACAGGGATAGAAAGTAAAGAACTTACTGTTAGAAATTCATCACAGTTTAGTTAAATTGCATAGGGGTGGTATAGATGTACAGTTTTGTTGGGTAACAGCACATGAAGGGGTAAAAGGCAACGAAACAACAGACAAATTAGCTAAAAGGGCTTTTTAGGAGGGCATTAACAGTTACAACCTCTTTTGGGAAAGGAGAAGGTAAATCAATAATCAAAATAAAAGAAATGGATATATGGCAAAAAGGCAGATTAAAGATACATAAGAAAGAAATTTATACAAAATACCAAAACATTTACCAACTAAGAACTATGGAGAGAAAAGCAAAAGAGAAGAAGTGATAATGATGACACTGAAGATGGGAAAATGAAGAACATATATTGTTGAACTGTGAAGTGTATACAACTGAAAGAGAAAAATGTCTGGAAACAGTAAGAGTCAGGAGAAGAATGGAGTTTAGAATGAACATTGGGAACTAAAGGGAACAAGGAGAAAACCTATCCAATTAGAAAAGCATTGTTCATTTACCTACATAACACAGCACTGAAAAGCAGAATTTAATGGGTGGAAGTTGTGGATGTTACACACTCATGTACAGTAGGTGGCGGTATGCACCTATAAGCGTCTTGCAAGCTGCCATTATAGAAAAGAAGAAGACAGGTCAGAGATGGTTGTGGAGTTGAAAGAGGGGCGAGGTTATGAAATAATCGTTAAACATCTAACTTAGCACTGTTGGATCCACCTTCTGAAAATGGAAAGAGGTTGTCAGAACTTCAAATCTACTCAGACATTGCGAGAACCCAGGCAAGGAGAGAATTAACCGGAGAAGCAGCCAAAAGGCCCATGGTAACACAAGACGAGCTAAGGAAATCCACATATCAGGTGGGAGAATCTCAGGACGACTATGATTGGTGTGCTCAGCCAGTCTGGCCCCATGGAAGAGTGGGAAGAAGAAACCTGCAGCTGAAATAAAATAAGTCCCATATAAAGTTTGCCACAATCAAACCTAGCAAACCCATGAGCAGAATTTGCTGCTGGTTGAGTAAATTCTGGGTGAATTGTGACACACTCAACCTGCATGTCTGCTGAAAGCAGACATGCAGGTTGAGTGTGTAAAGACCGCGTGATGTTTTAACTGTGTTTGGTGTTTTTAGAAATGGTTTATATCAGCATTTAGCCAAGATTCTGATGTGTCTGTACATAGCACGCATGTCTTTGTTTAACTAAGGCAACATAGGATACGTTCCCACTGCAGGTCTTAATGCTCAAATCCGATTTTTTTAGAAATCAGATTTTTTTGTGTGGTCGTTCACATTACTTTGAAAATGTTGCCGCTCCAAACTGACCGGCATGCGCATAGGAACAATAAGTGTGTCATCAAGCGCAGCACAACAGTAAACACGGAGAAATTGGTGTTATGGTTTTAGTGCACAACAGAAGCCATTTATTGTCAACGGCTGCTGTGTGGGAAACAGTAGAGTGAAATTCTTTATTGTTCCATTTTAGGGAGATCTGACTGACAATTTAGCACAACAAACTGTTTGGATGCGGAGACACAGCCAGGATTGGTGAGGCAGGAATGTTAACAACTTTACAGAGACCCAGTTTATTCAGAACTTTATCATGTCGAGGGCAATTTATAATCATATATGTCAGCACCTCTCCTCTCAACTCCGAAGGCAGAAGACTTGATGCAATCCAGTGTATCGGACTGCAGCGGGGGCAGATCATCACATGCTCGGTAACCTCGATAGCATTTTAAAGTCCTCTGTTAGAAGGGTTGTATACGAATTTTACAATACAAACTATGTCCCACATCCAGACAGTTCCTATGAGCCTTTCAATTAGGCTTGAATAAAGTTTTATCTGTTTATTAACGAGCTCTAACATCTTTCTATCGCTCCACTGTGCAGTACTACTTTAGCCCCCCGTCTGTTTGCTAACTGCTACCTCTTCCTACTGGGCGGTGCAAATTTGTGACGAATGCGATGGAAAATGATGTCAAAGTCACATCTAATCCGCCTTGGTCGTTCCAGCTGGAGTCACATTCCAAAAGATCTGTTCAGCTGGCTCAAATGTGACTTGAAAAAGTCAGATACAGGCCAGATCTGAGCGTTCCCAGTGGCCTTAAACAGCCTGACCTGATCACTTGACGCCAAAAAAAACAATCAGATTTGGGCCACATTTGCTTGCAGTGTGAACGGGACCTAGAGTAATGAAAGTAGAAAAAAAAAAAAGTTATTTCTCACCCAGTAACGGGAGGTTGGGGATTAAGAGGACAGACTTTTTGGTTTAGCTTGCTGCCACGACCATGATACTTTTCTTCAGCAGGGACAGAGAAGCTGGGCATAAACTATCCTTTTTTTCCCCAGCACGTAGAACACTATTCGTGGCAGAAAATGTACACAGCCTTTTACTCTGAACAAACAATCCTCACAGGATGGTGGGAGCATCATGTTGTGGGATGCTTTTTGTCAGCACAGCAAACAGTGGTGGCTGCAAAACAATTGAGACAGGAGTGGATGTTCACCTAACAGAATGACAACGCTAAACGTGAAGCCAGATTCACAGTGCAATAGTTTAAAACAAATGTGTACATAGAATGGCCCAGTAAAAGCCCTGATCTAAATCCACTTGAGAATCCGTACAAGACCTGGGAATTGCTGTTCAAAGATATGCTCTGTCCCAGATCTCAGATTTGTATCAATGTATCATTTCCCTTTCCCTTCACATTTGTACATTACTATGTATTGAACGTAAAATCCCAATTAAATACGTGAAAATGTTCAAGGAGTATGAATGCTTCCTAAAGGTCACTGCATGTGCGAAATATTTTGGCCAACTTCCAGCTGGAGACCAATTACAGACAACATTAAACTTCACACACAAGGCAACTTATTCTTATTGGCAGCCAAGGACTTAATGCTGACAGTGCAGCACCATGTGTCATTGGGGTGAAGCAAGGACGTTTGCAGGAGAACTAAGCAATTTTCAGTACAAGCATTGCCCTTTAACTTCTAAAATGTTACTCCTAAACTTTTTACAAATTCAATTCAATTCTGCTAATTTAAATAATGAGCTCAAGTTGAGAGGTCAAATTCAATAAGCAAATGAGGCACAGTTACTTAACTCCAGGCAAATCATTTGAAAACAGTCCAGAAAATAGGATCATTTTTTCAGTCAATGTTACTCACAATTTATTTCTGATGTACTCATAAATGTATCAGAGAAAGACCAATGAGGGGTGCCCCATGTGGCATTTGGGTGAGGCTAAACAGGACATCAGTCTATGGATGATGCATGAACAAGCATTTTTCATCTGCAACAGACACGAACATGCCTCAAGAGAAGGTCCAGTTCTCCCTCACTTTTTTATAAAGAAATGTTCAACAAAACCCATAAGCTTTAGTGATCTGAAAACATCAAAGATGCATGGGTCATGTGCAGACCACATGGCATAAAAATTAAGAAGATTGAGATTACTTTCAGAGCATTTTCCCTACAAGAATCAGGAAAGCCACAGGTAGCTGCATGCTAAAGTTGCTTGCTGTGTTTTTTATTCGGAGCTAAAATACCAAATGCTGATGCAGCATTAGGAGCCACTCAGTCGGATCAGGTGTCTTGGAACAACTTTGCAGAGTAGCAGTGGAAACAGCTCCTTCATATACCATTAAACATGTCTGATTAATATGTTGCAGTTTGTTGAAGGAGAAAAAATTAAATAAAACTGACAGCATAAACTAAATAACAGCTTCCCAATGAGAGACTTTTGTTCCTTGCACTTACATTATATTTTGCTATCATGTAATTCATTTGTTAATGTATCAATTCTTAGTTCACTTGCCAGTCTCAATGTGTGCCGTGGTTTTAAAATGCTATATTTTTTAAACCGATGAAGTTTTCCACCCAACATGTTATACATTTAAAAGTGTTTTAAATTGGTTTTCTCCAGCACATCTTTGACATCCTAATGGGTTTTTTCCAGTTCTTCGAAACATAAAGCTGGAGTATTGCACCTCCCCCAACACATTCTGTGCACTGCACAGCTGGCTGAAATAAGGATACTACCCTTTTTGTTATGTTTATCAGACAACTGCTCTACCTGCAGGCTCTACCTGAACAGATAGCCTGACTAATTAAACATCTTGCAACAGGACAATGATGTAAAGCACATAAGCAGTTCTACCCCTTGCTTGGCTCAAAAGGGAAAAAAAAAAAGTTTTAGGGTCAGGTCTGTTGGGACCCACAGCCATGGATTTCAACATTAAAACTCCGGTATACACTTTTCTGGAGTTTTCAAAATAAATTGCATTTAACTGACTTCCAGCAACTGAGGAAAGGGTGAGGTTGCAGCAGACTTCCCATGATGCCCCTGTCTGAATAGGAGCACCCCCTCTCCAACAAGCCGTCCTCTTTCCACACGGCCTCTAGTTCGTTTGTTAGCTCAACTGCTAACCGGTAAGAACACGTGCTTGCTGCTAACGAATATTTAACAGAAAGGTTTAGTTTTCAAGCTAGTGAATAATAGTCCCTAAACATTATTTTACTAAATCTGATAACTAAGTAAACACCATTAAGCCCCATTTCTCCAGAAAGATTTGGCTCTTTTCTGAATATTCCCTTAATAATATTTATTTAAATATTATTTTGAAAAAACAAAGGCAGCTAATGAGACACTGTTGAGAATTAGTCATCCAGAAGGTTGGTTTTATTCAGCAGATCATTCTTTAAAACATTATTTTATCAAAATAATATTTTATCTGATCTTGCATTGTGAATGGTTGTCTAAACGTTTGCTGATTATTGCTTAAGTTAGTTCCAAGACTTAACTTCATTTCCAGATTCTTCAAGATAATCCTTGGTTCTCAAACATAAATAACATTGCATGGTAATGTAACATAACTCTTTTGGTCATGATTTTCAATCATCTTTAATCAACTTGTTTATAATGTACATAGCCCATTAGTCTTCGTTATTCTTTAATTCTGCTTAGTAGTTTAGTTGGATTGTTTTAGCATAGTAAAGAGTTTGTTGATTGAAATATGTTTGACTTTGAGTTGACTTATTTTTGTTAATAAATTCTTGTATTTTAAGAAATTGTGTGAATTCATTCCATGTGTGTGCAGAGTTTATGCTGTTCAATAATGTCAGAGCTCGTCTCACACCTTTCTATTTTGTCCTAAAACCATCGCCTTACTGGGCTGGTATTCACAGGACAACCCTTAACAGACCGACATACTATTTGATAAAATATTAAAGTATTAATATTAAATATTAAATAATATTGTCAGATTAATAATCCCAACAGGTCAATATTTAAACTTAAGTCCAATTAAGTTGCATGATCTTAAAGACGCCATTCGTGCTGCATAACCTTTCAACGTGGTTAAATTTAAACAATTCTGCAATTCAGAGTGGGCCAAAATGTTTTTCGCAGTGATGTAAAAACGCATTGCTACTCATCACAAACACTTGTTGGAAGTTGTTGCCATGCCTTTTTCACATAGAGCCAGGTTGGTTTGGAAAGATTTTTTCTTTAATATAATCGTTTTTTCTTTAAAATACTTTATTAACACATTATCTACCACAGATGTTGGAATTAGTTTAAAAATCAGAAACATTTAAGTGTAACAAAAAGGCAAAAACAGAAGACATCTGTAAGAGGGTAAATACATTTCTCATAGCATTAATGTCAAATAAACAATATATGCATATTAGATTTATTATTCATTATTTTAATCAACAAGTGGTAAGATATGCATTTTTTTATTTTTGCAGCAGTAGGAATAATTGTTGCTTTTCCATTTTTCACAAAAGCAATATATATATATATTTTTTTTTTTTTTTGTTTTGTTTGAAATTCAGCAAAATTTTTACAAAACTTATTTTTAAAATTTTTTTAATAAAGTGAGATTCTCAAACTGGCTTAGTTCACATTTGTGTCTTTTAAGGGATATGTGCAAAAGTCCTGTGGCCCCGCCTCCGCCCATAGACTGCTGGAGATAGGCAACATCTTCCCCGCAACCCACTATGGAAGAAACGGTATAGAAAATGACTGACTGTATTATATTTGCCCTATCGAGGTCATTGCACCTTGCAATCCCATTTAGGCTTTCATGAGCTCCCTTTAGTTTGAATGCCTAGTGCAGAACTAGGCATTCAAATTAATGACAATTTGAAAAGCAGTGTTGCTAGTTAGAATCTGTTCTCACCATGATCTACATGAGATGATTCAGTGCACAGATCTACTTCCACAAGGTACACAGAACAGCTTTACAAATCACCAGAGCCCTACTTCTGTGCCTATGGGTGGATATAAGCTTTCTGCCTATACAGACATGGATTTGGCATCTAAAATTCTGCATGGATCTGTGATACTGTGGCTCAGTTTACATTGGACAGAGAGTTGAGGAAATTCAGGAAACACAATGTGCTGTGACAAAATAAATAAAAAAAGAAAAAAGGGCAAAAAACACTAAATGGAGGTGCATTGAAGTGATACAAAAAAGTCTCAGTTAAGGAAAATAAAATGCATTAAATAAACAAAACACTGCAAAAAGAGGGTTAACTGGTAAATTTCCTTTTAAAACATATAAGGGGAAGTCCATTTTCAGGATTTTCAGGCCTTTTTTGGGGGGGTGTTACATACTTATTCTTTTAAGATTCCAAAGGGCTTATTTCCTTTACTTAAGTTACAGAATGATATACCACATATGATTTTACATATAAAGCTATGTTTGTCCCTGAATTTTAAAATGCATACAGCACTAATTGGAAAGGCTTTTAATATTAATGTAGACCACAACGCGTACTTTTTAATGTTATCTTTAAAACTGACAGTGATTTCATTCTGGGAAACTGAGGTTCCGCTCTTTAACCTTCTGGGGTCCAGGGCAAATATGGGCGTTTTTGACTAATTTAAATTTTACCTTTATATTTTTCAATACAAACAATTATTATTTCCTTATGTGGTATCATTTTGTTCAGTAAAACCTCAGCTGTGTGAATGTATATTTATCTTTTGTATTTAGACATAGGCTACTGAGATTGCATATTAGACCTGAAGTCACTCAAAAACATAAAATCTGAGTGGGAAAAGTTTATTTTTTCCACAGTGAAACCCACAAACATGTATAACGAATCATTTTTATAACCTAGAAAGTAAATTTCTAAAACTTATGTACAAATATTGCAAACAACAGAGTTTTATTGTATAATATTATTTGCAGGAAAATGAAGGCAACTTCTCATTCGTTTGTATGCAACTATATAAAACTACTGTCAAAGCATCATGGCTCAAAACAAGATGCTAAAAAAGTAGATATATTGGTGCCAAATAAATTATAATGCTGGCAATTCCTTTATCAATGTTTGTACAACTATTTACAGTTATTTACAAAAGGTTTAGCGGGTCACAACCAGACACATTATTTGTACCACTCCAAAAAACAGTTTCTGTCCACCACTAAACAGAGGAGCACATCACAGGTCTGGCATCTCCATGGTGTGAGATACCATTTTTTGTCCAGGAGACAGTCTTTGTGTTTCAGTCTGCCTTTGGTGGCATTTAGGGCATCTATAGCTATGGAAATGGCTACAGGAACATGATCAACTGATCTGTGTGACCCAGTGTTGAGCAGGACCTTGCAGGTGCGAAGCTCCCTCAAATAAAAAGGAGATGCGCTGCTTTGGAAGTAAAATAGTCTCATTAGAATCAGACATTTTTTAGACATTGAATTTATGACACTGATTTTTTTATCCTGTGCAATTATGTATGTGAATTTTTTTTGTACTTAAAATTTGTCAGCAAAAATTCACCTGCAAGAATTTGCCTGAAAAAAATTCACCTGCAGAAATTCGCCTGCAGAAATTCGCCTGCAGAAATTCGCCTGCAAATGTGTTGCCGCTTCTTCCGGTCACTTCAAAACAAGAGCATCTGCGGACAGTCTGGGGGCACTAGCTGTCATCAGGTCAGTCAAACATTTGATTCAGTTCCATTAGATGAAAAAAAAATACCGAATCTCAAATGGGTGTTAAAGCAATCAGCACTCGATCGAGTCGAGTGTCTTTTACGCTTATTTGATCACGTGACACACCATTGCCTTGGCCAGAGGCGAGTCTCTTAACAGTTTGCTGGTTAGTGGCTTAATGAAGATCAGTGATGAGATTTTTCGTGCCAAAAATATATTAAATCTAAATCTAAAAAATGTCTGATTCTAATGAGACTATTTTACTTCCATACGTGGCCTGCTTTACATTCAGTCAGTTCTTTACATACAAAGTAAACATCACTTAACTACATACAGCTTACAAACTGAATGTCACTAAACCCCCAAGTTTCAAAACTCGCCGTCAAAATCGCCATCCTTCTGTTTTTCTCGCTCTTTTCTCATGTTATTGTTTTTTTTATGCTTGCAAGCACATCTGGTTAATAGATTTACCAATTTTTACCATTTGTCATTGCAATAAAAGACAATGTTTTGAAAAAATATGGTTTAAATAATTAATTAATTAGAGTTAATTAATTAACTCTAGTTTTTGTTTTTTTTTGGCCTATTAACACAAATCCAAGACTGGTGTATAGTTTACAATCGGCTCTTTAAACTTGAACTGAAACTGAGTCTTGCTGCTACTTCCTCCCAAATAAGACATGTAAAAAAAATGCCTTTACGCATCCCCCTAAGGGTTAGGACAAAAAACCTAAAAGAAGGAAAACAAAGAGGTAATGAGAATTTTGGTGATGCTATAAAATGGAAATAAATTGTTTTTTACATTTAAGCGATCACTCATATTTATGCAGTGCCAGACTCTGGTAAATATGTGCAATAGACCTTAAAATAAATTCACCTTTTCATTGCATGATCGCCCAATGAAGCGTTTGGAAGACCAGTTCTTTGGGAGTGATATCACACAAAAGCTGTTTCTGTCCTACAAACGTGGAGTTTCCAAAACTCTACTGGGACTTCGGCAGAATAATGTGCTTTGGTCAGATGGTTGATCTTTAAGGCAACAAACACAGAGAAAGCTCCATATGCCCTCTATTAAGTACAGTAGAGGATCTGTGATGCTGTGGACCCTTTTCTCTTTCAGAGAACCTGGTAACCTTGTTATAGAGTGCATGGTTCCAAGGGTTCATGATGCTACAGCATTTTGTTGTTTAAAACTGGTGGATTCTGCCAGAAAACTATGGGTCACCATTGTGTCTTTCAGGACACAACAACAGAAAACATACAATGTGGTGAAAAGGAGTTTGCCCCCTGACAGATTTCCTGTCTTTTGTTGTTTTTCTTGTTTTTCCAACAAAAACTCTTCTTCAGCTCAGCACAGTTTGTTTTAGGATTAAGGTCTGAGGACTGAGATGGTCATGGAAGAAATGTAATATCACATCTGGTGAACCATGTCTGTGTTGATTTGGCTTTTTTGTAAAACAGATTTTTTGATATCATCAAATAATTGTTTATGTACAAACAAAGATAATCTGAGTAAATAAAAAAAAGCTGTTTTCTAATGATGATTTCAAATGATGAAAAACAGCTATCCATAACCGGTCCTATGTAAAAAAATTATCGCCCTCAAAACCTAATAACTAGGTTGTGGCAAGCTTGGCAGTAACAACTGCCTTCAAACATTAGCAGTCACTGGCAATGAACCTTTTAGATTGATGTGAAGAAATTTTGTCCTATTCTTCTTTGCAGAACCGTCAAATTTAGCAACATGAAAGTGTTTGCAAGTATAACCTGCCTATAAGGTAATTCCTCAGCAGCTCAATCAGATTACAAGTCAGACCTCAAAGAGGTCACGCCAAAACCTTTATTATTTTAAGTATTCAGAGGGCAAATTGCTGCATAGAATTTGTTTTTTATAACCCAAATTAGCTTGAGTCTAAGGTCATAAACTGATATTCAGACATTTGCTTCAGGGTTTTTGGTAGAGAGCAATGTTTCCATCAATTGCGGTCCTAAGTCATCCAGGTCCTAAAACAGTAAAGCAGCCCAGGCAATCACACTACCACCATGTTTAACCGTTGGATTGATTTCCTTTTCTGAAATGTAGTGTTAGCCCAGATGTAACCGGATTTAGACCCTTCAAACTGTTCCGGTTCAACAGAATATTTTCTTCAAAGCCTTTGGGATTGTCACGATGTTCGTTGGGAAATCCGAGTTGGCCTTTTTTTTTTTTTTGTTAGCGATCCCTGGTTGCCAATTTTGCCCATTCTTTTTCAAAGTCAATATCTTTGTCATCCATTCTTGAGTTTCTTTATATTGAAAAAGTAACACATCATGCCCCAGACGTTTTCACCTACTTCAAGCTGTCAGACAACAAAGCTTGATGACATATACTGGGGATTAACAAAGGCTGAGTGTGTCTAGTGAAATTGATCTCAATATTTCCAATTGATTCATTACTTAACAAAGGGGGTGATTTCTTTTAAATTGGGATCGTCATTTGGAAACTGCATGTTATATTCACTAGGGATATTTTTATGCGACATTGAAATGTTTTTAATGAAACATTTAAGTGTGATAAAAAAAACTAATCAAAACAGAAACAGTTCACCAGATGTTAAATCACATTTCTTCCATGAACATCTCAGACCTAAATCCCAAAAAGGCTGTGGGGATGAGCTGAAGAGTACAGCAAAAACAAAAGTCTCAGCACTCTGGAGGGTCTGCAAGTCCATCTCTCTGTATGCTCCAACCTTGTGAAACTGCATAGGAAAAGACTAAATGATTTTTCTATTGGGGGTTGCACAATATACCAACAACAGGGACAATAAAAATTGTGCTACCAGGCATTTTGTTAAAACCAATAATTTATTAGCATGAGATTTTTCCAAATTAAAGGTTGCATTCTAAAATGTTCTGCTTCTGCAATAAAAGTGGGATTTATTTTTGGGCTTTCTCCACATCTTTACCAAAGGTGCTAAAAAATGAAGGCAGCATAGCATCATCCTCTAAAAGAACTTTCACGTAATATGATGAAAGTTCACTTTCATTGTAAATATCTCATTTTAATTGGTTTGAGCTTGTAGAGTCCAGAAAACGGGGAGCCACTTTCACTTCTGAATGATTTATGTGCAAAGGCACGAATCATCATTCCATATTACACACACACACCACAAGTTTCCTAATTTACAGCCCTGCTGTAAACCCCCCCAAAGCCCACACATCTACACAGTCACTAAGCATCCAAGCACAACTAAACCTTCAGATGTGGAAGCAGCATTTAGTCGACCTTGACTCTTTACATTGACTTTTCATGAACAGCTTCTCCATGTTAACTGTAGAACATAAGCATGAATGAGCACCCACGTGTGTCCAGGACGGTCAAACAGTGACTCTCTCAGCAAGTAATTGGCCTATTATTAATGAGAGCACAGAAAACGCAAAGTCAGAGGATGAAATGAAGCAACCTATCAGGATAAATAAGTGGTGGAAAAGCCAAATCGGCAAGTGGGGCATCACAACACATCAGAGATTTCCCCACCCCCCCTCTCTCTGCTCACTCCATCCTTCATTCACGCTCCTCCAGTGGTATGCCCTCCCCTTTTCCTCCATGATATTCACCCCTCATCTCTCTCTCTCTCTCTTTGCCTTTGAAGATGCTTTGTTTTCTGACTTGCCTCTAATCTTCAAATAGGGTGATCTAATAATGGCCGCAAGAGTTCGTGTGCAAGCAAGTTCTGATACTCTGAGCCTTGTGCGTGTCTATGTTTAAGCCTCCTGCACGTGCCAATCTGCACGCATGTGTGTATTTCGATGTGATAGATGCATTCATGTTGACACTCCCCAACACTTTGCCCTGGGTGCTATTTGGATGTCATGCTGTGCCCTCCCAGTGTCTATCAGAAGTGGGTGGTGGTGGTGGGTGGGGGTGGGTTGTGTGTCACAGAATGATGGCTGGTACAGTTGACACACACTGACAGTTGGATATGAACAAATCTCCAGAGGGAAAAGGGGGGCAGAAAAAATGAGCAAAATTTAGAACAAAGACCTAATGGTAAACATAAACCTGATGCGTAGAGCTTGAATCCATTTTATCCACCTTCTAAAAAAAACAAAAATAAAAGATATCAGAATGAAAGCAATGATCTTGTACTTGACTGATCATCTCAACGCATTTCTAAATGCAAGGAAGGTAGGAGTTAGCTCTGCCTTTTCATGCAGGCTTATAGAAAATAAAAATACCCTTACATTTATACCCGTTCTTACATTTTGATTCATTAAAACCATAAACTTTAATGTATTTATTGGGATTGTCATATGATTGACTAACAACGTTGCGCAGAAGGAAAACAGTTCATGGGTTTTAAAGTTTTTAATAGACAAAAATGCAAAAAATGTAAAGTACATATGCATTTAGCTTTACTGGTTAATATTATATCGAACCCAAGTCTTTTAGGGTGTGCTTCTATCGAATCTGCACAGCTAGAAACAGGTTTTAGCTCATTCTTTTTTGCAAAACAGGTTAAACTCTGTCAGATCTGATAAAGGGTGTCTTAGGACATTAATTGACAAGCTTTGCAATAGATTCTCAAATTGACTTAGGTCTGCACTTTGATTAGGCCATTCTAACACAGGAATATTTCTTGATATAAATCATCTCAATGAATGAATGATTGGGTTGTTGCTTTGCTGGAAGGTGAACCTCTGCCCCAGTCGATAGTCTTTTGCTGCATCCTGGATTTAGCTCCATTCACCTTCCCATCAGCTCCGACTACCTTCTCAGTTCCTGCTTAAAGGAAGCATCCCCCACCATGATGCTGCCACCACTATGGTTTACTGTGGTTATGATGAGTTCAGAGTTATGTGCAGTGTTAGATTATCCCCAGACATACCGTTTTGCATTCATGCCAAAAGTTCAATTTTGGTCTCATCTGACGAGAGTACCGTCTTCGACACCGTGTCCTGTGGTAAACTCAGACAGGAACTTCTCCTGACTTTCTTTCAACAATTATTTTCTTCGTTCCACTATCTGTTAAACACACTTTCCTTTCTCCATGTGTGACATTTTGAAGACTTTGGATATTTGGTGCCCAGCCCATTTACAAGCCCATTTATTCAACCTTCACACATCATGAAAAATGCATTCATTAAAGTGAAAAGATTACCTTTAAGAGCAAAATAGACCTTGACAACGAGCTAGGATGAATGCAGATATCTTTGTGCTTTCCCTCCTCCTTTCCCTTTAAAGCATCCGTCGCAGCAGAAGCAGGCAGAGTTTATTTGGATAATAAAAAAAATCTTGTAAGGCAAAGACCTAATTGAATTGCTTTGGATGGTAAGAGGAGCTCAATACCCTTTAACAGGTTTGAGGGAGGATTGGGGGAAGGACATAAGAAGCAGAGATAGAGAAAATAGGAGGGAACCAGCATGGTGGCGGTAGGGGGGATCTGACAGGGAGGAGAATAATTGAGATGGACAGATAAGGAGGGAGGGAGGGAGAAGCAACGAGATGACAAAAATAAGGGGGAGAGGAGTTTAGAGCAATAAAACTATAAGTCAAATTGGAGGACCAATAATAGCAGAGATGAAAAACTGGGAGAAGAACTGATTCACTTATCAGCATGTATGTCTTGTTGTCTTCAGGGGGAGGTAAGGAGCTCACGCCTGTGCATAACGACACCAGGTGAGTAAGTGATCGGTCAGTAATGTGGCTGACTAATTTTCACTTTCTCACAAACAGTGATGGCCTTGACTCCAACAAGTTCTTTCAGCACGTCGTAGGCTGCCCACATGCCCTCTGGCATCCACTCACAGACACAGCATTTTTCTTACTTTCAAACAAAGAAAATAAATCCCACACTTGCACATGGCGTCTGGGCTTACACACTCAGACACACGCACACACCACTACAGCCTGTGGCATTAAGGTCATCCTGCCACATCTAATAAACTCTCAAGGAGGACTCAGGCCATGGCATGGTGTCCACTTTGCTCTGCTTATCGGCATGTGTCCTAAACCTGATTTTCAACGCGTCTGTTGGACGTCTCTCAAAGCATAATCTGTGCTTTCTTATGACTCCTTCGGTTTGGTCTGACTGCAGGGCCTTGAAAAAGAGTCGCTTTAAATATAGAACCGGTGTTTCAGATTAACTACCATTGCCATTCCTGGTGTGCCTCAAAAATATTTAGGTGGGGTTTGGGGATCCCTGTAGGTGGAAGATAATGGCAACTCTCACCAGAACTCTGTCCTCTGATTTGCCGCCTCTCGTCTCCTGCTTGATGGCTCGCACAAACTTAATGGGTTGTTTGTCCAGCACCTTCCTGATGCTCTCTAGGAGGAAATTAGAAAAAAAAAAAAGATTACATAGGAAAAAAACAGCTCTAATAGATTAACTTAAAGACAGCTAAAAGGTTTTACAACGAAAATCTATACATCTAATTATACAGCTGGAGGATAAATTAGTGTAACAGCATGTATAAATAAGGACAATCATTAAGGATGATCAATAGTGGCGGAAGTCAAAACTCTGCTTACCAAAATATTACTATTGCCTTATTTCCCCTACATGTAGAGTAGGGATATCACACATCACTTTAACAGTTCTTCTGAAAGGTTTAAATGTAGTCTTCAAGGGCATTAATGACATAGTTATTTGGGTTTTTTAATGATTCATTGGATCAGTTTAATTCCACTATAGTCCAGGAAGATTCCAAAAGCTTGATGTCTGTTTTTCCATTCCAAAACTAGTTTCCATGTATGTCTGGGGTGATTTTCTTGTCAGAAAACCCAGCTGCATCGAAGTTTAAACCATTGTACCTGAACTGTCACCCCAGAAGAAAGAAAAATGCTTCACACGTTCAATAGCAACTCAGAAACCGCTAACACTCAAGCCTCCAATAAACTGGAAACAGCTGGACCACCAGTGTTACGGTCAATATGGACTGAGAAAGTGCTAACCAGGAGAAAAGCCCATACTCCAAGACACCTTTGAGCTCGACAAATATTTATAGCTGCTCACATGGACATGGCAAATAAAGGTGCTATGGTCGGAGAAGACAAATATGTAGCTATTTTTCAAAAATGACAAGCAGGATGTTTAAAGGAGCAAAGTTGAGGCTTTCAAACCAAAGAACACCAACAACTGTCAAGCATGGTGATGGCAGCATCATGCTGTCCGGCTGTTTCACTGCTTGTGGTACTAGTACACTCCACTAACTGGATATAACAAGATTAATGACTGCTGCCAAATTCTTCAACCTTACCTCAAGTCAACAAATAGATGATGATTGAAACTTAGACACAATTGGGTGCTCCAACAAGCCAGTGATCACAAACATACTTCAAACTGGTAAAGCAGGCTAAAAGTAAGTGAGCATACTTACAGGCAAATCTAAATACAATTCACAAATTCTGCTAGGAAGAGTGCTAAAATATTTTACCAGACGCTACAAATGTGTGATGTCAAATATTTATTTGACCCATTGTGGCTTAGAGAAACTCCACAATGAATTTTAACCTGTTCACCCGATTTTTGTTTCAACAAAAATTATATAATGGTTGTACAACATTGAAGTATTTGTACAACCACTCTATAGTGAATAAAAGCAATCATCAAAAGCCCAAAATGAATTATATTTATGCCAATGTTGGCTGTATGTAAACCTCTGAGCAGAACTGCATATTAACAAGCCATAATGTTCAATTGTTTTAACTGGTATGACAACAGCTATTGAATAGAACAGAAAAACAGGGATGCCTCGGTTGCAATGGGGCTTATATATTTAGAGTGTGTGGCCTAGTAAGAATTAATTGTAACAATACTGTGGTAAAGGGGTTGCTGTTATCCTAGATTTTCTGTCAGCCTACTGCTAAAGTTAAATCAATGAAATGCAGTGACTGAAAAAGCTAATTTCTCATGCAAATTCTGATCCCACCTTTTGCACCAACCCCAGTGTAGCTATTTAAATAGATACAAACCATATGAAGATAAATGCTGAAAGAGAAGCACTATTTAATATGGTTGATTCACTGCCAATACAACACCAGCATTATGAGGTCAGTATCAGCGCACATGCAGATTCAGCACATTGGGTCTTCACCTCTAAATGAAATATTTGTAAATCATCTGCTGTGAGCTTCACAGTTAACAGCTCAAAAATGATCAACTATGGGATGCTTTCTGTACTAAGAATGGCTTGATAGAAGAGGGAAAGAAGATTTAACAAAAAGGAATAGTCGGTGAGAAGAAAAAAAGGAAAGAGCCTATAGTGGGAACCGTCACATGCAAAACTAACAATATTTTAGAGAATAAAAGAAGTACACTGCTGGTTCATATCAACAGAACTGTTTCAGAGCTATAATGCCTTGTAAACGTATTCATACCTCTTAAACCTTTTCACATTTTGTTAAATTGTAAGTACACATTTCTGCATGTTTTATTGGGATTTTATGTGCCATAAAGTAGGGCTTAATTGTGGGAAAAGAATGCATTGTTTTCTATATTTTTACTGATATAAATTTGAGAAGCATGGCGTATATTTGTAATCAGCCCTGAAATAATGCTTTGTAAAACCACAATCTGCTCCAATTACAGCTGCAAGTTTTGAGAGGTCTCTACCAACTTCACACATCTAGACAGAACTTTCTGTTCATTCTTCCTTGCAAAATAGTTCAACCTCAGCCAGATTGGATAGAGGGTGTCAAGTCTTTGAAGCCACAAACAGGTTTTCTGCATTTAGCGCCATCTATCACATAGTGTTTAGCATTTACTCATTTGGCCAGAGCACCTTCTTCCACATGTTCGCTGTGTCACCTAAATGGATTGTGGCTTACTGCAACCAGGAGTTACTATATCTTTATAGACCTGTCCTGCCAAGGGATTCTTCCACCTGAACTGTAGTTCTCTGCATCTCCTTCAAAATGATCATGGCCCTGTTGGCTGCTTCTGTGATCAATGCCCTCCTTTCCTTTCCTGTGAGTTCAAGTGGATGGTAATTGTGCCAGATTTGTACAGTGCCCGACAAGGAATTGTTCTGTGAATTGTTCTGCAGCTCCTCCAAAGTTACTGTGGGCCTCTTGACTGCTTCTCTGATTGCTTTCCTTGCCCTGCCTCTTGGTTTTAGGTTAAAAGTCTTGTCTTGCAGCTCTGCCAGACTATTTCTGTTTTCAGATGATGTATTGAACAGAGCTCTACGAGATGTTCAAAGCAGGGGATATTGTTTTATACCCTAAACCTTATTTCATACTACTTCATGCTACTGTGCTACTTTACTTTATACATTAAAGTCTATGGCTGTAAAGTGGCAAAATGTAAAAAAGTTATTTGAAAGGCACTGTAAAACCTGTGAGAGAGTCATACTACACCTAGCTGGTCAACCCTGATGTAACTCACTGAACCGCACTAGAGGCTTCCTCCATTTCCGTTCTACATTCAGCATGATACGTTCTGCTATTACACAAAGATAATGTCAACCTATATCCTCTGACGGCAAACAGGCAACATATGCCTACAAGCTGTGATATGTATTCGCAGCAAACATTTAAACTAAGCCCACCACTCCAAATGTGCACTCATGGAGCTCAGCAGATGGAGATGCAGCGAGTCATGCTGTGTCACGACACTCCATTGTGTCAAAGTCTCCCAGACTCTCCCACCAGATTGCAATTCTCCCCATCCGCCAACAGCAGTGGAAGCTGGATGTCACGCTTGATCGGGCAGAGGCAGATGCTGCAGGGATGGGGTGGGTATAGGGAGCTCGCTGGTGGATTGAAAGAGGGATCAGCTGAAGGCAAACATGGAGTTCTTGGCATTAGGCTGGGTAAGATCCAATCACTTAAACCATTTAACTTACTATGCAGCACCCTGTGGCCTACCAGGGTGACCTCAGCATCTGCTCCCAAAGGTATAAAGAGGGGGAGTAGGAGCAGGAGGGGAAGAAACAAACAGTCTGCCCATTAGATTCCTCTGCTCAAATCTTCACTGACTTTTTGACTGCTTGATGTAAAAATTTAACTTTTGAGGGTAACAAATACTAGCCTTTAAAATTGTTTAAGTGATATTTATGCATATTTCATATAAATGCTATAATGGTACCAAATACTATGCAGAGAATGTCATTATTCTGTGTTGGAGCACAAATTTAAGTTTGCCTCTAGCTTTAGCTAGTTTAGTTACAGAGCCAATGCAAAAAAAAGTTGAGTTTTCCAAGCAATAGTTGGTAATATAAGACACATTTTAGGTGTCGTTGTCAGGGGATGGTTTAAGTGTTTACCTCTTACTAAATTAGATGTTTAAAGTTATCGTAAGAACTTTATGTTTTAACTAGCTTAGTGATAGCACTAATGATAAAGTCAAATATGCTAGTAAGCCAAGTTTCGTAATCCTGAGGCACTTTTTGCTGATAAACAACAAGGTTTAAATGACACTTTCTGGAATATATTCTAAACCTGTATTAATAATTCAGTAACATTTTATGTCTTAACAAGTTCTTAAAATATAATTAAAACGTTTTTAATTGTCTAAATCTAAAACTTATTTGTGTGAACCAACAACCGCAGGTGAGAAACTGCATTCTTCTTAATCAGTGGGTGTGGTACTGATCGATCTGCTGAAAAGTGAACGTCATAGTCTTGCGTCATTTGCAGCCCTCTAACTAAGGGGTCTGCAACATGCATTACAGCGCCCTATCTGACTTTTTGGTCCCATCACAGTGGCTCTTGGGTCAGCAGTTATATAAATGACCAATAATTTAAACTGAAAGATGAATTTTTTTCATGCATTATCTGCATAGAATTTCCACCAAAAAGATAAATGTTTTTGGCAAAAAGAACAATGTGCTTTATTCATATATTTTTATTTCATTTATTCATAAATGTTAAATGGACTTAATGGGTGTCTAAAATACAGCACTTGTTCCCATGTGATTGTTAAAATTGTCTGTAAAAAAGAACAATATTTTTTCCTAACTCCTCAATAAAAGGCAGGTTATAGGCATTCACCAGACCTAAAGGGTTACTTTTTTTTGAGGGTCATGCAGGATTTCCAGCTCTGCAAAAAATTTAGTTCGTAGGAGTGAACACAAAAAAGGTTTTTGGGAATATAAGGACTGCTGACCAGGGTTTGTTCCACGATTTTCCTCCATTAAGCTACATTCATCTTCCAATCAACTTTGACCAGTTTCCATTTCCCTTCGGAAGAAAAGCATCCAAACAGCATGATGCTCTTGCCACCATGTTTCACTATAGGGATGGTGTGAAAGGTGCTGGTGTTCGTGTTCCATCAAATACAGTAATTTGTATGTAGGCTAAAAAGTGTAATTTTGATCTCGTATGTCCCTTCTGAAGAAAGACATCCCACGCAGCATAATGCTGTCACCCCGTCACTTTTTCCCCACATTTAATGTTTTGAATGCAAGTTCAAAGATCAGTTTTGATCTAATTCGACCTGAAAATCTTCCTCCACATGCTGTGTCCCCTACATGGCTTTTACCTAACTGCAACCAGGACTTCTCAAGATTTCTTATAACATCTAACTGTTTTCTCAGAGCACGTAACGCCTCCCGATCAACACCCCTTCTGCTCCACCTTGTCCTCCTCTGGCAGGTGTGATAATGACTATAATGCCGCCTGGTGCTGAGACAGAAGGGACCTGACAAGGTGGATCTGGCAAACGGCGGGACTTAACTCGCCGCATCAGGATAATCAACAGTGAGAGACGCACCTTCTCTGACACCCCATCGTCTAAACATGTTGATGCGCTTTAAGCGATGCACTGCCCGAAAGCACCCCCCCTCTCAACACACACACACACAGTGCTATTGCCGCCTTATGCACGCAAACAGCTCCCAGTCACATCTTAACTCCCACGCACACGTGCGCTGAGATACAAAAAAGAAACTCATAATGAATCCATGAAGCGCAGCGAGACGCTCACACGCACTTCAGGCTTAAAAATACCACACGAATGAACTGGACCCAATGCGCACTTCCAGTTACATGGCAGATTTGGGTTATGGGAGTCATTTCCATCGTTTTCATGTGGTGTTAAACTCGTTTTAAATGAAATTCAGAGGAAAGCGGCTCAGGAGAAAAGAAATAAAATGGCCATGAGATCGGTCCCCTGTGCATCCTCTTTTTTTTTTTAATTTTTTTTTAAAGAAGTCTCGACACACTCTTTTCCTGGTAAACTTACCTGTGATTTCCCTGCTCACGTTGACAAAACCGACCGCTGAGTTCTCTTTGGAGGCCATGGTGCGCTGCGCTCCGTCCGCCCTTCCGGCCGTTTCTTCTTCCTCTCCACTTCTCAAATCTCCAGTCGGACAGGCGCTGGCCACTTCTTTCCCCCTCCTGTTTGCACCTCCTGTATATCCGGGCGCCTGCAGGTGCTCCTTGGCGTAGCAAAAGTCCGTAAAGTGAGGCGAGGAGCGCTGCCGCGGTGCGCACTGGCGATCTCTACTTCAGCACCTCGGCAGAGAGCAGAAAGAGGAAAAGAGGGAGGGAGAGAGGGAAGCATACACAGAGAGGAGAGAAAGCGAGACTGGTGGGGGTGGTGGTAGGTGCCTGTGAGGGTTTCAGTTCATCTGCTTTAAGCTTAATTTTAGCAGAGCTTTGGCGCGAAATTCTGCAGGGCCTAAAAGAAGCGGGTCCCACTAGGTAACCGAGATGACAGAAGTTGAGGGAAATAGAATGAGGAGTCCTAATATACAGCTGCATCTATATAATTTAGGAAATTGTCGGAGTTCATTTTTTTATTTACATATTTTATGGACTCTTTACACTCAGAGCGATATATTCCAAGCATTTATTTATGGTTATATTTCTCAGAACATTTAAATGTTAACACAAAAAAGATATTAGTTTTATTTTAAAAACTCAGCCTACTGAAAGGCCCATGTACTGCCCAGTATATGCACTCAGTACTTGGTCAAGGCTCCTTTTTCATGAATGAGTCCACAACTTGTGAATCTCCTCCAAAGTCTTGAATGGGATTTGCTTCACAATCCTCCCACTGCCATCCCTGTTCTGTTTGCCCCTTTTCCTAGCACACTTTTTCCTTCCACTCAACTTTTAATTATATGCTTGGATATAGCAGTCTGTGGACACTTTTAGCAATGATCACCTTGCAGAGGGTGCCAAGACAATCTTCATGACAACTGTCAATTCAGCAGGCTTCTTCATTATTGTGTAGGCCATAACATAACAAATCCATATTACAGTTTTAGTTTTGCTGTTCCACCTTTCAGAAAAACTGAATTAGGGATTTCCAATGGCTGTAACCTATAATAATCAAAATGAAGAAAAATAAATGCTTAATAATATCACTATGTGAAAAATGAAGCTACATAATATGAGTTTCACTTTTGAATTGAACTACTGAAAAAAAGGAATATCATGGTTTGTGAGGTTGAAGCAGGACCAAATTGCAGACAGGAACGCGGGAGCCACATGGCACACTGCAACAGAATTAAACAGAACTGAACTGAACACACTTACAGGAAGGACACAAGGAGAGCAGGAGATGGAACCAAGACAGCTTAGTAGAAAAAGTCAGCATTAGGTAATGGAAATTAGGGAGCTTAAATGCAGAGATGTGGTCACTGACATGGGAACCAGGTGAGTTCAATCAGGGGAATGTTGAACAGCTGTGGAAAAGTACTGCGTAGAGGAAACTGACGGAAGGAGATTAATAAACACAGATAACACACAGCAAGCTGAACTAGACACAAAATGATCTACAAATCCAAAGGTAAAAAGCCTAACACCAAAAAAAGAAATGAACTAGTATAAAAAAAAACACAAACAATTGAATTCAATTCAATTCAAAAATACTTTATTAATCCCAAAGGGAAATTGAAAGTTGTTGTAGATTATTATGTAGGTTTCTTCAAAGAGCAGTTGAAGATGCTGATGGCTGTGGGCAGGAAGGATCTCCTGTAGCGGTCTGTCTTATAGCAGGAGCCTCTGACTGAAGACACTCTGTTGTTGTACAGAAATGGACAAGAAGATGAGCAACACAGTAATAATAATGAGTATAATAATAATGGAATAATGAGCAACACAGAAATTAACTAAGGAATGGAAACCCCTAAACAATAAGAACAGCTCAGAAATGATCAGAAAACAAACAAAAGAAAAACAAAACACAAACACGTATTGATCATGACAGTCAACTTGTGATGATATTGTCATGTTTAGGCTTGAACAAAGACTCAAAACGCAGAAACTTAAGGCTCCCACATAGTTGGGTGTACTATGAGCAGCACAGAATCCATGCGCACTGTCCACAGAGATTTGAGGTTTCATAGTTGAGCGTACCATTTTCTTACATTCCTGGTGAGAAACATGTTTATCCACACTTTCTGCCATGGCGTCCTTAGACGACGGGGAAGAGCAAATTTGCCTCGTAGTTTTGGATAAACAAAAAGAAAAGAAAGTGGTATGAGGCCATAAAACAGACTAGGGATGAAGAAGGGGAATACACCTGTCAGTGTGACCTAGATAGTGTCAATGACATGGCACGTCCTTGCGAGTGGTTGTTCAGAGCAGTGTGTCACATGTAAAGTTTAATGTCCAGACTTTTTCCGCCCCAGCAGTTTATTGTGTGACACCGCATATGCGGTTGTAAAAATTAAGCTTTGCGTGGATGTGTCCAGCAGATTTCTGCTTTGACTACACTTGGATGTCCGAAAAGTTTATTTAACAAACAAATGTTTCACAGATTACAGGCAGGGACCTTCAAGGTGGATCAGGAAGTGACCTATGGAGGAGAAGAGAATGGTACAGGGAAAGTTGACTCCAATCCTCAGAACCTACTACCCTAAAACTTTTATCCCCTTCTTCCACTAGCTCTATTTAACTCGGCTCCACTCCACTTGGCCTGCTTTTTGAGCCTTTCTATACCTGTTTTTTCCTTACTGGTAACTACTTTTTTCGTCGCTGCTCCTGAGTAGGGACTACAGGTGACGTGAACAGACTGCTCTTCACTGATCGGCCATGAGACCAGGAGAAATAAGTTAATAAAACTCATGAGAGACTACAATAATATTATGGACCACAATGGCCGGAGCAGGTCAAATCATAAACTATGCCTAAAGCCTGAAAGAAAAACACATGAGCTTTCAGAATTACACACAGGTGGGGCAGTGTATTTAATAACATCCTAAACCAGCTAATCACACATAAAATCAGCTGTTTGAAGCGCAAGCATTTCCCCCAAAACAAACAAAACAATTCCACCATGAAACTGCATGTTTGGTTCAGAAATGTATTGACGGTCCTTAAGCGAACCAGCGTCTGCAGGAGGAGGGAGCAGACAGAGAGCAGCCGCCAGTAATCAGACGGCCTGCATCAGATGAAATGGGAGGAAGACCCCACTGAATCCGCGGAGCATGAATTTCCAATATCCAACCTAAAACTTCACAGCGGTCAAAGGTCCGCGGTTTTGCGCTTCAAAATCCTTGTTCTCATTATTACCATTGCTTAGACAAAATCTTCCTCATAAAACCCAAAATTGTAACTTCTTCAGGCAAAACTTTGAAGCATCTGTCATGATTTGTGGGTGTTTTTGGGTTCTTCTCATTATTATTATTATTCTTGATAGGTTTTGAATCTTTCTTCTGTTATTTTCCTGGTAATGTTTTAGTTTTTGTCTTCTAGTTCATGTTTTGTAAAGTTAGCTTTTTGGATATTGTTTCTGGTGATGCTTTAATTTCATGGTTTATTAGTTGTGTTTCTATTAGTTTGTATTCAAGAGTCCAGCCACGTTTTATTCTCTCCTGTCTGTTTTCAATTATCTTTATTTGGTTCACCTGCACCTTGCATTCAGTCTCCTCGTTTCACCTGGTTCTTGCTCCATATATACACATCTGTTCTGTTCATTCCTTGCGGAAACATTTCAGATCATGTCACCTTGTTTTCTGCCAGTTTTTGTTATTCATGCTAAGCCTGTCCATGCCTGTTTTTGCCATCACCTTCTGTATTTAGTTTGTTTATTAAATCATATTTCTCACCAACGATGCTTCCTGTCCGCCCACATTCCGGGGACCTCTGCCATACCAGCCCTGGAAGCATCACCGATGCTGACCGTGGCATCTCTCCTTTCTGCTTCTCCACACCCTCCCTCACATCAAAACCGCTGTGCCTTATTTCATAAGTTCTGGCTGGGCTGTGTTCCCGATAATTATCCCAGTGCATTATTTCACACGTGAAATTTTTTTTATTTTGTTTATTTATGTTTTTATTTTCTATTTATTTATTTTTTGTAGTTTCACGCTAATTACTTCAATGAGACAATGCCACACAGTAACATTAATAGCGCACTACACTGTGCACTACATTGACGGCTGGAAGTGGGGCTTCAAGCTATTAACTCCAGTCATCAGCAGGTCAATGGAAACGCAACAGGTTCTCTACGGAGTGGAACGGGACCGAGTGGAGTGGAGCCGCGAGGCCAAAACGTGGCAACGGAAAAGGCTCCTTAAATACATCCCTGCTCCAGCATACCTGAATCAAACCTCTGAATTCCCTCATCAGCATTCAGTCATTCAGCTCTGCAGAGACCTGCTAATGAGCTATTCCTTTCATTCAGGTGTGTTGGAGAAGGTATGCATCTAAAGGTTGCAGGACAGTAGCTCTGAAGGACTGGAGTTTGACATCTCAGTGTAGTTTGAAATGACAACAAATCTTGCTACTTATTAAACACAGATTGAGCCATGAAAAGTACCCCCTTATAGATGTCTTATAGATTTTTATTGTTTTTGCTTTTTATATAACAATAACATGTTTCATAAGCATAAAAAAATCAAAGAAACTAAATAAATACATAATAAAATTTTCATAAAATTTTTTTCTTGCCTTACGTAATGTGAAAGTAATTGCCCACTAATTATTGGTTGTGCCATCCTTCATGCCAATGACTGCCATCAAGCATTTGTGATAACTTGTAACCAGTCATTTAAGTCACTGTGGAGGAATTTTGGGCCACTTTTCTTTGCAGAATTGTTTAAAATCAGTCGCATGTGATTAAGATCACGCCACAGTATCTGAGTGGGGTTTAGTCCACACTTTGACTAGGTCACTCTTTTGTTTTTGAGCCATTCAAATAAAACACAACATCAATGGATCATGAGAACCAACCTATGATGATATTGACATGTAGTTGAAGTAAGCCAAAGGTTTATTTAACAAAGAAATGTTTTATTGATTACACACACTGATTGTCCCTGATTAGCCACAGTATCTGAGTCTGGTTTTAGTCCACACTTTTGACTTCTTTATTTTTGGCCCATTTAGGGGTGTACTTGCTATTGTGCTTCAAATCAGTTTACTGCTGCATAACCCAATAACCTCAGTTTATGGTTGTGAACTGATAGCCAGACATTTTCCTTAATTATCCTGATGCTTTCATGGTTCCATCAATCAAAGTTGTCCAAGTTAAAGCTGTCAATCAAAGGTGTCCAAGTACTTAAGCTGCAAAGACCAGACCATCACACTACCACCACCATGTTTGACTGTAGGTATATTGTTCTTTTCTGAAATGCTGTGTTGTTTTATGCCAAATGTAAATGGACCCAAAACTTCCAAAAAGTTCTTCGTTTGTCACTTTGGCTAACAGAATATTTCCCCAAAAGTCCTGTAGATCATTAAGATGTTTTTCTAGAAAATACGAAATGGGTCTTTGGGTTTTTTGTGCTCAGCAGTGGTTTTCACCGTGGAGTCTTCTTCGCTATTGTTGAATCATGAACACTGACCCTAATGGAGTCGTGTTAGGCCTGCAGTGATTTAGATCTTGTTTAGGGTTCTTCTGTTACATCCATGACGAGTCATTTATGCACTTTTAGAGTAATTTTGTAGGCCGGCCGCTCGTAGGGAAGTTTACTACTGTTCCTTTGTCTTTCAATGGTTCCAAAGCCTAGGAAATATTTTGCAACCATTTCCAGACTAATAGATGTCAGTGACTTTGTTTCACATCTGTTTTTAAATGTATTGAGATCAGGGCATGATGTCTTACTTGTTGAAATCTTTGTAATTAAATGTATAGTCTACTTTCTTGAAAGGGTTATGGACAACAGTCATACTGATCACCATTTGAAGCATCATGAAGGTACTCATTTAAGAGACTAAATCTAAAAACAGAGATGGGCCATTCTGGTCTTCAGCCATCTTAGACAAAATCTTTCATTGTCAAAAACATCATAAGAAAATCTTTTCTTTTTATGATTGTTCAGTGTGACAGACTCCCTGAAAGCCATGTTAGCAGTCTGACGCATCAAAGATGTCGTAAGGATATCAAGTAGTTTCCAAATTTTTTCAGAAACATCGAACAGAGTTTTTGTCCTTTTTTTTCCCAGCAATGAGTACCTTCACCGCTGTCTCCTATTTTGTCATCCTCTTTTCGCTGTTTCAGAGTACAAATTTTGTATCAAGAGCGGATCAGTTTGCTCCCATTTAATTGTTGGAGTTGTTGGTCTGTTAGGTCTGTCTTCCTGGAGACATTCTGTCGCGGGAAAATCTTGTAAAGTGTGACAGGAGTTAGTATCAAGATGTTATCATTACAAGCTGATGCAGTGTGATCTGTTTAAACAACCTTTACAAAGGACAAAAATAAAACCTCTCAAATAAAAAGATAAAATCAACAGAAAAACATCAAAACAATCAGAGTAAACAAAAACAATAAAAATCAAACTTGTAACTGAAAAAATGTAATTATAGACAGAAACACTCCAATTAAAAATAAAAAAGAATTAAACTCTATTTTCTACCGTTTTAAAAAGAAAATAATTATGATGTACCTGAAGAATGTTTAAACATAATACCCCATCAAAAGGTTTTTAAAAATAAATAAGTTTTTAAACTTATTTTTCTGTAAAAATGTAAGAAGATAAAAGGAAATGGAGCCATACATCAAACTCTTTTCACTCAGAGGCCTTCTCCTCATGGCTGTGATAGGATTTGCGATGGAGAATTGGGAGGCCAGGTTGAAGCTCAAGCTGAAAGTAACGCTGATATATGATTCACCCACTCATCTGAATGGCTGCTACTTGTCAATGTCAGTGCTTGTGCAACACAGTTCAGCTGTTTTTATTTGATGCAGCCGAAATTAGACTGGGCTGTTTAACTCTTTTAGTGCCATACATCACTTTCTAATCTGACAAATCTGTTCAGGAGGACACAAATTAATGAGTTGCAGCAGGTGCCGCTGTCTTTGGCTTTCCAAAAAATTGTCCCCCCAGGGCTTCTAAGCTGTTCTACGAAAGTGTGGGGGTCTGCCACATCAGTGTGTGCCCCTCTTTATATGTGGGCCTGTGTATGAGAGATCTTTGTGTTTGTATCTCACTGAGAGTTCATGCTGATGAAAGAAGAGCCAGAGGGGGGCATTATGGCAGAAAGAAATTGGGGTGGGGGCGTTGAAAGAGAAGGGCAAAGTATATGAGGCTCGAATAAGAGGTTTATAGTCTGGGGGGCTGTAACTGTCTCCAGGTTTCATCGGGTTAAAACTTTATCTCTGTTCAAAGGTGCACTTGAAAGGAACAGCCATTATTTATTCATCAGTGCTGCATCTCATAGATACGTAGGAGTCGGGATGATCCATATACTCTCAGTTACTTTTTTGTCTACTGTATGTATATGAGCCTGCAGCAGTGGTTGCATGAAAAGATTTATATAGACATTGTTTATCCAGGGAGCAATGGGTTCAGAGCTGACCAAAGAAAGGAGAAACACATTCATTCATTGATACTCTTTTGGTTTTACTGCAGATCATTCTTTTTTGGTGGAGAGATATTACATCTTAGCTCATAAAGACTCAGTAATGGAAAGAGAAAGAAACCAAAGAGCACTGGTTGATTTGAGAAGCAGGATTATTAAAAAGCACTCCTACCTCTATGAATCTGTCTGTTGGTTGGTAGTGTTGCAGCGCTCCCATAAGGCCACTTTCCCCGGTAAAGAATAATAAATCTCCTACTGGGTAACATCACAGGAGACTGGTTCAGGCTGTAGGATTCAGTGGGTACCAACTGTATTCATCTCACTGCTTTTTGTGATGCAATTGGATATTTGGAATTTGGTTTAAAATGCAGCCTTTCCATCTGATTGCTATATTCACCTCAGACGGGGTTGTCCTCTGTATCTGAATATTGTGCGACAGTGAAAAAAAAGCTTCCTAGAAAAGAAGAAGAATCCTAAAGCTGTATTACACTGCCCTCATCTGGCTGAACATTGCACACATCTACTATGATTTAAAAAGACAGGAACAATATCACCATACTGTATCACAGCTGGTAGGACCTTAGTTTAAATGTTGATCAAGTGGGATTTACTTATTCTCCTTGTTGATGTGTTAGTTTTTACCAGGTTTTTAAAACAAAGTTAAATGTAAATATGTTTAATCCTACATTTTTTATATTTGTTGATGGGGGGCATTAAGCCAAAAACAGACTAGATTATCTATTGGTATCTCACTGCTTGTTAGGTAAACTGAAAGTAGGTCAGCAATATGAGAGTGGAGATGAAAGAAGCTTTCTGCAAAACTCTCTGCAAAAAAAAAAAAAAATCATACAGTGTATGGTTGGCACCATCCATCTTGCTATTAACTAACACCAGCTTCCTTTCCCTTCTTCCTCTTGCTGAAGAAAAGTATTCCCACAACATGAAGCTGCCACAACCATGTTTCAAGGTGGGCATGCTGTGTTCAGGGTGACGAGCAGTGTCAGTTTTCTGGCACATATGGTGCAGACGTTTGAGCTCATCTGACCGGAGCACCCTATTCCTCTTTTGCTGTGATCCATTTAGGTTTTGATGAAGTTCAATTGAGTTGATGTTAAACAACATTATCTTTTTTCTTCTCTTCGATATAACAGATCCAATTTATAATATATAATCAGTTCAATCCAATCATACAGGCAGATTCCAATTCCAAATTTCCAAGATCAGATACATTCCAAATTGAGTTGAGTTGACTTTTCTACCTAAGAAAACCCAGGTGACTGCATTGACTCACTGACATTGCACCAATCTCTCAAACTGAATGAGCACATGACACTGGACAGATGATTGCACAGAGTCGTTAACTATGCATCAATCTTAGCATGCATGTAAAGACAGAGGAAAGAAAAACGTTTTTGGGAGTTACTTTCTTCTTGCCACTCGTCCATGAACGTCAGACTAGGAGAGTGCATGCCTATTAGTATTCTGTCTGTTAACAGATTCTCCCACATAAGCTGTGAATCTCTGCAGCTCCCCCAAAGGTATCATTGGCCTCTTTTGTTGTTTATTCGTAATTATGTTTTCTGCTTTCTACTTTGTGTTGGCTTGTGACACATGAAGTGTGTGGTTGTAACATGACAATAAGTAAAGAAAGGTTCTAGGGACAGGAATAATATTGCAAGGTTGTGTAATTAATGTGTTTCATTGGATTACTGTACGTTACATGCCAGAGCAAGAATCTTGTCTATGAAGTGGTTGTTTTCTTCAAACTCCTGCATAGTGAAATGTCAAAAAGAGGATGTGTGAGAAAAAGTCTCAGAAACAGTAATGTAAGGGAACACTGTTTATCATATCAATCATAAAACAATAATCTACTCCCTAAAACACAATTAAGTAAAATGTGAAATAACACCCCTCTCCCAGAGCCTGAGCTAATTTAGGATAGGCTGAGGTGAAGTGGAAAATTGTTAGGCCATTGGATGAATAAAGACCTACAATTTTGGTTTATCAAGCAGGCCACATTTTCCATTAGAGGTGCTGGACCAGAGGAAGATAGCTTTGAGTGAACTGCCTCATTATTAAAATACTGTGCAGTATAAATGTTCAATGTTTCTATTACTGCATTTTTTTCTTGCCACTCTAACATCTTACCAGATGTGCCACACAGTTTATCCTCTATATTTAAGGCGTCCCAGGGGCATACATTTCCTTGGCCTTTTGCTACAATGACCCAGCTTTAGAAAACTAAATCACAGTGGCCAGTTGCTTAATGAGCCTGCATGCAGATTAGTAGCAAGTGTGAAACAGCTGGCTACAAGGAGGCAGCTTGACTGCCTGCATGTTCAACTCTACACCAGAGGCTGTACACTCCACTTTGCCTGGATCCCTGCTGTTTCAATACTTCACTTCCTCTGATTCATCTCTTTCTTACAAGTTTGCCTCAAGAGAAAAAGCATGGCCAGTAAGTCGGTGAATTATTTGAAGTAACACGGGGGGATCACTTTTAATACTGGAGAGTGGATAACAGCATGAGCCGGACTCCTCTGCTTCTATTTCATGGCTCCACTGATCCGTTATTGTCATACGCCGAAAGCCTGAAAAGAGCACTGATTGGACACTAAGGCCTGAAGGGCTTCCTTGTCCTTTTTCAGAAGATCTATAAGGCCTTAGACATTAAGATAACAGTTCAGATTTGACACTAATATGTCATTTTATTTTGACACATTTTCACACCATGATGTCAGAGGAGAAGACCCTCAATTGAATAGGTTTCTGTCACACCATTTTCTGAAACCATCTTTTTTTAATTTGATGTCTCCTGTCCTGAAAAAGTCAGCTGCAAATATGAAAATGTAATCATTTATTTTAGAGTTCCTCTGACTGAGCCTGCCAGCCTAAACATGTAGGTGAATTTAAATGTGAAGACAAAACATCCTGAAATGATACGAATCAATAATGCCAGTTCAGCACAACACTGGAGAGAAAGAGGAGCCTCAAGCAGCAGTGAAGCTGCAAACATCGGCAGTTAATATTAAATCGTACACTAAAATGTCCATTTTTCGTTATCATAGGTACAGCATGTGTCAGCTTGAAGAAAAAAATTACAGAAATATAATAAACATTGCATTATTTTATTGTACTGGGACACTATATATAGTGTTGTGAGTAAGTGTGTGGTGGATTTAAATTCTAGCTCTTAACATTATTATTATTATTATTATTATTATTATTATTATTATTATTATTATTATTATTGGTGGGGGTAGAGGCCACAATGGTATTAGCCTTTGTTAATCGATGTATTTACATTTATTAATTGTATTATTATTCTATACTTAAATGATGATTTTTCAATATTATTATTAATATGTTTTAAATTAAACTTGGATTCTCTGTCAGCACTCTGTTCCATAATAATTGTGTTGTTTCTATTTTATTTACTAGTTTTTTTTTTGTATTGTTCGGTTGGCTCTTTTCTGTCATTTAATTGTTGAAGCATGGCGATTCTGTCGTCAATGATTTGTCTTTGTAATCCCCCTCCTACATATTGTTGAAAATTATGATAAAATGTAACTATTTTTTTAGCTAATTTTGCACCGCTCAAGGTGGCAGCAGGTTGGAGTAGCCCTGTTGTACAACGGCTCTTTGAAGAAACCTGTATAATATGAAATACAACAACATTTAATTTCCCTTTGGGATTAATAAAATATTTTTGATTTGAATTGAATTGAAATAGATTACTTCATACAGCAATTTGCAAATGGCGGAGGCAGGGTCATGCTGTGGGGATGATTTTCCTCAACAAGGGAGGCCAGCCAGAGGTGATGGGAAAATTAATGGTAAATCCAGAGCAATCAGGAAAAGTTTTGTCTGTTTTAATGTCAGACAGTGAGAAGAAAACGTATATTTTATGTCTTTATAAATGTGTGTAGATATCTAATTTTAACTGTGCCGTATTTATAATCTCTGAGACAAATATTGCTGAAAATCCTATCAACAGCTCCAGTGTTTCTAAACCCAGCAAACGTTAACCTTTACCTGCAGCAGCAAAACTCTCTCTGAGACTTTATTTCAGAACAGGAGCCTAATGACAAATCTATTGATTGTTAGACAAACATTAACTGGTTTCTCTCTGAAGACAGTCAATAATACATCAGAGTGAATCTGCAATCCCAGCACTTTATCTCAGCTGCCAGTCTGTTGCTCAGCATCAATGGCACGAGGAACAGCACGCTTAATGGGGGAGGGGGAACCCTATCAGTCACAGGGAATTTTTAGTGACGCACTAAATATCTGATATAATATGAACCACTAATAAAATCACTAATATGTATTTTATTTTATTTTGCTATAAACAAGATCATTTCATTGTTTGTGTCCATCTGTGTTTTCCATCAGCCATGTTTTGAAAGCTAATTGAGAACCTGGAGACACCTCTATCAGGATAGGCTAGGGTATGTTTTATGTGACAAACACATCAGTAGAGTTTATGAAACAGCTAAAGGAAAAAACTGTTAGATGTGAAGCTAATATCTTAGAGTATGCAATAATCGTGCAGGTATAATTTGATCATTGCAGATGTTTGTGCAGTTTCTTGCCTGAGTAATCATACCTCTTGAACAATATCCCAAGGTTGGAACATCTCATAGTGGACTGGAAAGAGATTAGCACAACGTTAGTACAAACCTACAAAGGCCTGACCATCAACCTAACACACCAAGACAATGACAGCATTAATCAGAAAAGCAAGGAGGAACTGCAGAAATAAACAGCTCAGGTGGGAGAATCTGTCAACAGGACAGCTATTAGTCGTGCACGTCTCAAATATGGCTTTTATTGAAAAATGGCAAGAAGAAAGCTGCTGTTCAAAGAAAGACATATTTAAGGTTGTTTAAGATTTGAAACAAGCTATTTAGGGGAGAAAGAAAGTGGAAAAATGTGCTCTGGTCAGATAAGACCAAATTTTTGCTTTGCGTGGGAGGAAAATAACGATTTCTAGATGTGCAAAACTGGTAAAGACAAACCCCAAAGGGACTTAAATCTGCAAAAGTTGATTCTACAAAGTGACTGATTCTACAAAGTATTGACACTTGTTTAGAAAAACCACATACATCATTTTGTTTACACTACACAATGCACATTTGTCACATAAAATCTCCAAGAAATGTACTAAAAGTTGCGGTTTTAACATGAAAGAAAAAAGTTAAAAAGTTGAAGGGGAGTAAATACTTTGGACAGGTACTACATGAAAAGGCCCTGACTGAGTGATGGTAACAGTTTTAAAAGTCAGTCGGTGAATTCAAGCATTGGTTATTTGCAATTCCACCAGAAGCTCACCCAGCTCAACGTCCCAGCCTCCACCTGTCAGTGGATCAACAGCTTCCTGACGGACCGACAGCAGCAGGTGAGACTGGGGACATCTTCTCCCGAACCAGATCAATAAGTACTGGTGGCCACCCCCAGGGTTGTTTATCCCCACTCCTCTTCTCCCTGTACACAAATGACTGCACCTCAGCGGACTCGTCCGTGAAACTCCTTAAGTTTGCAGATGACACCTCTGTCATTGGACTGATCCAGGACGGTGATGAGTCTGCATACAGACAGCTGATACACTGGTGTAGTCAGAACTACCTGGAACTCAACCCACTCAAGACTGTGGAGATGGTAGTGGACTTTCGGAAAACACCACCTCCATACACCCCCCTCACCATCCTCAACAACACCGTGTCGGCTGTGGATCACTTCAGGTTCTTAGGAACCACCATCTCTGAGGACCTGAGATGGTCTTCACACATAGACACTGTTCGAAAGAAGGCCCAGCAGAGACTGTACTTGCTGAGGCAACTCAAGAAGTACAACCTTCCACAGGAGCTGCTGGTCATCTTCTACACCATCATTCAGTCTGTCCTGTCTTCATCCATCTCAGTGTGGTTTGGTTCATCCACAAAACAGGACAGGTCCAGACTGCAACGAATAATCAGGAGTGCAGAGAGAATCATCAGGGCTGACCTTCCCTCCATCCAGGACTTATACAGGTTAAGGGTCAGAAAAAGAGCTGGTAAAATCTCTGCAGACCCCCCAAAACCCTGCACATAATTGTTCAGAAATGTTTACCTTCAGGCCGACGCTACAGAGCACTGTTCACTAAAACCAGCCGCCACAGAGACAGTTTCTTCCCCGGGCTGTTTCTCTGTTGAACATTTAATAGAGAACAAAACAACAGCATACAGATGTTGCAAAATGCACCTTCTTATTTTATTTATATATGTGTATTTTGTACATTGTAAATATGTATATTCTGTAGTGCAAAACAAAACCAAACAGCAAAGTGTACCGGAGTCAAATTCCTTGTTTGTATGTACAAACTTGGCAATAAAGCCGATTCTGATTCTGATTCTGAAGTGAGATGGAACTGCGACGTTCACATTCATGCATTAGTTGGAATTAGAGTTAAAAGGCTGCATAGTTAAGCACACTCCATTTAATTCAACAGCATCGCTTTGAACTAACTGAAGTGGAAGAGTGGGCAAATGTTGGAGAATTTAAATCCGTGGCAGCGCGATCACAAACAGATGGGAGTTATGACTGTGGTAGATCTACCTCACAACCGAATTTAATCATCAGATGATGTAACTCCTATATAAATCCTTTATCCATGCTGCATTTGGCCTGCAGTCGTTACTGCAAACAAGCACTTTTGGTCCCAGTGTATGACGTTGGGAGTTGGAATTTAAACAATACTGTGCAGATGATATTGGACAATAGACTAAATTGTATGAAAAGAACTTCTGCAGAAACTCTGCTCAGTGAGCAGTTTAGCAGTACCTGCAGGTCCTTGTTCATTCAGACATTAATTTGCTTTGCCCATCTGGTCCCTCTATGAGACATCGAGGCCAGAACCCTCCCCCTCCCACGCACTTGGAGCAAAGCATGACTAGAAAAATGAGTAATGTTTGGCTGAAAATGATCTGAGGGAAAATGAGAATAAGTAATGTGGTACTCATTCACAGCAACAAGCGGCAGCCCTATTGTGTCAGGCAATAAGCATAGTTAATGTGGTTTGATTCTCCGGGGACCTGACTGTGCATTCTGAGCAGGAACATTAATGAGTACAGAAATGAAAGGTTAAATTAATGCGCGCATGCAAAAACCAAAACAACTGATGACATTTCACTTAACAGAACAGCTCTTGTTTGTCTCCTTAATAAAAAGAAGACTCCTGATCTTGATTAGAGTTTTCTTCTGTGACGTGATGTTTGGAACTCTTTGTCATTTACAGTGAGAGGAAGTTCACAGGAAGACAGAGTGGGAATGTATAAATTGTGTTTATATATTTCTTACTTTTTCTTGTTTTCTAGTTAACGTGGCTTAGATTACACTGAGCTGTTGTAGGATTAGGCTGCTGAGAGGACCGACTTCTCCCACTCTGTTGTCATTGCAATCCTTACTCTACCATATTTGCAGTTATTGTTGCTATTAATGTTATGTTTAGTTAATGATTCCAATAATTTTTCTTACCATTCTTATTCTTTTCATATTTAAAGTCAGAACAATGTTTTTTTCTGCTTCAACGTCCAAAATGTGTATGATTCTGTGTTTAATGGAAATCAGAAAATAGAGATAGCTTTATTTAAGAAGATTTACACTGAAGCATGTGAGTGTTTGTGGATGTGATGTTTTTGTAGAGTTTCTCACTTGACATTTTCAAGGTGAGCCAAGTGACCCTTTGTGTTTTCATTTTCAATAGTGGGAAGAGAAATGGATCTTCACCGAAGACCTTTGCCAGCTTTGACACAGCTGTGACACCTCTTGCAGGAAAAAGGTCCATAAATTTTACAAAACACAAATTCATAAATTATTGTGTCTTTATCCAAGATCAAAAATAACAGTTGGATTGGCTGAGCAGACCTAACCTCACAATTAAAGAAATATTCAGCAGTAAAACATAAAACTATGACAAAAATGCACAAATCATTTGTAAGTTGGGGATGCTAACTTCACCAAGCCTAATGTTTCTTATGCATTGCTATCATTGTCATCAGGTTTTTCATTCAACAAGAACAACACAATATAAAAAGTGTGGTATACATCTATATCCAGTCCACCTGACAATACTTTGTAGAGGCTCGTTTTGCTGCAGCTGAAACAATATACAGCTTGAGTAATGCCTCTACCCTTTGCACATCTAGAGACTGACATTTTCCCCCATTCTACTTTTTAAAATAGCTCAAGTTAAGTCAGATTGGATAGTGAACATCTGTGGCCATCAAGTCTGAAGTCTTTCCATAGATTTTTAATTCGATTTAGGTCTGGTATGTGCCATTCTTACACATGAGATGCTTTAATCTAAACCAGTTCACTGTACCTCTAGCTGCATGTTTAGAGTCACGGAACCCTTGGTTCAATTTCAAGTCTCTGAAAGGTTTTCTCATTGTGTAGCATCAACTCTGACTAACTTCCCTGTCCCTGCTAAATAAAGGCATGTCCACACCATGATGTTGCCACCACCACGTGTTACCATAGTGTTGAGGGTGCTGTGCACTGTAGGTGTTCAGCCAGAAAGGTCCATTTTGTTCCACTTTTCTATAAAGGCTAGATTTATAGAGTGCATGTTAAACAATTGTTATGTCAACAGATTCCAACACCTGAGCTTTGGTTTCTCTGCAGCTCCTCTAAAGTTACTATGGGCCCTTTGAAGGCTTGTCAGATTAATGCTCTCCTGCCAATTTTAAGTAGAAAGCCACACACTAGGTGACCTTCACAGAACAGCTGGATTTATCATAATGTTAAATTACACACACAGATGGACCCTATTTACCTACTAGGTAACCTCTTCTGGTTGGATTGAAATTCACTTCAGTGGATCAGAGTGGAGAGTCTAAAGACAAATCCATGATATGCTTTTCAGAGTTTTTTTTTTTAAATTTAAAGCCATACATCCTGTTCCTTATCCTTCACAAATGTCCGCTAATTTGTGTTTGTCTTTCATATAAAATCTCAATAAAATACATTAAAGTTCGTGGTTGTAACGCAAGAAAATGTATGGGTTTCTAAACGTTTCAAGGCCCTGTAAACTGATGACTCAGCCTGTGGGTTTTGTTCAATCTAATAAGCAATAAAAAGGAACAAACCCGACCTGTACATCATCATGTTAGAAGATCAGCAGCTCATCACAACTTTATTACTAAAGTCCACAACAACAGGACAAGAGACTCAATAAGGCTGAGAAATGTTCAGGTGAGAATATATATGACCAACGTTTACTTTCAGCAAACCTTATTAAGGTTCCTTTGGGGGATTTTCCTGAGGATATTTTGCTGAGGTTCATTTTGCTGACGTTACCTTCAGGCTCTTCAATTGTTCACACAGAGCCCGATACGTGCTGGTGTCGACAGACTGGTCAAGCTTAAAGAGAACAGGTAAGACAGTCTAATAGACCCGTCAGTCTAATACAGAACTGTGTCTCCTTTTCTGTGATTCAGACAAATATCATTTCACAACTTTCACAATTGTCCAACCAAGTGATAAACGGTTCACACAGCACTCATCACACAATCCCCACCCGTCTACCTCAAAATGACTGCACTCAGGTTGAAAAAAACTGCTTTAAAACAAGCTCATAAACTCTAAGGAGATTGTCTCCACATATTGCTCTGAAGATTTTCAGGCTTTGTACAGGTATATGATTTGTGAAGGTAACGGTTTATATACAGCACAGCTGCTGCTACTTTGAACATCAAAGAAAACAAATGATACAATAAAAATTAGTAGTCTGATAGATGATCTATTGCTGATGTGTTGGTGTTTCTGGATCAGTCATTGAGCTTCATTCTCTGTCTGAGCTTATTTGAAAACAGCCGTACCTTATTTTCTCGCAACAGAATACAGAGTAAGTCAACGATCGATCAAAGACTCCAAATCAAATTACTGTTCAATAACCAGCAAGCAACAAAACACACCAAGAAGTAATTCCTACCTTTTTTTTTTTTACAAGCATCAGATGACCTTGCTGTTTTATTTCAGGCTTTTATATTTAGAAACAGAGGGAAGAGAGGAGCCCACATGTGGGAGAAAAACTGATGCATTGTTGCAATGATAACAAAGGAGACAGTATCAAGTTCTGAATAAGCTCCTTTTTTAAAGTTCTTCAAAGATTGCCTTTCTCAAGGACTCGCTTCCTACCATCCCTTTATTTAGGCACCTTCTGTCAGCATGTTTTCTCAGAAAAGGGGTGTTTCAGGAGGAGATCCAGTATAATTACTTGAATCCTTGGATCTCACATAAAAAATCCAGACGTAAAATAAATCTTGCATGGATTTGTATTTGTTAGTTTGTGTGTGTATCAAACCTCTCTAATTAATTCAAGTCATAACTGGCCAAGTGGTGCATTTTCTGAAAATAACAAAAGAAAAAAAAATAACTAGACTCAAGGAGTTCAAGTCAGTGTCCTTAAATGTGGATAAGAGCTGCTGCTTGCTAAAGCTGAATTCTGTTTAGAGATTGTGTTTCATTTTTATTGTTCTGGTCACAATGAGAATGAAAATGAAGAGTTAAATGCTGCCTATTAGTAGACCCTACATTATCCTGCATATTATATTATATTGCCAAAAGTATTCCCTTGACAGCATTCACACCCATTTTTAGTCCATAAGGTTTAATTTGTTGTCACCCCACCCTTTACAGCTATAATAGCTTCAACTCCTTGTGGAAGGCTTTCCATAAGGTTTTACGAGTGTGTTCATGGGAGTTTTGGCCGATTCCTCGACATGTGCATTTCTGAGGTCAGACACTGATGTTTGACAGGAAGGCCTGGCTCTCAGTATATTTATTGCTAACTGTCAACTCCTGAAAAGCACTGCACCATAATCCTCCCTCCACCAAACGTTACACTTGACACAATGCAGTCAGGCAAGTGCTATTCCCCTGGCAACTGACAAACCCATAATCATCCATTAAATTGCTGAATAGAGAGGCATAATATGTCACTCCAGAAAACCCATCTCAGCCTCTCTACACTCTAGTGGCGGTGTGATTTTCACCAGTGCATTCAACACTTTTCATTGCACTCTGTGATGTAAGGCCTGGATGCAGCTGCTTGGTCATTCCACGCATTCCATAAACCTCTCTGCGCACTGGTCTTAAGATAATCTGATGGCAACATGAAGTTCAGAGGTCTCTAACTACTTATTCTACAGAAAGATGGCGAACCCTGCACCTTGCATCCGCTGAGTTGATGACATTCCCGATGGCTTCCATTTTGTTTTAATACCACTAACGGTTGACTATCCAATATTTAGCGGTGAGGAAATTTCACAACTGGACTTATTGCACAGCTGGCATCTTATCATGGTAGGACCCAGGAATTCATTGAGCACCTGGGAGCAACCCATTCTTTCACAAATGTTTGTAGTACAAGTTTGTCAATAGGTCTAATAAATGTTAACAGCACTATATATAAGTGTTATTTCATACTTCAGCAATCATTAAAAGCTCAAAGGAGGAAAGGCTTCATCATTTGCTGATCAAAAAGGCTTTTGGTAAATTGTGGATGGTGATACAGGATTAGCAATGATGTGTTTAGGATTACACAGATATAATCCTTTAAATCTTAAATGTGTTTATTTTTGGCAGTATTAGTTAAATTAATGAGATATTATTGTCTTTGCTGGAAAATAAGAAATGGGTCTGGGAGGTTGGTTCAGAGAATGATATGTAGCTTATTTGTTTGCTTCTTTTAAAAAGGGGTTCTGGTCTGTCCTGATGACATATTGAACTTAATGTTGTCTGAATAAAAGTTGCAGTTTAAAATTCTGCATGTCATGCTGGTAAACATTACAGCATGCAGAAGTTTAGATTCTTTAATAAATACTTTTGCTCTTGGTAGCAGATAATGGGATAGTTTATTCATCCCTGTCATATCATTTACTAAGCTGCTGTTACATTGTGTCTTATTTTGCTGTGTATGTTGATACATCCAAAACACTTTTCATTTAGGACCAAACATTAAGAAATGAACTATGCTTTGTGAAGGTCCTGCCACATATAAAAAGTATGTGCCTCGTTCATGATGCACCCGTTTTGTATATTGCGTATGTATTGGGATGAGGGGTGTAAAATGTACAAAGCTTGCGGCCCTTACCTCATAAGAATGGTGTAAGTTGCTGCTGCATTAGTGTCACTGCGTAGTTTTGCTTACCTAGTTACCACCTGAATATCAAAGGGACTAATTATGGACTAACAGTGTTTTCTTTGGCTGCTGACCTTTTGATAACTTGCCTTTATGTGTACTTAGCCATGTCTTTCCAAATCTCATTGGAAACATGCTCACATGGTTAGTGTAGTGTTTATACTACATTTGTTTGTTTTTATTCAAATTTGCACCCTAGTGGTGAAATAAAAATTAACTGAGGTAAGCAGAAAATAGTTCCAACTCCCCTGCCACTCCAGGCATACGACATGCAGAGGTGAGGGAACCTTTCATCGGTGCAGACAGAGGGTCTGCATGGCAAACAAGGAAATAAGGTACTATTCTCTGCATTTTAATTTTAGTTGCCTAAATTCCATCCCAGTGGTCTATGTGCGGTACATGTATATTGTGTCCCTCAGTTGTGAAACACAAGAAACTGCAAAGTAACACATCAAGAAAGGAAAGGCGAAGAAAATATCTTAAAATATTTCTAATAGCAGAAAGTATGTTTTTCAAAGTAAATAGGCCACACATACACATTGGGGCACAAAACCATGTTAAAATCAAAAGGAGGGCGTGGCACTGGTGGTGGACGGGGGTTAAGCACGCAATCCATATACAGAGGCTACAGCCCTTGACACGGCGGTCCAGGGTTCACGTCCTGGCCTGGGCAACATTTTTCACATGTCTCCAACAAGTTTTTTGGGGTTGTTTTGCGTATTTGCATGTCCAGCCAAGGGCGAGTGTGGATTCTCGGTGATGTGCAAGCTGTAATCACTGTTACAAAATATGGCAGTACATTACAATTGATTAAGTAGGTTAAAGTTGGCATCTGATTTGCCTATAGGGCTATTTTTACTTTTTACAGGAACGTGGCAAGCATTCGATTTTTGTTAAAACACACAAAAACAGTGTTTTTAATACTGTATTGGCATTAGGGCCATGAATAATTTCAGACCAGTGTGAAAACTTCTATATTTCAAATGGTCAAATATGGAATAAATTAAACACATTAAGCAAGTGTTTGTAAAAAGAATTTTTTTTTGAAAATGTTAAAACCTAGTCTTGCCTCATTTTGATATGGGGTGCAGAAAGAAATGCTTTCCCAGGGCACTTTTGATGCAAGAACTGCTACTGCTTGCCACAGATTCTCAACTGGACTGGGTCATTTTAATACATGAATAGGTTTGATCTTAGACATTTTATTGTAGCTCTCTCTGTATGGTTAGAGTGACTGCCCTGCTACAAAGTGAATATCCACCCCTATTTTAAGTCTTAGACAGCCTCTGACAGGCTTTATGCCACACATTTGTGGATTGTACAACTAATAGTTGTCCTGGTAATGGAGTCTCCCACTTGAGCTTTGTATCTCCGCACCTCCTCCAGATTTACCATGGACCTCTTGTTGCCTGTCTGATTAATGCTCTTTTTGTCCAGCTTGTTAGTTCTGGTGGACGGAGGTATTTTTCGTACTAATTAGGTAAATTCCGAGCACAATTAATGGTGCTGGATCTAATTTAGGGTTATTAGTTTAAAGAGGGCAGAATAGAAATGCACAGCAAACTTTCACGTTCCACTGTGAACAAATTTTGAAAGCTATGTATCCTTTTCTTTCTATTTCCACTACTTTGCATTGGCTTATCACATAAAACCCCAAGGAAAAAAAACATTTCATTTTGTGACTGACAAAATGTGTAACATTTCAAGGAGCATAAACATTTTGCAAGTGTTTTACTATATGCTTTTTTTATTTTTTTCTATGTGAAAAATAAATACTTGACAAGCAAAAGAGAGAAGCAGCTGCAGCAGTGTTAAAGCTTCAGGCAACAGCAACACTGTAATAGATGGTGTCATATGCAGATCCATTCAGAGGTCATTCAACACATGGTGCAGCTTTTGTACAGATTCAAATTGTGATATAGGGTTATTTAAAGCTATTTGTTAGCAAAAATTTATGTCAAAGATTTTAAATCTTTCAATATTATTGACGGGTTTTCCTTTAATTGAAACCTTCACAGGTGCCCACTTTGAAAGATCTACTCTGGCTCCAAAGATAATAGCTCCATCTTGATTTATTCTGATTTTAGTGCCCATTTATGATTTACTGTCCACAACTTTGGTAACAGCTGAGTTCAGTGTGAGCTCCTGTAACTGCTACTCAAGGGGGACTTGAAAATATGAAAATGCTGTAATTGAAGCTTAAGGCTGGAGAAAAAAAGAGGCGTACAAACAGCTAAATGAAAATAGTTTCCTCTGTGTTTTTAACTAATACATTTTGAAGAAAACAGTCAATGATTCAGTTTCGTTGTGTGGCATCTTGTGTGTTGACATTATGCATAATGAAAAACATTGTACAAACTGAAAACATCAACACTGCAAGAAGCTTTTCCACCAGGGGGCACAACGTGGAAGGCAGGCAAGCAGAGCAGATTGGTGGACATGGATGAAAGAGAATTGCCACTGACTCTGAGGCTTCTGAGGTTGGACTTGAATAATAAAAAAAATCATGATGTGCAAAACTGCAAGTAAACACATTATGCTGCATGAAATTATGTGGAACCTACATATAAAGCAGTAGTGATAAAGAAACACTTTTGGGTTTAATGGAAGAGCATTCAAAACAAGCCATTTACCTTTTCTGTTGGTTATGTCTATCATATATCATAGCTGAACTCTGCATAATTCACCCAGGTTTTAGTTGCCCCATGTGCCCCACCCCCTGGTGAAAAATATGTGGGGGTGCCACTGACGATATGTATTTGGCAAGATTGAAATAAAATTTTAAACACATCTTTTCTTTCACTTATCATAATAATACGTAAGCATAAGCAGAAAAGTGGGAGGATTGTCCAAAACATTTCTAGTTGATCTCAAACTGAAGGTTTAGGAGATTTAGCACCTCCTTACTTTTCACAGGTGTTAAGGGCAAAATATTGGAGATGAAAGTGTGACTGAGTTGTTTGTAGTGAATGAAGTAAAAAGGAGTAAAAAATTAGGTAAATGTTCACAAAATTTGGCATTTACCCATTACCTGTCACTCTGTTATGAGCAAGGGCAGAGCCAGGGGGTGGCCAGGGGTGGCCATGGCCACCATAAGCCAATCTTTGCTTAAGTTAAAAAGGCAACAACATTTACTCGTCGTACTCGTACTCGTACTCATCGTCTTCTGCTTATCCGGAACCAGGTCGCAGACTCAGCAGAGACGCCCAGACGTCCCTCTCCCCAGACACCTCCTCCAGCTCCTCCAGGGGGAGCCCAAGGCGTTCCCAGGCCAGCCGAGAGACATAGTCCCTCCAGCGTATCCTGGGTCGTTCCCTGGGCCTCCTCCCGGTGGGACATGCCTGGAACACCTCCCGAGGAAGGCGTCCAGGAGGCATCCGGTATAGATGCCCGAGCCACCTCAACTGGCTCCTCTCGATGTGGAGGAGCAGCGGCTCTACTCCGAGCCCCTCCCGAATGGCTGAGCTCCTCACCCTATCACTAAGGAGTGCCGGCCCCACCCTACGGAGGAAGCTCATTTTCAGACCGCTTGTATCCGGGATGTCGTTCTTTCGGTCATGACCCAAAGTTTAGGCCATAGGTGAGGGGTTTGGAACGTAGACCGACGGTAAATTGAAGCCTTCGCTTTTCGGCTCAGCTTCTCTTTACCACAAAAGGACCGGCAAAGCGCCCCCATTTCTGCGGCAGCCTCACCGATCCGTCTGTCGATCTCCCGCTCCATTCTTCCCTCACTGTGAACAAGACCCCGAGATACTTGAACTCCTCCACTTGAGGCAGGAACTCCCCTCCAACCTGAAGAGGACAAGCCACCCTTTCCGGTTGAGTTACCATGGCCTCTGACTTGGAGGAGCTGATCTTCATCCAGCCACTTCACACTCGGCTGCGAAACCGCCCCAGCGCATGCTGTAGGTCTTGGTAGAGGGGGGCCCGCAGGACCACGTTTTCTGCAAAAAGAAGAGATGAAATCCCCTGGCCCCCCAAAAACCCGACCCCCTTTGGCCCTTGGTGCATCTAGAAATCCTGTCCCTAAAAGTTTGAACAGGACCGGGGGGACAAAGGGGAGCCCTGCCGGAGTCCAAAATTTCACCCCGGGAAAAAGGGTTTCCAACTTAGTGCGGCAATGCGGACCAAACCCTGTCCCCCACAAATTTATTATTTTTAAAAATTTCCTATCTAGCGCACAGGAACTTTTTAGCACTGTTGCCTTGCAGCAAGAAGGTCCTGGGTTTGACCTCCAGCCAGTCTCTCCTCCAGTCTATAAGTAGCTTCCCTTATGAGGTCTGACGCCGTCGGAGGTCAGACACTGGGAAACTGAGGTCGTTGCCTTGGTGTCGTGGCATGGTGGGGGACAGGATGTGGCATGGGTGCTTGGAAAGGGGCTGTGTGCTTGGTTCAGGATATAGAGCTTCAAAACTCTTAAGGGAAGCTGCTAATAGACTGAAGGAATTAGAACGCTGTTAAGAGGTTGGACACCAAACTTCTGGTTGCCGAGTTTGCCATTGCTAAATGCTTTTTGTTGGGGAAAGTTAAGGTATGCAGGCTAAAACTACCCAGCCAATTGGCAGAAGTTGACGCCTGGAGACACAGCCACTCCTCATTTGCATAATGAGGCAGAAATGCATTCGGAAAAGTAAAATGCACAGGCATAAATAAATAGCATTGAACAAATAAATAGAGTAAAAAAAATGCAAAGGAAAAATAAAACAGACAGAAAAAAAAAATATTCAAAATGCTTGCTTTCTTTGCTTTCTTAAATGGAATCATAAACCCAAAACTCTGTTTTTAACAACCTCTGTTTAGTTTAGATTTATCTTCTTGATATCATTATGTATTCCAGTATCTGTAAATTAATAAAAAAAATGTCCTACAGAAATTGATTTGGGTGGACAGGCACACACCATGGTGGACAGGCACACACCATGGCAGACATTGTGAAGAGATGAAAACACAATAAGAGTAAGCCAGGAAAAGAAATAAAGGAAGTGAACCGACAATTGACCAGAAGGGACTAAACTCTGAGCAGGATTTTATTTGTTGGAATGAGTCTGTAGAAGAAAGAAGGAAGGTAGAATGGAGCTGACTAAACCTTTTTGCTGTTGGGCAGGTGAGTAATAAAACCACCTTGTTTGTTTGGTGTGTCTTATTTCTCTACTTGTGGTATGGCAGAAGAATGTGTGTGCTGATAATCAGAAACTAAAACATATGCTAAAATCCTCCATATTTGTAAAGAACTGTATTCTTTACTTATATCAGATGTCCTAATGTTTGAAATAATAAGTCTTTTTTTCTATGAAGACCAGTAATATTACATGCTTTGCCTGTTAACATTCTTGTTGGTTGCTGGTGGTTTTTTGTCAAAATGAAACAAACAAGCACTGATGTTCAACCGTGACTTGTTCTTATAATGTTTAAGTTCTACATCATTATAATTATTATTTTCTGCTATTATTTCATAAACTATAGTCCAGATACAGCATTAAACATAGAACTTTAAAAATGTAGACATGCTTAGATATTCCCTAACAGCTTTCCATGAGTAAGAGCTGAGCAGAGAGCAGCTGAAACACTAGTTATTACTTTTTATGTTGTTCAAAGCAAACTGCAAAATGTGTGAAACAGATGAACAACTTTCCTGCAGTTTGTGTGCACAAAATTAACTAGAACCACAGGACATATCTTGTGAGCCAAATTACCAATACGTTATATCAAAACAGGGAGGGTACATGCTCGTGTTAGCATTAGCATAGCATAGGGGTCTGCATCGTGTACAATCCAGACAGCCATTTAAAACATAAACACAACTTATAATTTGCTATTCTATTTCTATTTTTAGGTTATAAATAAAACATTTGCAAAAAGAGGCTGTATCCCTTTCTCCTAACTCGATGTTGATATTTGTGGAAAATTATGTTAATGAAAAAGCAGATAGTTTCCAACCTAATAAGAAAAATAGATCTAAAATTCAATGCAATTATTCCATGAAAAACCTGACAACCTTTTCAAACCTGCATTGTATATTACATCTATATTTAAAAATATTATATTTTTTTTATCATTTTTAGCCAAAGTTATTAAGGGCCACTCTGGAAGGTCCAAAATGACCCCTGACCTAGCACTTCAACGTACATATCATATATCTTAAAAAGGAAATTATGAAGCCATGTACAGGTAAATATCCAAACATTCAAAGACAACAACTTTTTTACCTACTTTAAATGTATATTAGAGCAGCAAGTTAGGGACATCCTGGAAGAACTGTGATTGGGACAAAGTATCTTTCACTGTTAACAAAACCAGACTGCAGCTTTCTGGATACCACTGATAACTGAGATAAGTTGTACACAACCACAATCCTGATGTATACCAGGTAATACTGAAATAAATATTGTATATTTACTGCACTTTAAATCTACAAAGTTTTTAAGTTTGGCACAAATTTCATTAACTTAAGGTAGCATCAGATTAAGACTCACAAAATGTCTAGACTTAGTTGACTTTGATCTGTGTTGGGAACGACAAAATCTGGACAGGGACTTTTCTACTGCAGACCAATGATGAAATCTGCTGTGGCTACAGGTGAAATTTTCTTCTATGTGTATTCTCATATTGCTCACTATTAGTCTGCATGTTATCATATAAAGGAATTGCTACCCAGGCAGCAGACAAGTTATATAAACCGTTAGAGGCACTTATCATTTACTATGTGGGAGAGGCCCCCTCTGGCCACCACTAAGCTCCAACCCTGGACTTAACTGGTCAAATTGACCTAAAGACCAGCAAGACAAGACAAGCAAATTTAACGCTTAAAATAAATGCCCAGAAATTTTAATTCAAATTGCCGCAACATTTTCTAATAATTCGTCAATAATTTAAATTTTTATTACATAAAAAACTATTTTTTTTCTACATCAACTCAAACCATAATGATCCCAAAGGATCCAAAGGTAGTAAAAAAAATAAGCACACCCAGTGCTGAGTAAAAGATATTTCCTATCTATAGATGTTTCTTTTTCGATGCCCTTTGAGCTCATTAGAGACTTTATTACAAATAAATGACACCTGGGGTCAGTTTATTGTACAGTCAATAAGCAGCAGCGGATAAAAAGTTTCCCCCTTTTTCATCTTCCCCAACCCAAAAAGGGAGGTTTTTGAGAGATTCTGGGAAAATTTCAGAACATTTTTTTTTAGTTAGAAACATTGCCGCCCGATGTGATTATATAAATACAAATTGAAATGAAAGGTCTTATGACACCTCACAGAAACAACAAATTGAATTACAAAAGACAAAAACTACAAAAATACTATATATACTATAACATTACTAAATTTTTTTAGAAGATTTTGTGGGTTTAATCACATACCTCACATTTGATATGGTTAATGCAATAAAGCACTGAAACAACCCACCAACATTCAAATTCAGGGCATCATTTGGGCAAAGTGCTGCAGCGCCGGAGCCCCTGCTGTGATAATCTCCTGATGTGAAGGTTTAATTCTCCCTTCCAGGCTTTCACACTGTGAATTTTCCTTCCTGTGAGATATTCGGTGCCTTGGTAATGCATTCATAACCCTTGAAATTTAAAAATGTTCATGTTACAACCAAAACTGCTAAGGTATTTTATTAGGACTTTATGGGATAGACCAAAACAAAATGGCAAGTGGAACCAAAATCATGGCTTTTTTACAACAAAGAAATCTGAAAAGTGTCCTATCCCCTTATATTAAGCCCCATTGAGTCATTACCAGATCTCCCAGCCTTTCACATCTATACAGTGAAAATCTGTGCATATTCTTTGGATCATGTCTTAGGCTCAGTCAGATTGGATGTGGAGAATTTTCAAGGCTTCCAGGACAGTGACAAGGACACAGAAAATAATCCAAAGTACGGATCCGGCCTTTATTACTAGAGTCCACAATAATAGTTTGTGATCAAGAAAGGGTTGTTCAGAAAACGAGGCAAAGGTCAAAAATCCAAGGTTCAAGACAAGACAAAAAACGCTGGAATGCTGACAGAAGTCAAAACAAATTAGCAAAGATGGGAGGAAAGATGGGTGCTTAAATATGGAACAGGTGATTACAAAATCAGGTGAAACACATCATGGCAGGATCAGGGAGACACCTGAGGGGGAAGCCAAGAGAGACCATAATTGCAGCAACCAAAACACAACAACAGCCATGACAGGTGGACTGTCAGCTGGATTTAGGTTTGCCCTTTGGGTGGGCCATTTCAAAACATGAATATGCTTTGTTCTAAAACATTTCATAGTAGCTCTCTGGTTGTATGTTTCAGGTTGTTGTCCTGCTGGAAGGGCAACCCTCACCACACTCTCAAGTTTTATGTAGTCTCTAATTGGTTTTCTTCCTGCATTGCTTGTGTTTACCCCCCTCTAACCACCCATTCATTCTGACCAGCTACCTGCTACTGTTGAAGAAAAGCATTCCCACAGCATGATGCTGTCATCACCATGTTTCACTGTTGACTGGTGTGTTTAGAGTGATCTTGACTCTTGTTTCCCTTTACACATAGTGTTCAACAATGTCTTCTTTTAGTAAAGCTCAGATTTGTGCAGTTCATAACTAATAGTTCCTCTATCAGCAGATATTGCCGTCTGAGCTCTGGATCTGTGAAGCTACTCTACTTAACTTCTTGGCTGCCTCACTGATAATTTTTCTTTTCAGTTAATGTGGACGTCCATGTCTTAGGTAGGTTTTGAGATGTTCTGAGCCTGTGATACTGTTTTATAACCTAATTCCTGTCTGCTGTCTGTGTACCTTGGTCTACATGATGCTACCGGAAAATGTTTAAGGAATTTGAATATTTCTGAGAGGCATTGTATACTTTTTGTATAACATGTATTCTTTTAAATTCCACACCTATGCTGGTGAGGCTTATGGGAGAGTTCTAAGTGACTATAGGTGGGAATATGAGTGATAGTTTGAAGCAGTAATTTAACTCTGTAATGAGCTGATGATCTGTGAAGGGTGTTCCCTTGGCCACGCTTGAATGGGCTCCAAACACTTCTAGAATGAATAAGCAGGGAGGCAAGTTTGGGCTTTGGTGGTTTTTATTATTCCAGCAGGTGGCAGCAGACGCAAATCAATGAACTGTTTCCATTATGTGTGCTGTGTGTAGCCAGCAGGGGTTTGTTATGTCAGTGTGGTTGGACATGTTGTGGTTTAAGCTCTAACAAGCCGTGCTAGATTCGTGAGACATCTCAGTGAGATGTCTTGCAGGTTTAAAAGAGGAAGCGTTCGTGCACAAGCATGCCCACAGGCACGTTTCATGGAGGGTTGTCAGCAGGTTGACAAGCAGCTTCTTTAATCACACCCAAGTGTGATGCTGTGGTGTACTGGTGTACCCCAGAGCGCCCGGCTGCAGTTAAATGAGACACTTAGACTGAAATGAATTCTAAATGAAGATTTTTAAACACAACATTTCTTATTCATCTTACATCTGTTCAAATATTTCTCCTAGTTTCTGTTAAGCTACTCCATTGATCTTTTATCATGTTGCGGGTCTTTAGTCATCCGCATTTGAAATCCTATAAATATAGCAGTATTTTTCAGACCTTATTAACCTTCGCAACCTGTTTCATGTTTCACAAATTAGCCAAGCTGATTCAAGTTTTTCCCATTTTGTTATCTTTTTCAAACACATCTTAAATCTTAATTAAACTTTTAATGAGTCTTAAGAAATTCGCCATCACACCAAGCATGTGTATATTTTTGTAAGGCTTCATAATACAATGAAGATTTATTTCTTACAGAATGATTCAGACCCACTGCTTCTTTGGTTAAAATTTGAGGGAGCACCTTTAGCTTGATTGGCATCATCAAGATTTCTTGGGGATTTATTTTTACAGTGTTTCACAATGTTTTGTTTAAAATGCACAAACATATTTAGGTATCTCTGCTTAGATCAATGTTCTAGTTTTAAAGTCCACAGCATAGGTGTTTGCTTATAATTTATTGTCTATTTTAATGCTACAGCATTAATGTTTTAGGAAAGAGTTCTCAGTCAGTATTGCTAGATAATTGTTTGTGTACTTCCCTTAAGTATTATCCCACCACTACTAAATTTTAAAGTAGGGTTGAGTATTTTTCACTTGTGGAGTATTGTCGTAAAATTGTCTCAAATAACCACAATGCCAAGGTGGCAGGTGGCAACTAATGTATCAATGGCCAATAACCAAATACCTGTCAGTAATGCAATCATTTTGGCTATTTTAAATGTAAGAAACCCAGCGATGTAATAACTTGCCAATAATGTGTTGGTGTTTTTAAAGGCTAAAACCAAGAACCATTTTAACAAGAATTTATGTTAAAATCCTTTAAAAATGTAATAACAGCAGCTGGTAACAAAATAATACATACAAAAAGCTGCTTTTTTTGGAAATGAAATGATTCTTGAGCAGTTTTGCTCATCAAAATCAGCATGTCATGGTCAACATTTGTATTCATTAAGGATACACACTAGGCAACTGATTCTTAATCTAAAGGTTAAGTTTCACAAATGGAGCAATATTATTCAGTTATTCACACCAAACTGCAATTGGTAGTTTGATAATTTAGTAGAATGTGGTTAAATTCAGGAAGAGTAGTCATGTGACAAGATGTGATGATGACTTTGCTCATACCAGCCAATAATGTAAAGCCTTTTTTTAATTGCCAAAATATATTATTAAGTTAAAAGGCTTCACGACATTATTGGCTTGATTTTTGTACTGTATAATTAAACAGACAAATCTGTTGGAGGGTATAATGAATATAAAAAAGGATACAAACATGTTGTTGCATGAGTACCCTTAATTATACTTCCCTGAAAATCTTTCTGATTCAGTTATAGCTAACATTTTACTGTCCTTTTTGGGTTTTCCAAACTTTTCCACATTTGCATCCTTTCACTTAACGTCATGGTTTTCAGAGAGGTTGGAAACAGTCAAAAAGATCTCATCATGCAAAAGTATTGATCAAGAAAAATGTAAACAAACATTGAAACACTGGATGTTTTACCAAAATTATTTAAAAGACAAGGTAGAAACTGGTCATGGAAGTTGTCAAGAGGTCATTATTAACACTGAAGGAGCAAGGACTGAAATTTCTAACAAGTAATTAATATGTTCCACATCTGACAACAATCTCTCCTATTAGGGTTGTGGGACTGAAAATCTAGCTAAAATCCTCCAGTACCTTGTGGGAGAAGGTTTTACGGTTTGATCAACCCAAACTTAAAGGTTTGGGACCCAGCTCCACAAGGTACGCTTGAGATAAAACAACACTGAGCAACACCAAAAGAACACCCTGTCCACAGAGAAACACGGTGGTGGCAGCATGCTGTTCTCAGGATACTTTTCTTCCAACTGGAATCGGGTGTCTTTCATTAAAGCTGACATAATGAACAGTTTCAAATACCAAACTATTTTGACCGAAAGGTGGATTTATTTTTTTAGCAACATAGAGAATTCAAGCATTCAACCAAATTCACATAAAAATGACTTAATGAGAGGAAAATTAATGTTTTGAAATGGTCTAGCCAGAACCCAGAACAAAACCTGACTGAAAATCTGTGGCATAACCTGCAGAGGGTTGCGGGCAAGAAATCTCCTTGCATTCTGAAAGATTGGAGAACATTTGCCAGGTGGAGTGAAAAAAAACGTTTAAATGTCAAGATGTGAAATGCTGATAGACTCCTACCAAAGAAAAATGATAAAAATTAATCAAAACATATATTTTTAAAGGTGTGCATACTTAATAAACCAGATATTTGCATGTTTAAGATTTCTTTTATATTTATTTTACCGTTAACTGATATGTGAGATTAAATGTGAAAATGTTTTAAAACATTTACATATAGCATTATGCTTTTATATTTTTATATCACATTTGTAAGGATTATTAATCTGAAAATATTATTTAATTTTTAATATAAATAATTTAACATTTTATCAAATAGTATTTCGGTCTGTTAAGGGTTGTCCTGTGAATACCAGCCCAGTAAGGCGATGGTATTAGGACAAAATAGAAAGGTGTGAGACGAGCTCTGACATTATTGAACAGCAAAACTCTGCACATATATGGAATGAATTCACACAATTTCTTATAATACAAGAATGTATTAACAAAAAAAAGTCAACTCAAAGGCAAACATATTTCAATCAACAAACTCTTTACTATGCTAAAACAACCAACTAAACTACTAAGCAGAATTAAAGAATAACGAAGACTAATGGGCTATGGACAATATAAACAAGTTGATTAAAGATGGTTGAAACCATGACCGAAAGAGTGATGCAACATTACCATGTAATATTTATGTTTGAGAACCAAAGATTATCTTGAAGATTCTGGAAATGAAGTTAATTTAGTCTTGAAACTAACTAGCAATAATCAGCATACCTTTAGACAACCATTCACAATGCAAGATCAGATAAAATATTATTTTAATAAAATAATGTTTTAAAGAATGATCTGCTGAAGAAAACCAACCTTCTGGATGACCATTTCTCAACGGTGTCTCATTAGCTGCCTTTATTTATTAAAATAATACTTAAAGAAATATTATTAAAGGAAATGGTAAAATATTTAAGGAAATATTTTGGAAAAGAGCCAAATCTTTCTGGAGAAATGGGGCTTAATGGTGTTTACTTAGTTATCAAGTTTAGTAAAATAATGTTTAGGGAACTATTATTTACTGGATTGAAAACTAACAACCTTTCTGTTAAACATTCTTTAGCAGCAAGCACGTGGTCTTACCGGTTAGCAGTTGAGCTAACAAAAGAAGCTGATAGCTTAGCACTAGAATATTACACACACCTTTAAAATACCAGGGTTAATAAGGGTTAAAATGAATAAGCGCGGACGGCGCGTTATGATCAATCTTCTGTGTTAAAATCACCCCTTTAATAAAGTTTGTCTTAACTTTAAAAACATACAAAGAACACAAAACCAAACTTCATAAAATGGAAAACGTTTAGATAATTTCAATCTAAATCACTTCTATATTATTCTGCCCAAACACTTAACCTCATGAACTGTGGTGAGGAACGTTGTCCAAGGCGGCAAAGTTTGAAGAAACGTCCACAGTCTTTAAACGGTTAGCTACAGCTACAGCTACAGCTAACCTCTTTAGCTGTGGGGAGTGGCAGCTGTGCTTTCGGCCGACCAAACTGCACGTTACCGTAACCACGGTGATGGGGCTCCTGTTGTCCTTCTCTCAGGCAGCGAAAACAGCTTCACTCGGCTTGTAGAGACAGCGTCTCTACTGGGGACTTCTCAGGGACAGTTTGCTTCTGCAGGCCTCAGAGAGAAAGTAAGCAATGCTTATACCTTAATTTACCCCTTTTTGTAAATGAATACCGGATACACAGACAGTAATTAATTCGTACTTAACTTAGCGCATATGATCGATGATCGTATGACACCCTTGGATCCAGTTTGAAGAGTTTATGTCTTTTTGCCAGCAAAGAGACATTAGCGCACTTTGTCCCCCTCCTATCCCGATGAACACCGGCGTGGAAGAGAAAGACTTGTGGAAAGGTGGGCGGTTTTATGCGGGCAGTGGCATCATGGGAAGTCCGCTGTTACCCCCAATTCCTAAGTTGTGCCAGAAGTAGGTTAATGCAATTTATTTTGAAAGTTCCAGAAAAGTCCGTACCATATTTCCTGTTGTAACTCATGGCTGTGGGTCCCAACACATTACATCGCTTGACCATCTGGGGATCAACATTTAATGCATAGCATTTAATCAATGAATACCCCCGGTTGGTGGTCAATCACTTGATGAATTATATGAAAATATCTTCCACTCCCTGGCCACGTAAGCTTCCTGAATCTTCATCAGTGCAAACTGAGTGTCTGCTCTGTGTAGTATTAGATTAAGTAACATTATTATTAGATCATTATGGCATCAATGGCATAGCACTTGTTTGAATGTAATAGCAGTAATGCCTAACTGCAGTATGAAGAGTGAAAGGTGAAACTTTACTGTCACAGAACTTTTCAAGATATTCAAAAACATCCGTGGCACCCTGACTTAGCTGTAGATCATGTACGTGGCAGTTTTAAAAGTGAAGCATGTGGATGATGGAACAATGTTTACTTAAAGCGAGATATCTTCATATGTCATAGAATCACAGTGATGCGATGACTGCTTAAGGAAAGTTCCTAACTCAACTACTTATGTAGCAACATGGTAGGATTCTTTGGTAAAATGAATGAAAATAACTTAATGTTTTTATTAGCTGATTTTACAACAACCTGTCTGATAGAAAATAAGTTAATCTGTTTTTTAAAATAGTGCTCGTAGACCTACATCACAATTACAGTGTAGTCTGATTCTCATTTTGCCATCGTTGTCCCTTATCCCCTTTCCTTAAGCATATTTTCAGAAAGAAGTAGTTTAGAAAAGATGATTGGATGAATATTTTGACTTGTTGACTTGAACTTGAAGATTTTAACTTTCCAATGCCATTAAAAAACAGATTTTTGATGGCGTGGTGCCTGCTGTGTGTCTGTATCTATGTCAAATTAGTGTAGTTAGGTTTAACTTCAGTCAAATTGTAAATCAGAACTTGATAAGATTCTGTAACAAAATCTCTGAATACTTCTATAAATTAAGTTTCTTTCATCAATTTATAATAAAAGAAAAAAACCCTATTTATCATTGTACCCCTATTTATCCTTGTTAAGCCTTATGAGTAAGACTGATGAAGGAAGAATAATTGAATCTGTTCTAAGACTGGTGTTAACCAAAACAAAATGCAGACAAACAGTTTCTTAATAGAACTTTTCATCAGCAATGCGCTTGTTTCAGTGGGTGGCTGTAAATTAAAATTCTATCTGCGATCCCTAAACACATTCAATATTTCCATCTGATAAATGCTGCAGGCAAAACAATCACGGAGGAGTAAATAACTCAATCATAAAGCCTATAACTGAAAAAGCTGATAACACAATATGTAAAACTGATTCAAAGTTGAATTTATTGATTTGAACAAGTGTAAAGCAACTTGAAGAGGCGAGCAGAGGAAAGGCTGATCTGAAAGGCTACAAAGGAAATGGCTTAAACTTTTGCAGCTCAGTTTCTAACCAAAAGGATTTTTTGATCACATTCCATTAAATATGAATATGAAGATGCAGTATTTATTTAAAACATCACATAACATAACGAGGTGGTCGACTATAGAGGGTCTCACAGGAGAAGGAGAACTAAGCAAAAATAAAAAAAACCTGTGATAGCGGGTATCGGAAGAGGCATATCTAAAGTAATGTAGTATCAGAAGTGAAATAGGTGAAATATGCACAAACCTGAAACAAAATTAGTAAAAAGAAAATGGCAAGATCATTTGCAATTTTATATGAAAGACCAACACAAGATCACTCAGAATTGCTAATTAGAAGGCTGAGGATAAATTTTTTAAGCATTTTATTAACCAAAATAAAACAATGTGTGGCCTGTATTTTTTACCCCCCTTTACTCTGACTCCCTAAACAAAATAAAACATAACAAATTACCTTCAGAAATCACCTAATTTGTCAAGAGATGGCACCCATATTTAATCTACATTCATATTCAGTAAATTAGAATATGCCTTGTGATGAGGCTCATTTGTCAGATTAAAAGTACATTTTGAAAATAACAACATTTAAGCAGGTATTAAACATACCTTTTATTAAGTCCACATTTCTGTATTAGAAATGTTTTTTTAGTGGTCTGATGTAATATCCTAATCCTAAATGGTGTGTTTTGAGCAGATGTAAACAGGAATTCAATAGCCCGATCATAAATCAAACCATGTAGGCAACACAGCAAATACGTGGAAGAAGGTGTCAGATTAGGCATCAATTAAGCTATGAATACTTCTGCAAGGCAATGAACATGGGTTGATATTTTTATTTGGGTGCACAGAAAATAATTTCTCAGATTTAAAGGGAAATATTTGATGGTAGCCCACTCATCATAAGTAAGCTGGTGCTTGGAGGGTAACCAGTTTACCAAACACTGGTGCAAAAGGGGTACATCTGAAGAGAACGAATCCCCATGAACATTTCACCAATCTGACACAAAGGACCAATGAACATACTTGACTCCCCCTCTCTTCGGCTTTGTTTGTATGTTAGTAATTAGTTATCATGTTCTCTGTCTCTTTTTGTCTCTTATGAACATCTGTGTAAATAGAGTCTGTCACCGCCCAACACACACACACACACACACACACACACACACACCCACACAGAGTCTTCTGAGTCTTCAGCTGCCAAGAAGACATTAGTGCAGATATGATCGCCTGGCTCGGAGCAGTGAACCAGCTCGGCTCCCTGGGAACCGCTCCTAGCAGATAAACAAAACCAAGGTCCAGACGCTATCTGCTGCCCCCACCATTTGGAAATATTCTGCTGCTATTTGGGTCAGAAAGAAAATACACACCTGTACTGCTAGACAAATAATCTAAAAGCATCTAGTGTCTGGCTCAGGTTTGGGTGCTGGGCTGCATTTGAGGGTCTTCTTGTCCTCGGGCAGAAAGACAGAAAAAAGTCTCCTTCTCAGCTTATTGCAGCCACAAAGAGGGCTGCAGGGGGGATTATGATGCTCTTTGATAATATAGCTAACTATGAAGCTGTGAGTACAGATATCATTTACTGAATTAGACTGACAAGAAGCAAGGCTCCTGTTTATGTTTTTAACGACATTATGCACATTCTTATTTGGCAACATAATTGTTTAATTTCCAAGCAGATCCCTATGCTTCAGAGTACTGTAGCATGTAAATGTAGATAAGAGAGCAAGCATTGGGCTGCATGCTTAGCAGTGTCTTTGAATGATTAGTGGCTGGTATTAGGCAAAAGCTCTATGGAGGCAGACGACATAAGGGATTATGTCGTCTGAAGTAATATCATAGAAAAAAACATGACAAGAGGCAATCCTAATGAAGATTTCTGACCAATAATGTCATGCTTTTAACCCATTTGGCTCTCAGTTGAACAAAGTTTGACAACAAGAGCTATGTGCACTACATTAATGCAACTATTACACATGGTCCAGTTAAGATTTTAAAAAGTCACAGTTAACAGTTTCAAACTTGCTCAGTTGTTTTTACTGTTTAATGTCCTCTTAATGAGATGCCAGAGGAAGTGCTGGGAGTTTTATCCAGCTGTATGAAGCATAGCGCTGCCCCCCCTCCCAACATTTTGCCATGAATTGCTAATCAGTTGGCTGACAGAGTACTGACAAATTTAGATGTTGGGAAATAGTACTTTAAAATGGGGGACACAAAACAATGCAAACGTGCATCAGATGAGACCAAAAATGAACTTTGTGGAGTAAATGCAAAACGGTGTGTGTCCTGGGACTCTCACACAAAAAACACACTATCCCCATGAAGAAACATGGTGGCCAAAGTATTATGCTGTTGGGTTGGCTTTCTGTTGCATGGACAGGGAACCTAGTCAGAGTTATTCATATGGCCTGTATTCAGTTAAATGCATTCTAATAGAAACCCTATTAGAAGCTGCAATGTCTTAAGCCTGGGTCAGAGATTCATTTTCCTAATAGACAAAGACCCTAAACCTGCATGATTCAAAATCCAGACCTAAACAAGACTGAGAATGTGTGGCAAGACTTGAAAGATATTGTTTACCAAACTTTCATGCATTCTCACCAAGCTTGAATATTTCTCTAAGGAAGAATGCGGACGAGTCTGTTGATGTGTAAACATGTAAGAGATAACCCAAAGGTCAGATTTAAAGCTATTTATATTCAACAAAGACATTGTTTCTGATGTGTGTGTGTGCGCGTGTGTGTGTATGTGTGTGAGTGTTACATCTTGAGAATCTCATACTGGCTCATCCCCAGTAGCTACTTCCCCTTTGTCCATTTGGAGGTGGTTCCAATTAACCCCTTTTTCTATCTGTTCTCTTGTCCCTAAAGTGTAAATACCTCCTGTGTAATTTACACCCAAGTTCCTCTTCACTAATTACCCCCTCTTATCCTCCTCCCTCCCCACCAACACCACCTCACCAAAGACCAAGCTCCTGCTTCAGGTCTCCCCCCGTTACCCTATGGATTCCCTGTCAACTTGCTCTAGGGTAGATCGAACTCTAATTAAGATTCTTAATGAAGATTTAATTTTCCACTTTAAAGAAACCAGTGAACTTCGAGAGCATCTGCAGCAAAACGCATGAGTGAGAGAGAGTAAGACAAGAAAAAAAAGACGGAGAAAGACTGTATAGGCAAGTAGAAGTAGTAGCAGAAGTGAAAGAGGCTATTGTGAAAACTACTTCAGGCACAGATGAAGTTAGGAGCTCGCTAAGAAACTGTGAAAGATCTCACTACAAAGATATGCTGTCATGCCTGAAAAGTTAATGCTAAACTTGAAATGCAGGTCTGTTGAGATCGACTGCAGTTCCTCACAACTTATATGGGCTTTGCAAGATGCTTTTAGAGCCCCATACTTGGAATTTTGAGATGCACAATCATGGCTGCAGTGCAGAACGAAGCACACGAGAATTCTCACTGTGCTGAGTAGCCAGAGGGATAGAGTATGTCAGCAAGGTTCAAACAGAATGAGGAGTTTCCATGTACTTCAACCCCCCACCCCCCACATCCACACACTCTTGTGTGCATTCCTGCAACACTGACTGTGTGCAGCTCTCTAGCTCTGTGCGTAGTTAGGCACTCCCAGGTGTGTAGCGCTATAAGAACCCATTTTATCTCCAGCTACGCCATTAAAACTATGATCAATTATGCATGCTGTAATTATTGACAGAACCGTGACAGTGCACCTCACCTAGTTTACTGCATTGCAGTGCTGACACTTGAAGGAGACAGATAGGACGTACATGCAGGAGCTAAAAATTGATAAGGCTGCACTACTGGTTACATGTAGTGTTTTATCAGTTTGTGTGGTGGCTAATGCAAGTTAATCCTCTATTTCGCCTCCAACTGATTTTCCATCCTCTTTAGAGGGTGCTGCTTCCGTGAGGGGGGCAGGTCAGCCTCTAGCACCTCATAAATATAGGAAGGTATAGCCTGTGACAGAGATGGCAAAGGCTCTGTATCTCGCAGTCTGCAGAATCAACTCTAACCCTTCACAAATATGATTTTCTGTAATGCAACAGACTTGCATATTAACTGCTAATATGCTCCTCTATCCCTTCTTTCTCTCTCTCTCTCTTTGCTTCTTCCTTTTCACTGAATGAGGCTGGTATTATCATTGTAATCAAGCGAAGACCCAGCTAACACGATCATTCTCCAAACCATCATGTAGTAATAATCCCCTCCTTCATATTTGATTATTGTAATAAATCTTTTTAACTAGCTACTCTGTCACACAGCAATGGTGCACATCTCCCCAATCCATCATCCAGCAGGACAAACGCTGCAGTAATCAGACGAGCCGCAAAGGTTGTTGAAGGGGCCTCATATATTTTGCTAGCAGCCATCGGGTTTGCTCTATTTGCTTCTGCTTTGGAGTTTGAAATGCAGTTTTTTGTCTTTCCTTTTAACTGTGCACAAACGTAGTATACTCCCTCTTTGTCTGAAAGCGTGATTACTCTGCAGAACTCTCTGCCTGTCCTCTATTACTGACCTCACATCTCCCTGTCAGAGGAAATCAGACCAGACAAGGTGTTCCTTCATCCTGCACACCAGCGCACACGCTTACACATTCTGCCTTTGGTTTGGAAGTTTCAAAAGGCCAATTTGACAAGGCGCCCCCATCGTCTCGCGACAGAACACATGCTAAACAAGGTGCTCTCACATTTGTGTGCACTGTGGGTTGGCACAGACCATCTCTCTCTAGTCTTCTCTCACACAAACAGAGACATTTCATATGCACACGAAAGTAGACACAGCCAAACAACAGAAGGGCTGATTATTTGGAAATTTGGGAGAGTGCAGAAAAGGCAGAAGGCAGGCTTGACTTGTATCTTTTAAATAGTTCCTTTCTTTATTTAAAATGTATGAAAAGAAAAAGCCCAACAAAAATCATAAATACACTGTCTTCAGTAAAGCTTTGTGGAACCTTATAAACAATATCATGCAGAAGAAGTGAAGTGGGATCTTTAGATCAGGCCCACTGTCTGAAACTACTAGGGCCTTGCAAAAAGCATTCATGTCCTTTTGACTATTTCACAATGTGTCACATTAAAATCAGAAACGTTGGGCACTTTTCAATCCATCAGCCGAAAATGGCACAACTGAAAAACTACTAAGCGATGGCTGTTTACCTAAACTGGCAAGTATAGCATTAATTGTAACCTTGGAAGACTTGCAGAGATCTACAGCTCAGGTGGGAGAATCTGTCGACAGGACGACTTTTATCAGTGCACTCAAAAATCTGGTTGCTAGAAAGGTCTAGAAAGAAGAAAGTCATTGTTAAATTAATCATAAGAAGTCCCATTTGGAGTTTGCAACAAGCCATGCAAACGATACAGCAGACATGTGGATGAAGGTCCTCCTATCAGGACGTTTTAGGCCAACATGCAAAATCCTATGTGTTGCAGAAAACACTTGAGCACTCTATTGCCACTGGGGACAAGTTGGTGGCAGTATTATACTGTGGGGCTGCTTTTCCTCTGCATAGAGCCTGGTCAGAGTTGATAGGAAAATGGGTGAAGCTAAATACAAGACAGTCCCAGAATAAAACAAGTTAGAAACTGCAAAAGACCTGAGACTGGCATCGAGGCTGTAATTGCAATCAAAGTTACTGCAAATCATTGACTCAGGGGGTCTGAATACCAATGCATACCCCCTTTTGTAGATTTTACTTTTGAGAAAAGTTTGAACAACATGCATACTTCTCTTTTCACTTCACAATTACACACTTCTCTGTGTTTGTCTGTCATTAAAAC